>CM021109.1:539348020-539528675 GCA_007115665.2 Sequoiadendron giganteum
TTATTACATCATCATCATTAGTTCACCAATTCATATCACTATCATTGTTTATGTCATGTGCATATCATTCATTAGAAAATTACATCTTAATAATCATCTCATTTATACATTCATCTCATTTCATCATAGCTTTTCATTATTTCATTGCATATCCATTTATACCACTTTTTCATCATTGTTAGGTCTCATTCATTTAGTCTACATCATATCATTTTTCACATCATTAAAATCATTCATCATTACATCTTTCATTCATTACATACATCATAAAGAAAAATCATCATATTAAAATCATTTCATCATTAACATTTTACATCATATAATCATTGCATCATCATATATAAAGAAAAAAGCATCATCGTTTTCATACCGTCATTTGCTTCATCATCATAAAAATATTCACGACATAGCATATAGAAATAAACATGCATCCATAATCATACATCATAAATCATCCATAAAATGTGCATAATCAAATCATTACTGCATCTCATAAATCTCATCAAAACAAATGTCCATAAGTACAAAGATATCAAATGTTTCAACAAGATATATAAAATAAAATGAATAAATGTGTCAATCAATAATCACTGAGGGGCATCTGGTTGGGGGCACATGGCTGCTACTATCCCCTGAGGCAGTAGGTCTCACTGGATCTCTACTCTATCAGGCTCTGATCTCTCATCTGGCTTGCTGACCCACACTCTTGGTAGCACTCCTAGAATGACTGTGTGAATGGGTCTGAGACTAAGTACCTGACTGTGTGAAGGTGATCCTCCTCTTGGGTGGTACTGCCTTGAAGTATCTCATCCTATAATACTCAACCTCCCGAAAAGTCTTCAATCCCTCTACTACAACCTCTCCAATAGAGGTGCTCTCGACTGATAGAAGGAGTCTCTTAGCTACTCCCTCGGCCTGTATGCATCTCTCCCGGAAGTTGTCTCGCTCTATCATAAGCTAAGCTATCTGTGGGTCAGGAGGTGGTGGTTGTGCAACCTGTGCCTACATATGATTGATTGCCACCTATGCATGTGCTAACTAATTCCAAAAATTTTGAACCTCTGTCTGCAAGGCATCCAGCTATCCCTACGAGGGATCCCTGATAATAACCCGTGGAGCCGAAGTACTCGGTTGATCCACCACTCTCGATTTCCATGGTCTTGTACTGAAGGGTACATCAAAGAAAAATCTTTGTCCACCACCCCCACCACCTCCATCATCCCCATTGATGTCATCGCTGCTATTATCAGGACTACTAGAGTCATCTGCCTCATCCCCATCATCCCACTCCTCATCAATATCCATGGTTGCTACATCTTGTACCCCTGCTTGAGCCTCTCCCTGTGGCTGCCCTTGCCCTCACTATATAGTTAGTCCTCCCAATATAGGGGCAGGCTCCTCTAGGCTGGTGAACCTCAGAAAAGGATGCATGTAAAATAAAGTTGCGTAGTCATCCGTCATCCCTACATTTGTCACCTCTGGGTGCATCACCCAGTTATCTAGCTGTAAATCAAAATACTCTGCCCTAGCAGCCTCTATGGTCACAAATGGACCCCACTCTATCACATCCTCTCAGCACTTAGCATAGTGTGCCACACCCTATGGCATCATCTGTACTAGTCCAAACTATCTCAGGATTCACATAACCAGAAACCACTCGATGATAAACGAGGTGAGCCCAATCAAGTATCTCAATCTGGTACAAAAAGGAAGCTTTGTATCATCTGCCTCCCAAGGGTCATAGTCAAGATACATTCTCTAGATGATGGTATCCATGTCATCCAATACCCTCCACCAGTACTCTAACTTGCCTAGCCTCAGTTGGACAAGGGGACCTGTGTAGGCATAAACATATGGAAACCCAAGGGGACAATCTCTCTGAATGATGGGACAATTGATCACAATCCACTCCCATGCCCATATCTATAGAAGAGTAACTTAGTAGGAGAGACTCTTCCTATCTATGTACACGACCTGATGATGATCGTGGTACAAATGGGAAAGCATGCAGGATGACCATGCATATCTGGTACGATAGAGAAGCATGTCCTCCAAGATTTGACCCCACCCAACTGATTGTCCCTTTGACCTACGAACAGGACAAAGGAAACCACTGATGAAACCTACTAAAATTGAAGACATTGGGGCATATCTCTCCACCATCTCCTTCTAGGGAAGCTCATATCTGAAGACATGAGGATCCTGGAAGACTCGTCTCAGTGCATCAGTCCCCCAATCTCCTTGTGATCATAGATCATAAGCTCACCACTACAGGAATACCCATAATCCTATATACATCCTCTGGAGTCACAGTCATCTCTCCTATGGGTAGATAAAAGGTGTTATGCTCACTATGCCACCTCTTAGCTAACGCAGTCAACAATGCCTTATTGACTCGATACTATGGGATCCTCAACAGTGGACTCAACCGACACTGGTATATAATCTCTAAATCATCCTGCGACAGTTATGGAACCATCTCCTAGGTATGAGGAAATATCTCTCTAATCTAGACGAGGTTAAATTCCTCCTTTATAACATCATCAATCAATCATACAAATCAATCAGCAAGCAATCTCTAATCAAATCAGTACATCAAGCAAATTCATCACTTCAACTCAATCAAATCAAATCTTATATGTTTTTCAATCACGAAAGCAAATTTATCTATCATTTCTACTATTTATTTTTCATATTACATGGAAACAAATTTAACAATCAATCAACTCAACATCAGTATATTTGTCTTTCAATCGAGAAAGAAAAATTATCAAATCTATCATTTCTACTATTTGTTCTTCAAAAACAAAGACAAATTTATCAAATCGGGCTAATCTATCTTGGATATTAATCAAACAACATATAAATCAGTTGTCTAATCTAGCAACAATCATCAAGCACATATCAAATTTCACTTCAAAATTCAAATTCGGCAAAATCCCATGCATGCGCTAAAACAGTCAGTCAATGCGCTAAATCATGTATGGGCAACTTTAATCCATGGATGCACTAAAACAGAGTTGCATCACACAACTCCTTCAATACGTGATTCTATCTAGTCTATGCACTAAAACAGACCTTCTATGCGCAAAAGCACCTATGAGCTATTATATCAAATGGATGCGCTAATTTATCTCATCAATGCACAAATCTAATCTACGTGCTAATCTAGCATCCAATTTGGGCAGAATTCCTGGATGTGCTACTTAAGGTATCCTATGCACTATTCTATGCTATGCACTAATCTAGAAATATATGCACGACTGTTTCACATCTATGTTCTAATTTATATGCGCAAATTTATCTAACCTTTGCACTATACTATGGCTTGAATGCGCTAAAGTAGCACGTTGAAAATCTTTTAAAAAAATTAAAAAATAAAATTTCTTCAAAAAAATGATGGCAAAGGATCGGGTTATCTTACTGGAGGTCCACACGCGGCTGGTCTCTGATGATGGCCCGCTCGCTCGAATCTGTGGCACTCGTAATGTATTGGCATCTTGTTTTTTATCTCTTAGAGCTTTGTAAATTACTGCAAGTTACTGTTCAAATGACAATGACTTTTCACCTTTTCCACCTTTTAAGGGGGTAAAAGTGAGAAATTATTCAAATATTTACTATGCAGACTGCTATTTCGAGAGTTAAATCACCAATTTTTCTCCGAAAATCAATTAAATTCTTTCAAATTATCCTCATCATCATGCAATTTATCTCTCGAGGGGGCATATAGCATCGATAATTTCTAAATTCTATTGCAAAATTCTTTGAAGCAATGCATAAAACACATCACTTCAAAGAGGGGCAAAATGTACACATCTAAAAATGGTCATGGTTATTCAAACCTATTAATTAATTAAATATGAATTATTTAATTAATATTCTAAAGTCGTCTACATATAAATAAATTTAATTATTTATTTATATTGTTCATTTTTCCAATTCTTCTAGTTTAATTAAATAAATAAGTTTATTTAATTATTGGTACTTTCCTCTTAATTAAACTAAATAAATTTAATAATTTATTTATTTAATTATCATTTCATTTCTAAATTTTGAATGTTTAAATTCAAAACAATGGAATATTCAAATTTAATCTTATATTTAAGTATTATATATTTAAATATCTTTTTCACCCCACTTAATTAAATATCGTAAAATATTTAATTACATTTCTTTTTCACTTCTTACACATAACTAAATATTATTTATTTAATTTTGGAAACTTCCATTTGCACATGTCACATATAATTAAATAAATTTATTTATTTAATTAGCATTATCCTCAACTTTCAACCAATTTTCATAAATGAGGAGATAAATGCCATGTTTGTCTCCATTTTTTAATGAGGATGGTTTTGTGGGTTGAAAACATTCTTCCACTTTCCTCTCAACCTTCTACCTTTCTCTCAACCTCTCCATCTCTCACCGTTCATCCTGACAAATTTGAATCTCAACCATTGATCTCCGCCAACTAGATTCTTGCCTTTCAAAAATCTATAAATACAGCCTTCTCATAAGTAGATATGATCCTAGATTTCATGTGCAGTTACTATAGTTGCATTCAAATCAGCATATCAATATTTTAGCAATATCATAGCATTTCAATTTCATATCTTAAATCATTAACAATAGACATGCATTTTCAATCAATCTGATTCTCCTAAGTTGTCATTTCAACAAGTTGTTGCTTGCACAACTTAGAACCAACAACTTTAATCAAATCCTTGGAGATAGAGGACGATGGGACGAATTTGAAGGAGCTGCTATTATTTAGAGTTTGCATTTATGTTTTCTAGATTAGTTTCTTTCAATATAATATCTTATTGGTGTGCTAGTTTACTTCTTAATTAGTTCGCATATTCTAACAACACAATTTGCAATGTCTTAGTGTTTGTAGAAATCCGAGTGGGGACTTACCAAGTATGGCCATTTCAAACCTAATATTGTAAATGATTATGAGCTAGTTGAATACATTGCTTGGTTCCAAAATGTTACAAAAAAAACATTCACTATCTTCTTTAAAATTGTTGAGAAGTTGTTGATGTGGTATTGTTGTCATTGATGTCAAAACTTGGTATCTAGAAGGTTGTGCTCCAGATGATATATAGAAATATTTATTCTATCATATTCTATGATGTTGTGTAATATGAATGTTATCCTTGATCTGGATATTGTAGTAATTCTTTTTGGAACATCTATGAAAGACAGTTAATGCAGAATAATGAAGACTAATATTTTTTACGTTTGATGATGTGCCTAAAGCTTATTCCAGGTATCCTTGTTATCTAGACATTCATGTAGCATGATACAATTTTTTGTATGTCTAATTAAACTTCTCTATTTGATACTGAAATTAATATTGATCATGATTTGGTCTTGGTTGTGGCATTCCTATCAATTGATGTTGATCAAGATTTGGTCTTGGTTGTGGAATTTCTATCGGCTCTGGAATATATCTCATGTAATTCAAACTTAGCTATCTTTTGGTAATAATGTTATTTCTAGATGTCGTGGTTGTGTTGCTGATATGTGGTTGTCATTTATTTCAACACTATTAGCATTGGTGATTCTAAAGCTTGTATATGTCGAGGATATTGAGAAAATTGTAATAAATATATTGCAGGTAGTTTGTGAAGCTGAGAAGGTTAGAAGGATGGAAATTTATGTATATTGGCGGCCAGAAGGCACACATTAAAGGGTTTTTTTCTGAGCTTATATAGTATTTTTTTCAAAATTTTCAGAGGTGCGCATCAAGAATTTAGAAAGTTATAAAGTTTTGTGTTCCTACAGTTATTCAATTACTATAGCAGGTGTTTCTAGAAGATGAGATTGTAATTCTGATGAATTGAATTGTTGCATACGTTCCTGAGATGTTCACTGATCTTTCTAGATCATGCTCTATCGGTGTGGTACGTCCATGTTGATTGATGTGTTCGTGATCGAATATTTTTCTTTGTGTGTTCGAGGGTTTCATTTTCTTGGCTAACATGATGGTGGTAGTGTGTTGTAGATCCTTATGGATTAATATTTTATTTTTTGGCCTATTTGAGGATGTTTTTTCAAGTCCTCACTATGTTGTGACTAACTTAGTTTTGTGTAAATTGAGATTTTCTCATGTATTGAGGCCGACAGTTGTAATTTATTCTCTATTTATGGGTGACAAATTTGTTGATGTAAATTCATGTAGTGGATATATAAGAACAATTGTTTCTTCATTTTGGAAGAGTGTGATAGTGTGTGTGTGAAAGTACAAGTTTTTAATGTGAAATGTGTGAATAAATATCAAATCATTCGAATACAAAGAAAAGTGTGAAGAAGTGCTTTTGTGCCTAATCAAAATTGTTATCAAGCTTTTGTAGAAGCTAATTCTTCAGTTCAACCTCATCAGATGGATTTAATTTGATTGTTGTATTTATGGTAATGAGCCTTCCCTTTGAGCAGTGAGATCTAGGCAATGTTCCTGAATGCATGTGCATTTCCTATGTGAATGAATAGGGAATGCATTAGTATAATGCGTGTATAATATTGTGTTCTAACAGGGTATAATATTGTGTACTAACATCCACCATGGTTTTTCCCCTAACAAGGTTTCCAAGTATAAAAATCTTGGTGTTAATGTGTCTCTGATGTGTTGTTGATTTATGCTTTCACTATTAATTATTAGATATGAGATTAAAGGTTCTTTAAGCTTGAATAAGTTTAATTTTTGTAACAATTGATTTACCCCCACTCTCAGTTGTCTATCCTTGTTTTGCCAACAATTGGTATCAAATTTAGTTCCTTTGAAGAAGCTTAACAACTTGAGGTAATCCGAGATGGCATCATACAAGAAGGATAGTCCTAGATTTGATGGTACAAACTACTCTCTATGGAAATTCAAAATGGAGTGTCATTTGAAGTGAATTAGTGAGGCTTTCTAGAAGATGACAAAGAATGCATATACTAATCCTCAAAATGGTCCCTCTACTGTTGATGAGATCACAGAAGAAAAAACTAATACCATGGCTATAGAAGCATTGCTTAGTGCTTTGACAAATTTAGATATGACAAATGTGATAGGTCTGAAGACTGCACATGAGATTTGGAAAAATTTGGAAACATTGTATGAAGGAGATGCACTAATGAAAGTTGCTAAGCTACAAAGTCTGAAAGGAAAGTTGGAGAACATGAAGATGAGTGAAGATGAGAACATTTTCTCTTTCACTCAAAAGTTAATTGAACTAGTAATGAGAATTAGATGTGCTGGTGGAATCTTGGAAGAAGATGAGATTGTGGCTAAAATATTTAGATTTGTGCCTACTTCTTACAAAACAAAATCTCATGCTATTGAAGAACTCGGGACAGTAAAAAATGTGACAAGAGACATACTGATTAGAAAAATTGCTACCTTTGAGTTGAGTGAATTTGGTGAGTCCTCTCCTAAGACAAAGTCTGCATTTAAAGTTATTCTATCCAGAAAAATTCAACAAAGATATGATCCATGAGAAAGCTCCAAGAATACATTCAAGTATGAAGATGAAATGAAATTGATTGAATATGAAGAAAGAGAGCTAGAAGAACTAGAAGCATTGATTGTGAAAAGAGAATTTAGAGGACAAGGTAAGTACAAAGGAAAGTAACCTATTAAATGTTTCTCTTGTAGTAAGATAGGTCATTTTGCATCAGGGTGTCCCGAAAGAGTTTCTAAGTATAAACCTGACAAGACTATATTTAAAAAGAAATGCTATTATGTTGAAGGTGTTACTGATGATGAATCTAATAAAGAAATTGGAAATGAAGATGAACGGGTATTCATTTCTATTAAGGAAAATAGTTCGGTGTCCACTGAATCAGCTAGTAATCAAAATATTGAGAAAGCTCTTGCAGCCAAAATTGATGAGAAATATGAGTGGGTGATTGATAGCGGATACTCACATCATATGACAAATGAAAAAAGAAAGTTTTTAATCTTGGAAAAATATGATGGTGGTGTTGTAAGATTTGGAGATAACAATGTTGGTGGGATTTGTGACAGAGGCACTATTTCTCTTGGTGGTAAATGTAATACTGATGATGCTCTTTATTTTGAAGGATTGAAGCATAACCTATTGAGTATTGGATAGATGGTTGAAAAATGTTACAATCTTCAATTCAAAGATGGTAAGTGCAGGATACTGGGAAGTTCTAGAAATTCTATTGCTTTAGGTACAAAGATAAGACATAATATCTTTCATTTAAATGTTGCTAGTGAAATTTATTTTATTGCTCAAGTTGATATAAGTTGGTTATGGCATAGAAGGCTATGTCATATGAATTTTGATAAAATTATCAGAATAAGCTCCACAAAAGCAGTCAGACGTCTACCTAAGTTAGTGAAGCCTACTAACACTATATGCAAGGAATGTCAGATGGGAAAACAAACAAGAATTTCATTTCGGAGAAAACAACATCATTCCAATGGAGTACTAGATTTGGTACATACCAATCTATGTGGTCCATCCAGAATCAGCAGTCTACAAGGAGAAAGGTACTTTATGTTGTTTATTGATGATTATTCTAGAATGGTATGGGTTGCTTTCTTAAGAGAAAAACATGAGGCATTAGAGAAATTCAAAAGCTTCAAAGCTATGGAAATTAATGAGACAAGTTTGAAGATCAAATGTTTGAGATCAGACAGAGGTGGTTAATTCACTTCCCAGGAGTTCAATTCATTTTGTGAAGAGCATGGAATAAAGAGAAAGTTATCTGCTCCCTGAACCCCACAATAGAATGAAGTTGTTGAGAAAAAGAACAAAAAAATATTAGATGTTGATAGAACTATGATGTTGGAAAGTAATGTTCCTCATTTCTATTGGAGAGAAGTTGTAAGAAATATTGTGTATACTATCAACCGATTGAATGTCAATGGTAATTCTGGTAAGACTCCTTCTGAACTATGGTTTGGTTATAAGCCTACTGTTAAATATTTAAAAATCTTTGGAAGTAGATGTTATATTAAGAGAGATGAAGATATTGGAAAGTTTGAAGCTAGAAGTAATGAAGGAATCTTTCTAGGTTACTCTACTAAGAGAAAATCCTACCGGTGTAACGACAAAATATTGAAGAAAATAATTGAAAGCAAAAATGTCAAAGTTGATGAAGACACTATTAGATCATCCAGGTATTGTGGATATGATTTAAATGACCAACAAGACAATATTGAAAATGGAAAGAATGTGCAGACATAGAATCAAGCTCAAATTGTTTTGGTAAATCAATAAAATCATGAAGAAGAAGACAATGGAAATGCAGAAGAAAGAACAGAAGAACCCAAAATTCCAAGGTATGTATTAAAGCGTAGTCATTCTAAAAGTCCGATCATAGGAGACAAGAACAAAGGTGTACAGACTAGAAGAAGAATTGTAGAAGAATATTGTCTGATATCCAAGACTAAGCCTAGCAATGTTAATGATGCATGTAAAGATGAATATTGGATGGAAGCAATGAAGGAAGAATTGATGTAGATAGAGAAAAATGATACATGGATTCTTGTTCCTAGACCTCTAGACAAAAATGTGATTCGAACCAAATGGGTCTTTTAAAATATGCTAAATAAACAAGGTGAAGTGATCAGGAACAAGGAAATACTAGTATGTAAATGATATTCACAGATGGAAGGTATTGATTTTGAAGAAACCTTTTCCCCTGTTGCTAGAATTGAAGTTGTAAGGTTATTTGTTGCTTATGCTACTTTCAAGAATTACAAAGTCTATTGAAAATGGATGTGAAGTCAGAATTTATGAATGGTGAATTAGAAAAAGAGGTATATATTGAACAACTAGGTGGATTTCAACTGATTGGTGAAAAATATATGGTTTTCCGATTGAAGAAATCTCTATATGGACTCGAGCAAGCACCTAGAGCCCGGTATGCTAGATTGGATAAATAATTTTTGAAGCTTGGATTCAATAAAGGTACTACTGACAATAATTTGTATTTAAAGCTAGATTGGCATAAAGAATTGATAATTGAAGTCTTTGTTGATAACATTATTTTTGAAGGTGATGATGACTTATGCATGAAATTTGTTGATGAAATGAAAAGTGAATTTGAAATGTCAATGATAGGAGAACTGAAATTATTTTTAGGATTGCAAATTACTCAATTAGATGATGAAATCTTTATTTTTTAGTCCAAATATGTAAGAGATCTACTAAGAAATTTTGGCATGGAATACTCAAAGCCAGTTGCTACACCCATGGTAACTAGATGCAAACTAACACAGCGTGATCATTCCCCTACGACTAATAAAACAAGGTATAGGTCAATGATTGGTGGATTACTATATTTGACTCAGACTAGACCAAACATCATGAATGTTGTGTGCATGGTTGCTAGATATCAAGCCAATCCAAAGGAATCACATGTGACTGCAATAAAGAGGATCTTCAAATACCTAAAACGAACAGTTGATTTTGGTATTTGGTATCCTAAGGATGATGATCTTACTCTAAATGCCTTTGCAAATGCAAATTGGGTAGGAGATGTGGATGACAGGAAAAGCACAAGTGGTGGTTCATTCTTCTTAGGAAAGAAGTTGGTATCTTGGCTAATTAAAAAGCATAACTCCATTTACTTATCTACTGCTGAGGCAGAATACATTGTTGCTGCAAAAAATTGTACCCAAGTGTTGTGGATGAAACAGATGCTAAGAGATATCAAAATTGAGTATGTTGAGCCTATTGCCATATTTTGTGACAAAGTGCCATAAACATTTTTATGAATCTGGTGCTACACTCAAAGACAAAACATATATCTATCCAGTATCACTTTTTGAGAGACAAGGTGAGTGACAAAGAGGTTAGATTGGAATATGTGCCTACAAAGGAACAAATTGCAGATATTCTTACTAAGCCATTGCCTAAGGATTATTTTGAGTATCTCAGAGGCAAGTTAGGGTTGATTTCCCCTCCTAACCTGAACTAAGATGCAATTATTTACATCAATCTATGGACTTACAGTCAAATCTTGTTCCAAATTAATGTTGTGGTGGTTGCTACTCAGGGGGAGTAGTCAGATGATTCAGAAGATATGTGGTTCAGAGCTCATGTACCTTTTCCATTGATTTCAAAGGGGGAGACGTTTAATGTGAAAAACCTTGAAGTGTAAGGAGGAGAAGAGTACTGTGTAAAGAGCTAGTTGTGTTGATGGTATTTTTCACATCATGTGTTTTCATCAATGCCAAAGGGGGAAATTGTTGGATTTTTTGGTTGTGTTGCTGATATGTGGTTTTCATTGATGTCAACACTATTATCATTGGTGATTTTGAAGGTTGTATATGTCGAGGATATTGAGAAAATTGTAATAAATATATTGCAGGCAATCAGTGAGGCTGAGAAGGTTGAAAGGATGAAAATTTTCGTATGTTGGTGGTCAGAAGGTGTACATTAAAGGTTTTTTTGTTGATCTTATCTAGTATGTTGTCCAAAAGTTTCAGAGTTGGACATCAAAAATTGAGAAAGTTATGAAGTTCTATGTTCCTACTCTTATTCAATTACTATAGCAAGTGTTTCTCGAAGATGAGATTGCAATTTTGATGAATTGAGTTGTTGTGTACATTCCTAAGATTCTTAGTGATGTTTCTAGATCATTCTCTATCAGTGTGGTATGCCTGTGTTGATTGGTGTGTTTGCGATCGAATATTTTTCTTTGTGTGTTTTAGGGTTTCATGTTCTTGGCCGACATGATGGTGGTAGTGTGTTGCGGATCCTTATGGATTAGTATTTTATTTTTTGGCATGTTCGAGGATGTTGTTTTAGGTCCTCACTATGTTGTGACTGACTTAGGTTGGTGTGCATTGAGATTTTCTCATGTATTGAGGCCGACAATTTTAATTTATTCTTTATTTGTGGCTAGTAGAGTTGTTGATGTAAATTCATGTAGAAAATATATAAGAACGATTGTTTCTTCATTTTGGAAGTGTGTGACAGTGTGTGTGTGAAAGTGAAAGTGTGTATGCAAAATATATGAATAAAGATCAGATCATCCGAATATAGAGTAGAGTGTGAAGAAGATTCGGCAAAGTGTGAAGAAGTGTTTTTTTTCCTAATCAGAATTGTCATAAAGCTTTTGTAGAACCTAATTATTCAGTTCAACCTCATCAGATGGATTTAATATGATTGTTTTATGTAAGGAAATGAGCCTTCCTTTGAGCAATGAGCTCTAGGCAGTGTGCCTGAATGCATGTGCATTTCCTATTCATTTCTTTCATTAGACTTCT
The DNA here is from genome assembly GCA_007115665.2 of Sequoiadendron giganteum. Lineage (NCBI taxonomy): Eukaryota > Viridiplantae > Streptophyta > Pinopsida > Cupressales > Cupressaceae > Sequoiadendron > Sequoiadendron giganteum. The sequence goes on from CM021109.1 coordinate 539,360,259, forward strand.
AACAAGGTATAATCTTGTGGACTAACATCCACCATGGCTTTTCCCCTAATAGGGTTTCCATGTATAAAAATCTTGGTTTTCATGTGTCTCTGATGTGTTGTTGATTTATGCTTTCACTATTAATTATCAGATCTAAGATTAAAAGTTGTTTAAGGTTGAATAAGTTTAATTTTTGTAACAACTGATTCACCCCTCCCCTCCTTAGTTGTCTATCCTTTTTTTGGCAATAGTTATATCTTATGTATGACCTATTTACGCGTCTCGGTGTAACGTGGCAAGAAGATATTTATATGCGACTTATATTTTGGGTCCAGTGCTAGCGTGTCAAACCTTATTGAATATTTCAAGTTTGTTCTTCAAGCTGACATGTTTTTCTAGGCTGATTCATTTTGTTCTTCGGATGTATATATACATGCATGTGGAACATCTCTTGGTATCTAAACAAGAAGTGTGGTATGTGCGAATAGTGATAAGAGTGCGAAAGATTATGCAAATATTGATAAGGGTGTGAAGTATTGTGTGAAAATAAATAGAGAAGGAAGTGAAGGAAAGTGTTAAGAAGAAGCAATCTATATTGTAGAGGTTGTGCAAGGAAGGTGTGCAAAATATTCCTCACCGGATTTTTTGTAGTCAGATATTGTGCTCTTAATCGAAACTGAATCCATGCATATGTAGATGAAACTTTATTAGTTCATGTTTTGTCTATTTTTTAATCGGTGATTTTTGTATTATTCGAGCAATGAGCCCACCAACAATGAGCCACCTAGAAATGATCCTAACATGAAATGAGAATTTTGGCAGTGATCCCTTGTAAAAATCACCTTAACCGGTGTCACCTTAACTAGTGCTTTATAATTGAGAATTAGTATTCTCTGTGGTTTTCTCATCTTGGGTTTCCAGGTAAATTCTGGTGTTCATTGTGCATGGCGGTTTTAAGTGCTTGCATGTTCATATCTATTTTAATTAACATATGATTGGTCTATGATTTTTCTAGATTAATTAAAGAAATGAAAAGTATTTTGTGATAACTGATTCACCCCCCCTGTTAGTGATCTGAACTTTTCAACAATTGGTATCAGAGCTTGGTCCCTTGTAATAGATCTTAATTTCTTTGAGGGAGATCTTGGAAGTTTGAATAGATGGCAAGAGATTATTACTTTGAGGAAGAACTAAAGTCAATATTAAGTGAAAGAGAAAGTACAAAATTTGAGAATGGGGAATTGAAAGAAAACATCAAGGAGGAAAATTCTTGTATCTCAAAGCTAAGGGAGAAAATCAAGAGATTCAAAAAAAAAAAACAGAGTGGTCAATGAGGAATTAAAGGAGTCAAAGGAAAGTGTTGTAAATCTATAGCTTTGTTTGGATGAATGCAAGAAGACAGAAGATCTCAAAGATGCCATCAAATAGAAAACAAAATAATGGAAGAAGAAAAAATAAAATCTCAAAGATGCCATCAAATAGAAAACAAAATAATGGAAGAAGAAAAAATAAAATCTCAAAGATACCATCAAACTAAAAGAAGAAGAAAATGAGAAGTTAGATCAAGAATTAAGGAGGATGAAATCAGAAGCTAGAGTGTGTGAAAGTAGCATGATTCTAGATCAACTTTTGTCCCTACAAAAATGTCACAAGGATAAGGAAGGACTTGGATTCTCAGGTGAAAACTCAAATCAGAATGCTAGGGGTAAAGACAATGCAGTTGAAGCTGAAGCAAGATCTGGTGTAACAAGCAAGGTCCATAAATTTAGCACATCTACAAAAAGACCTCTGATAAGGCAACCAAATTCTCAAAGATACTTATCATTCAATGGTCATTGTTTTCTATGAAAAAAAATTGGATATAAGGTTGTAAAGTGTAGAAGCAGGAATGAACCAAATATTCAATTCTTTAATTGTCACAAGTTTGGCCATAAAGCAAGTCATTGCAAAAGTCAATTATCTAATCTGGATGGAAGGAATGAAATGAATAATATCTTTCATGGCTATTCTACCTATGCCATGGTTATATTCATAAAGCTAATCAATGCAGATATGGGGTTCACTCAGTTAAGTCTGGGAAAATATATTACAAGTGTAATGAATCTAGACATTATGCTAACAGATGCAAATATGTTGCTCTGAAAAAGTCTGAAAGAAAAAAATCAGGTTGCAGAATTAGATGAATCTAAGAAGAAGACCATTACCATTTGGAAGAAAAAGGAAAAAGATGTGGAGATCCCTTCTGTGGTACCGAATCCCGATACTAGCTCTTCGGGAATCTGATTCAGCTGCCTTGGCTTAGGGGGGAGTGTTGTAATGCATATCCTATCGGTTCCTCCTCTCTGAAGTAAGATTGTTGTGTTTTTGGCATGACTAAGCTAGATCTTGATGATGTTGCATGATGAAGCTTAATCCAGTTGATTGAAAAGAAGTACAATTTGGTGTCATTGATGCACATTTTGGCAGTGAAGTCATCATGAGAAATTAAGGATATAAGATGGAGTATCAAATCATTTCTCATAGTTTGCAAAGAAGAAGAAGAAGTTTTTGTTAAGTGATAAAATATTGAAGAAGTTGAGCGCAATGATAGAATCCATGTTGATTGGTAGTGAATCCAATGGCAACATTCCACTAAAGCTAAAGGGAGTTGATTTAGATGAGTTTGATCATCAAAAGATGAAGGAAATGGAGCTAGGTTTGAAGGTTGATGAATTACAGAATGTATGTGCCCTAGGTATGGATTTATGGGGAGAATTTCCCTAGTTTGCTAACAAAGATTCTACCTTGTTCTTTCTGAGTCGATTCAAGGATGGCCGCATCATTTTGGACAAACCCTATTTGATCATGAAGGAATCCATTGAAGCTATCACTGGATTGTGCAGAGTTGGTGACCTCACTAGGAAGAAAATGATAAAATAAAAATATGTGGAGGAACTTATTGGTATCGATAAAGACCCCCAAGCTCTACTGATAAATACCATTTTTGATACTATAGTAAGGTATGTTGCTTATGGTATCTCATACAAAATTTATTTTTGAAATTGTGAAGGTTCTACATCTTCTATTGTTGTGTATCTTTCACATAAGATGGCAAAGGAAAATTAATAGTTTGATCAGTGTAGCATGGTAATGGAAAATATAATTGAAAATGTTAGAATTTTTGTGGTTGATAGTTATCCTTTCCAGTTTGGGTCTCTACTCATGTTTTTAGTGTTCTACTTTCTGAATTCATTACCATCAAAGGAGAATGTGAAATGGAAGTATGAAATCATTGTCGAAAAGAAAGTATAAATATATTTCGAATGTTTGGAAGATAAAGAAAATGCATGCGAAGTTTATTTCTCATCCTTATAGGTGAATCTGTGCTCTAATTTGATAGTGTCTAGTGTAAAGTTTAGTCAGTTTGATGAGGGTTCCTCCTCTAGTAAGAGGTAATTGGAGGTTGTCATTGGTGGTTGCCCTTCGAAACCTAAAAGGAGGAAAATTAACAAAAAATATATCATCACTATCTCAGAAGAGAAGGAGAAGGAAGAAGAGTCTCTGCTTGATACAGATGAATTTCATTCAGTGTTGAATGAGGGTATTATGAAAAATATTGGTGAAATATGGAATTAATTCTCTCTGATTAGTAGGCCTAGAATTGAAGATGATAATTTTCTCAAAAAGGTTATTACTATTTCTTTTTTTGCTAACTCGTTACCCGATGATCTGGTAGAAGTTGTTGAAGAAAGATTGTTGCAGGAAAAATTTGAAGGAGATAAATTCCAAGCTATGATTGAAAGAAGGTGTGTCATCGACAAATGAAATTTATCCAAACACATTGGTGAGACAAGATAATGCATTAAGCATATTTTTGACATCTACAAATACAGTCTTCGATGGCCTGTTGCTATTGATAATTTTAGAAACTGAATTGAAGCTATTAAATCTAAATTGAATGAGATTGGGAATTTTTTTGACTTATTTAAAGATAAAGATGGAAAATAGAGGATAAGAGTTGGTGAGTTACAAGCTGAGTTATTGTCTACTCAGAGATTGAATGAAGACTTCATTAAAAATTTCTAGTTGGTTAAGGAAATTGTTGAGGTTCGGTTGGATCATCTCTCTGGGATACTTTCTGATGAAAAGGATCATGAACAATAGTTCCTATCTCTAGATTGGTCATCTTCATTCAAGATGTTGGTTCTACACGAAAGTGTTTGTGAAAGAATTTCTTCTACAATGCAAGCTTGGAAGAAGATCCTTCCAATTGTTAGAGAAAGGTACAAGAAATTTTTTCTTGTGAAAAGTGTTATCTTTAGTTGATTTTTTGAATGTTCTTATTTGGCCCTTTTCTTTTGATGTAAAAAAGAGGGATAAATTGAAGAGTTGGATTGGTTGAAAAAGGGGGAGAGTTTTTTAGATTTTTTGTTTTTGAGTTCTTTTGTTGTTCTAACATCAATGCCAAAGGAGGAGATTGTTGAGAAGTTATTGATGTGGAATTATTTTCATTGATGTCAAAACCTAGTATCTGGAAGGTTATGCTCTAGATGATATACAGAAATGATCTATCCTATCTATGCTATGATTTTGTGTAATATGGATGTTATCCTTGATCAAGATATGGTAGTACTTCTTTTTTGAACATCTGTGGAAGACAGTTAATAAGGAATAATGAAGACTAATCTTTTCTATGTTGGCTACTATACCTAAAGCTTATTTAAGGCATCCTTGCTATCTGGACATTCACGTAGCATGATACAAGTTTTTGTATGTCTAATTGCACTTCTTCGGTTGATACTAAAATTAATGTTGATTAAGATTTGGTCTTGGCTGTGGTGTTTCCATTGGCTCCAGAATATATCTCATGTAATTCAAAGTTTGCTATCTTTTGGTAATAATTTTATATCTTATGTATGACCTATTTATGGGTCTCGGTGTAATGTGGCAAGAAGATCTTTATGTGTGACCTATCTTTTGGGTTTGGTGCTAGCATGCCAAGTCTTATTGAATATTTCAAGGTTGTTACTCAAGCTGACATGTTTTTCTAGGTTCACGCATTTTGTTATCCGGACAAGAAGTGTGGTATTTGTGAATAGTGATCAGGGTTCAAAAGATTGTGCTACCACTACTATATTTGACTCCAATTTTCGATGAACGTTTATTGGAATATTGACAATATATTGTTGGCATACCGATGAACCACTAAAATATTTTTTGTTTTTTTTTCGACTTGCTTTAAAACATTGAAATCATGATACAACTTTGTCAGTTTTCTCCACAGAAAAGGGCCCATGTGTTCATCAGAATATTGACAGACATTTTGTCGATCTAGCGGCGAACCGTAGCCAGAACACAAGTGGCATGCCTTTACCAAAGCATCAGATCAACAACAAAATTTCATCAAACTTACGATGAAATAGGCAAGTCATTATGATGAAAGTCGCATCAGACGTATTTCAAATTCATCGAACGCTTTTTGGAGGTTCATCAAAATTTTGACGAAAGTGTGACGAAATAGGCAAGTCATTACGATGAAATTTTTGTTGGACGTATTACAAATTCATGGACGTTTTTGGAGGTTTGACAAAACAATATATTTTTAAAAAAAAACAATCAATACCATCGGCCTAACAATGCTTCATCAACGAAACCCCCATCACAGTCCTACCGATGGCCCGATGAAAATAGCTCACAACCTAGTATCAGTGTAACAATACTCTATCGGGCTAACTTCTAAGGTGCTCTCCCAATATACCGATAGAGTCAAGTTGTCAACAAAAGTAGCCATGAATTATAACCATGGAAATGAATTATTGAATGCATCAAGTATATCGAGGGGACTATGGTGCATCAGGGAAACATTATCTAGTGTTCCACCAATATAACGAAGGATAGGTGTCCATTGGTGGTGAGGGTGGCTATCGGTGAATGAAACATCTTAGTTCTACAAGTTGCAAATTCTTAATCGTTGATCTTTCTAAATCTAATGGTTCCAAAGTTTTAAGTTGGAAAGCCCATCGATTAGCTTTTAAATCAGATGGATGCAAGTTAATTATGTGACCTAATACGCATGTGCCTTTTAAAAGACTTGTTGAGGCATGGAATTTGTTTTGGGTCACACAATTAAATATAATTGTGTGGCCCAAAATAAATTTTGTGTCTCAACAATCCTTTTAAAAGGCACATACGTATTAGGTCATGGAATGAACTTGTAGCCATCCAATTTAAAAGCTAATCGATGAGCTTGCCAACTTAAACCTACAGAACCATTAGATTTAGATAGATTAACGATTAAGAATTTTCAACTTGTAGACCTAAGATGTTTCATTCTCCGATAGCCACCCTCTCCACCAATGGACACCTATCCTTTGTTCTATCAGTGGGATGCCAGATAATGTTTCCCCGATGCACCATAGTTCCCCCAATATACTTTATGCATTCGATAATTCATGCCCATGGTTATAGGGGGTAGGTTCTAGTAGTCGTGCAGACAATCATGATTATAATATCTAGTCTAACCACATATTTATACTATATATTGTAAATAAATAGTTCAAATGTAAATAAAAAATAACCAAATTTTGATAAAAAATGAACCCATACTTGAACAGATGATAACCTCTAAATGTTATATACAAAAACACATAAATACATTCATGAAGAAGTTAAATAAATATTTTTTTGTCTCAAATAAAATATCATAACTATCCACTATAAGTATATCATTTAAAAAATAAAATGTTCATTTAATAAAATAAGGCGCACATTTAAACAAGTATTGTTATCATAGTGAAAAAATATTGTTCTTATGTGTACAACTATTGGGGTAGCAATGTACAAGCATTGGAGTATTTTATATTCATAGATTGTGCTATCACAAATATAAAAGGTGAGTACAACAAATAACATGTATTTTCTCATTAAATGTGAAGTATTTTTTAAAAAAAAATAGTGTTCAACTATTGGTCCAATTTTGTTTGATATAAGTTTTATTTCAAATATTTATGTGTTGTTTTTATAACAACAAATAGCTTTTTTGTGTTAAAATATTGGTCCATATGTGCTGAATATAAAAGGTAGAGATATCAAAAATTTATGGTTATCCATATGTATTTGGTCCATTTAGGTTGTATATTAATTTTATTTTAAATAAAAATATGATATTCTACAAGCAACAAATGATATTTTTTTGTTCAACTATTAGGGGTCCCATGATTAAGTTTTGGTCGAACCTTTAAAAAGTCAAATTTTAGACACTTCTCAATAGACATGTTGATGTGGCGATTTGTATGATGATTCACACCTTCAAACCTTAGTTATAGATAAATAAAAGGCTAGTCTACATTTCAAAAGAAAATGAAGGTTCTACAATATTCTAGTCAATTGCTACATGCTGACAAAGTTAGCCTACACAACTACTGGCCCCTCTCCCCTAATTCATGGTTGCTTTTGTTGACAACTTAACTCTATCAATATATCGGGAGACCACCTTAGGAGTTATCCCAATAGATTATTGTTACACTAGTACTAGGTTGTGAGCTATTTTCATCGGGCCATCGACGGGATTGTGATGGGGGTTCCGCCGATGAAGCATTGTTAGGCCGATGGTATTGAATTTTTTTAGGAATGGGGGAAGGACATTCATCATTATGGACAATGATGGAACTTCAGAAAAACAACACTCAAAAATTTCATTGATCTTGCCTATTTTTTGGTTCTCCATGGTAAATTTATTGTAAAATGGTTTTAGAAAGGTCTAGGGTTAGGGTTCTATGATTGTTTCCAAGTATTCATGTAAAATTCCCTACTTTCATAATCAAACACCCTAGCTTTGTTCTATTTGATCATTACATTTTTGAAGGGATTTTAAAACAACTTATGTCCCATCATCCTATCTAGGCCAAGTCCCCTTCTGCTCTTTCGTCATATTTTTCCTATAGTCGACTTTAATTTTTTCGTAAGTCTAGGGTGGCCTTCTACCCCCTTTGAAAAAAAATTCATGGCATTGTTTACCATCAACCTTGTCATGTCCCATTTATTTTAATAAATGGTTTATATTTTTCAAAAAGGTGAATTATTGTGGCTGTTGATGATAAGGCGTTAAATCTCAACAGCTCCGAGCCATCCTGTGACGACCCCACCACAAAGTATTGAACTTTCATGATATCATGGGAAGATGCCATCTGTCACACTCAGATAGGCCAAAGGAACATTATGAATGTTTTAATATAATAAGCCGACCTTAATATATTAACTTGCGAGCTACTAAAACGGATCTAAAATGCACATGCTTAAAATCGACAGAGATGTTTTAATCTAAACAGAAAATTTTCTTGACATTTAAAGTCAAAGTTGTCAACTGTTCGCACGAGAAATTTTGTTGAAGATCAAGATCTACGGTTGCCTGTTATCACATGATCAAGAGTTGCAAGATGGTTAACGATCGCGATATCAAGGGAATGTTGACACGTGGATTTATTTGACGATGCAAGAGATTGTGGGGCCAGAAACGTGAGTTGTAAGGGTTCCTGATCTGGAATTTTTTTATTGGAGGAATTGTGGGCCATTTCCTACGATGGAATTCAATGTCAGATTGACTAAATCACAATCATTCAATGATCCATCCTAGATGAAGATCAACGGTTAAGATTCAAACCTGCATCAAATGTGATTGGAGTCGTTGGTGAGGCACGCGAGCGAGTAGTAATGGAGGACGGGACGTATTCCTGCCTGTTTTGGTGGAATAAGAGGATTATTTCCCTATTTTATTGTCACACAAAGCATTCAAGGAACTTTGCAGAGAATTTTTAAAGCCAAAGAAGAAATCATGAGTTGTTGCGGTGAATAATTAGGGTTTCTGCAAGTCAAAAAGTTGTAAGTTAAATTTTGCATTTCCTAGTGAAATTTTTAGCCTGAATTTAGGAGAATTTGCAGTGTATTTTTTGGGAAATTGTTAGAAATTGTATTAGGGTTGTAAGTGAAGTTGAAATTTTTTTGAAAATTGCAAATTACGTGTTTGTAATTTTCCATCCTTGAAAATCCCTAGTTTGTTCTAAATTTTGTAATTCAAGTAGACCCTAGTTTATCCAAAATTGCACCATCAAAGCACCACACCGACCAAATTGATTATTTGAAAAGGAACCTGTATGACGAATTATTGGACCAACTTCCATTATCGAAAACTGATAGAAGAAAAGGGAAGGCCCTAATGCAAGGAAAAACCCTTGGGGAGGGGTTAATATATAATTACTTCAATATAATTGATGCTAAAGTGTCGATGAAGGGTTTGGAGATGATCAACTGTGGTTTGTCCAAATGAATTTTCCCTGCTCATTCTCAAATGGCTTGATTTACGACATGGGAAAATTGGTGGTACCCAATGTGTTTCTAGATGTGGATTTTCTCAAGGCAGTGGCTACAAGGTATGATCATATCACATGGGTGGTCAAGGATAGTGATGGAAGGTTTTTACCAAGTATTAATAGAGAATAATTCCAATAATTTTTTGATTTGTATGAACCCAATGACTTCATAGTTCCTATTGAGCTTGAAAAGATGAAGCAGGAATATGAGAAAAGTAAGCCTATCTTTAGAGTTAAGATGCTCCCATCTCATTTGGCCAAGGCAGGAGGTTCAATAATTCATATTAACCCTAATGATAAGGAGCCTTTCAAACTGGATATTTTTTCTAAACACTTCTTGGCTACCTTTTACTCACTATGTCAAATATTGGGATTTAGCCCTAGCACTGTGATGCCGATAGCATTCATGTTCATAGGGGTGTAAATACAACATCCAAATTTCTCTGTAGTTTATGATTTTTCTCCTTTCCTAGCCTAGAAAATACATGAAGGGTTGGTGAAGCTGCAACAGAATGATACAAGCACACCTTTCTACTGGTATTCTATGCTCATGCATATTTTTTTGTTCAAGAATGCATATCTTTTCTTAGAGAATATGGAACTGAATAGATTTGGATATGGAGAAAGGTTGCCAATACAAATTTGGACTTTCGACCTTTCATATAATAGAAAAAGTGTTAATTATGTGTAGTTTGATAACTATTTTGCATCAAGATTAAGAGAAAGGCTGACAGTAAATCCACCCAGGGTTCCTATGGAGTTGCATGATTTTCTTAGGCCCAACGAGAGGAGGCCCGATTTGAAGTTCTGCCAAAACTGGGGAGATATCATCCCATATCTAGTCAGTACTATTTTGAGAGTGTGTGGATTTCAGGGGACTCCACACATCATGCCTTACAATGTGCCACCAAGGATTGGATTTTTTGAGGTCATGTGGCAGATTGGCTACATTCATGAGGACAATCTCACTGGAAAAGGAAAAGGGAATTTCTATCCAGATTACAAAGTAATTTCTGATTTTGTTATTACAAAGGGAGGATGGGTACACTTCAGGAAATTCTTTGATTCATACAATTTAAGTTTCAGTTTTAGGAAGTAGTGTGACCCTAAAGGATTCTTCGCTTTGTTCAGAAAAATAATAAAAGGAGCAAGATTTGTTCATGAGCTCAATTTTCTTGAAGGCCTAATCAAGAATTAATGTGATTTAAATAGGCAAAAACTAAATAAGGAAAAATGGGTTTCCTATGATAAATTATTGGCTATTGTACACAAAATGGACCCAAAATATGATCCATTGATGGAATTCACCCCTTTCCACAAGAAGATTGATTTCTTGATGGAAAACTTCAAGGAAATCATTGATACTTTAATGACAAAGAAAATCAATCTGGATTTGAATTTTGGTAAATAGGAACAAGCTACAAGGCCATTAGAAGAAAGACCAACTTACCAACTTCCAAGAGACATTCCCATCTATAGGAGGGTAAGGGATGACAATGATGAAGAAGAAGAGAAGGGTGGAAAAGGAAAAAATATAATGGATCAGGAAAAGCCACCAAGATCACATCTCAAGCCACCAAGAACTATAAATATAATCGATCTTGATTCATCACCAAGAAGGAGTCCATCACCACCACCATCACTGCAAGCTCCCAAAAGGCAAAGAATTGAGCAGTCCCAAGAGGATCTAGGGGATGAAATTATTGTTATAGACCAAGACCTACAGATAGGCATGCCATCCCCTCCACGACCAGCTGAATTAGTCTTGTCAGACCTGGACATGAAGGGAAAGTGTGTACAAGATACAAGAATGGAGGCTTGTAAGGAATTCTTAAATGATGATAATTTTGTGAAAACACCAGCCTTCTTGCAATTGGTATGGAGGATGAAACTGGGATATTACCAAGAAAAGTGCAAGGAAAGAAGATTTCAGAGGCCAGAAAGGTCAGATGAGGAGAATGATGATGAAGTGAAGGCTAAAATGATGAGTTAATTTAAGAAGATCACTCTAGAATAAGGGAGAAATCTGATTGATCAAGTTGGTGTATTGATCTTAACTAAATGGGGCATTTTTGATGTAGTGGCCTTTGATGTTGTTTCAAAATCCAAGGATCCCCTCCACAATTCAGAAGAAGAAGTTAGGTCAGCACTACAAGGCTCTACCTTTAGTGAGGAGTATGAGACTTTGGCAATATGGGCTTTGGCCCCAGGAGGAAGAAATCCAAGCATAAAATATATTAATCCTAATTTGAGGGGAGGGTTAATAATAAAAAGAGTTCCAGGAACTTCAATAGTGGAGGCTACAAGTTTGACTGTGGATGTGGCCAAGTTGCAACAAAAAACAATGAAAGAGAGAAGCTGAAAAAATGAATTATATGGAGAAATACAATTTTATGATTGGGGAATATAATAAGGTGCAACAAAGGAATATTGAGCTATAAATAGAGGTGGAAAGGTTGAGGCACAAGCGGATAGAGGCAACACCAAGTGCTCTTGTGGTTCAATCATTACCATCTACATCAAGGTCATCACTTCCTACTACCCCCATTGTCTCCACACTAAAGTCACCCACTCAGACTCCTACCCTTAGTCCCACATTAGAACCAATTAAGGAGGAGCTAACTTGCTCTGTTAATCCAACAAAGAAGAAATTAATGAAAAATTCATAGAGATAGAAGATTCTTTGAACAATAATGAGGAGAGAGCAACTCTAAAGCAAAAGGAAATTGTCACCACATTTTTGCAGCATTTAAATGAAATAGTTGATAATCGATTTCCAAGTATACATTCTTCTTAATCTTTATTATTGGGTGCAATAAATAATTTTGACAAGGATTAGTAAGTAGCAATACCATTGAATGAGAAATGGATCCCTAGGGCCAATGACTTGGATATAATGTATAAAGCCTCAATATTTGATGTTAATAATAGGCCATAGTCATTGAGACCTACTCAAATATTGGTTAAATTATTGCAAGGTTTTCAAGCCTTACCAGATAATTTGAGTAGGAAGATAAGGGAATTGGTGAAATTTTTTGATGAATGGAGTGATACACTATTTCCTAATATAATTCATGAGCAAAGTAATATCAGATCTCTTCAACAATGGAAGGATAAGGCTCACAGGGTCATTGATGCCCAAATTGATTTAATATGTGATGAGTTGGAATCATATCTATTAGAGAGCTAGATGGACAAAATCATCAGCACTATTCATTTTCTAAGTCTTTTGAAAAGGAGGAAAACTAGGTAGTAGTTAAATATACACCCTATAGAGCCAAGGTAGAGGAAGTAATCAACTTCAATTGGTCAAGTGATGAGGAATACAAGTGATGGGTAGATACGTATTTAACTAAAGAAGAGTCAGAGCAGGAGTAAATTGCTAACAGTTAATTAACTAACTATTGCAGTCATAATAATTTCAAGTTTTTTTTATCGTGGCAGTCTAAATGTGCAGGATTTTGAAGATTTGTGTCTATATCAAATCATCCTCAATGAGCAAATGGAAAAGAACAAGAAGATTCTCCAAAGGGAATATCAGTTGTAACTGAATTTTGAGATGTCACTAAGTGGTCCAATTGGCTAATGAAATGTGTACTTTCTGGCCCGATGCTTATTTTATCCTTCATTTTCTATAAGAAGGAATTCAAGGCCAAAAGTATGGGTTAGCAAGTTCAAAATTTTTGGTCGATTCTAGGTGAAGTTACAGAGTCATCATAAAGTCTAATAGTTATAGAGGAAATGCAAATTAGCTTCTGAGTCATTTTTGTTATAGGTTTTGAATTCATGGAGATATAATGTTGTATAATAGTACTAGCATTTGAATCAGACTGATAAATTCAATCTCGTTTCTCTCCTATGTACAAGCGTATTTCAATTTTTAATAAAGTAATCAAGGGTTATTTTATTCATCTCATTGTTGTGGTGTGTACAATTCTTATTTTAGCTTTGATTCAAGGAATTAATTAAAATGCTTAAATGAGATTGTATGTTGATATGTTTTGTACAAGGATCTGATAATTAGTATTGAGTTAGAGTTACATATTGGTGATATTGTAAGGCGATATTACCAAAGATATTATATGCTATGGGTTGAATCTATTGTAAAACCTTACGTATTTGCGAATTTCACTCCTCCAATTTCCCTTGTTAGGTATTTGATTATTTAAGTAGAAACCTACATGATGATTTCTTGGATCAATTTCCCTTGTTAACAAATGATAGTAAGAAGAGGTTGATCTTGATTCAAGGAAAAACCTTAGGAGAGAGATTAGTGTATAACTATTCCAACATTGTCGATGCTAGGGTTCCTCTTACGGGTTTACAAATGTTCAGATTGTGGTTTGGATAGAGGAATTTTCCCCACCCCTTTTCGAATGGGTGGATGTTTAAAAAGGGGAAGCTGGTGGTACCGAGTGTGCTCCCTGATGTGGATTTTCTTAGAGCAGTGCTTTCACAATATGACTCTATCAAATGGGTGATTAGAGATAATGATGGAAGGGTTATGTTAAGCATTAACAAAGAGGAATTTCAATGATTTTTTTATTTGAGTGAGCCCTGTATGTTTTTGGTTCCTATTGGTTTTGAGGAGATGAAACTGGAGTATGGGAGGATAAAGTCACTTTTCAAAGGTAAGTTGATCCCACCTCATTTGGCTAGGGTAGGAGGTTCAAAATTATATATTAGCCCTAGTGACCAAGAACCTTTCAGACTGAACTATTTTGCAAATCATTTCTTGGCCACCTTTTACTGATTGTGCCAGATATTTGGTTTTAATCCCAACATGGTGATGCCTATTGCTTACATGTTCATGGGGGTGCAAATACAACACCCTAATTTCTTGGTGATTTAAGATTTTTCTTCCTTTTTGGCTGAAAAGATACATAAACAGTTGTTGAGGTTGCAACTAAATGATGCAGGCACTCCATTCTTCTGGTATTCCATGTTGATGTATATTTTCTTGTATAAAAATGTTGATTTCTTCTCTGAGAAGATAGAGTTAAGGTAGCCGGTTAATGGACAAATATTTTCGGTGCAGGTATGGACTACAGATATGTCATATAATAGGGAGAATGTCAATTATGTGCAGTTCGACAACTATTTTTCTTCCAGATTGAGAGCCAGGTTGATGGTGAATATTCCTAGAATTCTTGAGCAGTTGCATGAATTCCTCAGACCAAAGATGAGGAAGCTAGAGTTGAAGGTTTTCCACAACTGGGGTGATATTATTCCATACCCAGTTAGCATTGTCTTGAGGGTGTATGGTTTTCAAGGGATTCCTCATATATTTCCATACAATATGCCACCAAGAGTGGCATTTGTAGAATTTATGTGGTAGACTGGTTGTATCCATGAGGATAACCTTACTAGGAAAGGTAAAGAAACATTATTTCCAGATGATATTGTGGTGTCATATTTTGTCCTTTCGAAAGAAGGTTGGGTCCACTTTGGGAAAAAATTTAATGAATACCATTTGAGGTGTGGTCCCAAGTGGCAACATGATCCTAAGGGCTTCTTCACCCTTTTCAAACAAAGGATAAAAGGTGGTAGGTTTGTTCATGAGTTCAACTTCCATGAGGACCTAATAAGAAATGAGTTTGATCTAAGTAGGCAGGAATTGAACAAGGATAAATGGATAGCTTATGATAATCTATTAGCCATTGTGCACAAAATGGATCTAAAATATGATCCATTGATTGAGTTCAGTCCATATCATAAGAAAGTTGATTTTTTGATGGACAAATTCAAATAAATCATGGGCACCTTGATGGACAAGAAAATAAACCTAGTGTTGGATCTGGGCATACAGGAGCAACATGTCAGGCCATTGGAAGAGAGGCCAGCCTACCAACCTACAGAGAATTGGCCAATCTATAGAAGGAAAAGAAATGATAGCAGTGATGAGGAAGAAGAAAATAGAAAAGGAAAAAATAATGAAATTGCCTACACAACCAGGTCTAAAGCCCAAAACACTTGGGGCACTTTAAAATTATTGATTTGGAATCATCACCCAAGAATAGTCCCTCACCACCACCATCAGATCCAAGCCCTAAGAGACAAAATATTGAGAGATCACAAGAGGATTTGGTGGGTGAAATTTTTGTCACTAACCGGGACATGCAAATGTGTATGCCTTCTCCTCCTAGGCCAACTGAATTGGTTCTCTCTTATTTGGATATGAAAGGAAAATGTGTGCAAGATGCGAGGATAGAGGCATGTAAGGAATTTTTAGATGATGATGAATTTTTAAAAACTCCAGTCTTCTTGCAATTAGTATGGATAATGAAATTGGAAGAATATCAAGATAAATTGAAGAGGAGAAGAGAATTGAGACCTGACAGGTCTAACCAATAAAATGATGATGAGGTGAAAGTTGAATTGATGGAAGAATTCAAGAGCATGCCTCTTGAGGAGGGGAGAAAACTAAAAAATCAAGTTGGTGTCTTGATTTTTCCTGAGTGGGACATTGCAAATGTAGTAGCTTTTAATGCTATTTTGAAGTCCAAGCACCCCCTGCAAGATTCTGAAGAAGAGGTCAAGGTAGCATTGCAAGATTCTTCCTTCAGTGAAGAATACGAGACCTTAGCAATTTGAGTGTTGGCCCCTCAAAGGAGAAATCCCAATGTGATTGATATTAACCCAAACCTAAGAGGAGGGTTGATAATAAAGAGAGCCTCAGAGACCTCTACCACAAAGCCTACTAGTTTGATTGTGAATGTGGCCAAATTGGCCCAAAAGACTGTTGAAAGAGAGGAGGTTTGAAAGAAAGGCCTAATGGAGAAGTACAATTTTATAATTGGAGATTATAGCAAGGTGCGGCAAAGGAATGTTGAGCTGCAAACTGAGGTGGACAGGTTGAAGTACAAGCAAATTGGGGAGACATCAAGTGCTCTAGGGACTAGAACATTTCCTTCCACATCAGGATCAATGCCTTTTTCTTCTCCCATTGTTTCTGCACCAGGGTCTCCTAACCAAAATCCTTCCCTTAGACATACTTTAGAGCCAGTTGATGAATAAATAGAATGCTATGTTGATCCTACAAAGAAGTATTTGATGCAAAAAATTGCAAAGTTACAGGCTTCCTTGAAGGTAAGTGAAGAGGGAGCACTTTTAAAGAAGGGGGGGTAGTTAATGTTGTATTGAGGCATTTAAATGAGTAGGTTGCTAATGGTTAACAAATTAGCTATTGCAGCTACAATGGCTTCCATTTTATTTTTTCGTGACAGTCTTGGCATGAAGTCCTTGAGGTTTTGCTGCCACGTCAACCTTTCTCAATGGGCAAGCATGAATAAGAAGATTATTCTGGGGATTGTTGTTGTAACCATTTTTTTGAAGTGTCACAAGGTGGTCCAAGTGACTGGTGACATGTGTACTCTCTGGTTTGATGCTTTTTTTCACCTTCATTCCCTTTAAGAAGGATTTCAAGGCCAGAAGTACAGGTTAGCAAGTTAGATATTTTTTGGTCAAGTCTAGGTAAAATTGTAGAGAAAATTGTAAAGTCTTATGGTTTTTAGAGAATATGCAATTTAGGTTTTTATTCATTTTTTTGTAGGTCTTGAACTCATGGAGATTTGATTGTTTTATGATGGTGCTGGTATTTGAATTAAAATGATTAATTTGAGCTCATGTCTCTCCATTGTACAAGCATATCTAAATTTTGAATAGAATGATCAAGGGTTGTTTTTTTCATCTCACTATTGTGGTGTGTATGATTCTTTTTTTAGCTTTAATTCAAAGAATTAATTAAAATTCTCGAATGGAATTGTAAGTGGATATGCTTTGTATAAGCATTTGATAAGTAGTATTGGGTTAGAATATATATTAATAATATTGTAAAGCAATGTTATCAAGGACCTTATATGTTATGTGTTAAAATTTGTCATAAGCCCTTAGATGCCTATGAATTTGACTCCTCCAATGGATATATGGCATTGATCTAAGTTGTACTCATTTGTATGGTTCAATATTTTTTTTTCTTTACCTAGAGCCTTCTACAAATTGCAAATCAATGACTATCTTGTACTATGAAACGTTGTTGTAGTTATCTCATGCTCCAAGTAGTTGATATTATTGATGAACAACCAATTTTATTCAATAATATCCTATTTTGTTGAGCTATTAAATGAGATTATATGGAGTTGTTAATGTTGTTAATGATATTGGTGGAGAGGTTGTAAACACATTAAGGGATAACCCTCCAAGTTCTTGCAGAGACCAAAGTGTAGGAGGTTTTTTAAAGTCCTCATCATTTGGTCCAGGTCCTTCGAGTTGCCCTTAATTGGAATTGGAAATTCCATAGGTAGAATAGAAGACCAACCTGGTTACAGTTAAAAAAAAAAACCAATAGGTAGTGTGACCGGGACAGGGAGGAAAAGGAATAGTGTTGTTAAGCAAGAAGTTACAGAAGGATGTGAACTTGAACATGAGCATGAAAGGATAAATATTCAAATAGATTTGGAAGAATTGTAGAAGGTTATTCCTAGTGCTAATTTTGATTCATCTATTTATGTTGTGGAGAATCTTCATGGCACGATTGATTCTTTGAAGGTCTACATATTTGAACTTGAAGTGCCTACTGGAATCAATTTTGATGAAGTAAATTAAGAATATATCAAAGGAAACTGTTTGAATGCACATAAATGAGTGATGAAGGAATTAGAGAGTGTACAAATTTGTGAAGAAGAGGCACAAGAACTACTTTATTTTTACCTAGATTGGTTTAGAAGTACACTGGATATAAGAAATAAAATAAGGATGAGTGATTCTAGGATGAGCACTCAAGAAGATACTTATAGGTTAACAAAAGATAAAGATAATTAGAGGTGGTCCTATATTTTGTAGCTTCAGGATAAATTATTTTCTCTACAGGATCAAAGGATAGATGTTATCAAGAAGTTTGTGGCACTCAGAGACTTGATTAAACTCAGAGATACTTTTGTTTCTAGTTCTCTTGGATGTATTGGTAAATTATCATAAATTAACCTTTTTCGCAATAATTTAGCAAATGGTGTAGAGTCCTTAACTAATCTTGAGCTATTTTACATGAATCTTGTAAGTGAAAAAGGTTCTTGGGAAGAATGAAAAGCGTCGTGGAAGGCTATCCTAGAGAGTCTTGGAGGTTCTTCTTCAAGTTAACTCAATTTTTTGTTCATATCTTTTTGCTTACATTTTGATGTATATTCATTTATATCGGACCCCTTTGTCATTTATGTCAATGGGGGAGAGATAAATAGATGAAGAGATAAAGAGACAGAGGAAAAAAAAATTGATGAAGAACAATTTTGATAACGGGATTATTCAGAGTATTCAATTGTTGGAAAATGTTGTCATGCATGTTTCCATCAATGCCAAAGGGGGAGATACAATTTTTGGGAGCCTTTCAACATAAGCATGAAGTATGGATGGTTTGTGTTCGTTGTTCCAATGTTATCATTGATGTCAACATGGTTATAACTATATGGGAAGTCTACTTGGTTGACCGGATGTTGTTCTCTGCCAGTAATACCCTCTTGTGGTGGATCAGTGTATTGGTATTTGATTCTTGAATTTACCAAAACATATGATATGACTCTATTATCTTAACCATGTTTTCTTGACTCATTCAGATAGCTATATCCTAGATCCTGGGATGTATTTTGTTGTGAGAAGAAAGTTATCTCTAACAAAGTTCAACTCTATATTCTACTATTGTTCCTTGCTTGGCATACTATGTGGGAAACTCCACATTCTATTAAGGTGAACATTCGTATGTTGCAGATTTGTTGATAGTTTTTGTGTTGGTAGTATGATGGGAAATTAATGTGTTCTCAGATTTGGAAGGTGTTTTCTTTGAGGATTATTTGTTGGTTTGGAGAATTGGGTTCTAGTCTTGGCCTACTTAGTGTATGCAATACATTATAAAGACTAGTTATGATGTATGGATGTTAGTCGACTTGGTATAATGCACTACATGGATAAAATGCCTAAATCATATATATGGTTTCAACAAAGAAAGTTTGATTACTTTTTTTTCATCTAATTAGGCTGACCTAATTGATTATTAAGATATGCTTGTATATATAAGGTGTTTTGAGGAATGAAATGAGAATGAGTGGCAGAAGCGGATACATGGAGTGAATGTGAAATGCGAAGAGGAGAAGGTGTGTGAAGATTTGAGCTTCAATTCTTTATCAGTTATAGTTAGTGTAGTTTTTTGGAGCGACTACTATGTGAGATAGTACATCATATTTTGAGCTTCATTGGAATTGAACCCTGCACATTGAAGGTGTATCCTATTAGTTCAATATATTGGCAATGAGCTACTATCATTGTATCTTGGTAGTTAGCCATATTTTGTACTCAGGTTGTGAGAATTTTAAGGATAGTGAGTCATGGCAGTGAGCCTCGTAATATTCTGTATCTGGATATAATATACTGTGAGTTATCCCTAACCATGGTTTTTCCCTCATTGGGTTATCCACATAAAAATCCTAGTGTTCATGTGTATGGCTGCATTGATTTTTGTTTATGTTTCTTCTTGCTAATTTAGTCAGAATTGAGATAATGTTTAAATGGATTTTAATATGGTTATATGGAATATTGATTCCCCCCTCTTAATATTCCAAATGTTCAACAAGAATCATGTGAAAAAGTGCAAAGTATCAAGGGGATAAAGTTGTGTATAATTTCTAATGGTTATTGTCAAAGGGTGAGAGAATCATGTAAGGGGGAGAGAGTGGATGAATGTTGTGTAGGCTATCTAATCTTAGAAAAGGAGAGTTTGTATGTTTTCTTTGATGGTTCTTCACATATTGTGTTGCCATCAATGACAAAGGGGGAGATTGTTACAAGTATGAAGGTGTTGTCATTGATGTCAATAAGATGTTGATTCAGGAGCATCACTTGTTGTAAAGCAATCTTATATCAACCAAAAATATTTATTTTCTTATATTATATTCAGTAGCAGTCTTAATAGTTCATTCTAAATTTTACCACATTGTTTTTTCTCAGCTCACGAAGCATGATATATCATCTACACCTATCACCTATCCATATTTCACATCATTTTCATTTTCCTACCAAAATTTATCACTCTTTGGATTTCATTGTGTTACTAGTCAGAGCATTTAGGGCTGACCTAGTCCAAATTCTTAGTGCAGACCTATTCTAGATCATGTGAAGCTTAATTGGACATCATACAAGAATCTTGGGTTCATTGGGACCTATCTTGGAGATTCACAAGTTAACTCATTTTGCATGGAGCTAATTAAGGTTGATATTCATATATGATCATTCATTGGTTTATTAACCCTTTTGGTTGATATAGACCTATGTTGGAACTAGAGAACCATATTTATAAGAATTTTTAATCATTTAGGATGGACTCAAATCAATTAGATGTTCATGATCAGATAGATTCAGTATATTTTCATAAATCCTTTGAGGTATGTAATAAGTCTCGTTGGCTAGTTGTATTATCAAAATCCCTTATGGCAGGCCTATGAGTAGTGTATATTTTCCCTTGAGGCCTATGTTGCATGTAATATTATCAATTCAATAAGATTTCATGTTCTCATATCAAATTGTTGTTTTATTTTTGTTGTGTTGATGCATAGTTGCATGGTTCATACTATTCCTTCTAGAACCCTCCTACCATGACTACACCAAGTGGTATCAATGCAGCTTTTTGATTCTTGAAGGAATTCCTTGAGGTGAACAGGTCGTTGAACTGAGGTAGATTGCATTCATTTTTAATTGATTGTTGATTTTGAGGTAGTTGAAACCCTTGTAGAAAGATCATCAAACTAAGGTAGTTGCATCAATTCAAAGGGAGATATACTGCCAAGGAGGGTGCTTGCTATAGAGAATATTGTTGGAATAATGGATGAAATGTTGGAGATGATGTATGAGATGCGTGTTAGGTTAGATGTTGTTGAAGAAGATTGAAGGTGGGGCATAAACCTTAGGCAGAATGATGAAAGTGATGATGAAGAAAAATATGCAAATCAATTTATAGAAACCCTACACGAAGAAGAAGAAGAATCAAATCAGTTGAAGATGTTGAAAGTGATCTTAAAGATTGGAGAGTGCCCTAGAGTTGAAATGAAAAATTATGTAGGGAATTTTAATCCTAAAGAATTGATTGATTGGATAAATGATATGGAAGAATATTTTGAATATGAAGAAATTGAAGATCTAGAGAGAGTCAGATTCATGGAAACAAAATTGAAAGGACATGCTACATTATGGGGGAAATAAGTTCAATTAGACTGGAATAGAAGAGGAAAAGAAAGAATCATCAAATGGGATAGAATGGTGACAAAATTGAAGAATCAATTCATACTAGTATCAACTAGAATTGTTGAAGAGATTGCAAAACTTGAGACAAAGAAAGAAATGTAAAGGAGTACATTGAAGAATTCTACAAGTTGATAATTAGAACCGGTCATAGCGAAGCAAGAAAAGAGAAGGTTGTTAGATATATCAATGGACCTAGAACAAAAATTCAAGAAGATTTGAGCTTGGTAAAGATGAAATTTTTTGAAGAAGCATACCAGTTTGCATTGAAGGTTGAAGAGAAGCAGAATAAGAATTTTAAACAAAGGTAAAGGAGTGCAAGAGGAAGATTTTAAAATATTGGACCCCAATCTGTATAAATAAGTCCTTATGTGGAGTAGAGAAAAGATACAAAACCCTACCAAAGCAAGGAAAAGGATGCTAAATCATACCATAGAGGAGGAGAAGACAATAATTTATACCACAATGATAAAGGAGGCTATAATTCTTACTGCAATGATGGATATTGTAGAGATGAAGGAATATATAAGAGAAGACCATTCAAAGGAACCTATTTCAAGTGTAGAGGTGAAGGAGATAGAACATTTTAGTGTCATCAAGGAAGTACCAAAAAGAAACCTCATCATACCAAGAGAGAAACTTATGTGGAGGAAGAACATGTTGAATCCCCTAAATCAGTTGGAAAACCTAAGAAAGGTGAACCATTGGTGATGAGAAGAGCTATGATGCATGAAGAAGTGATTGAGGAACCATCACAGAGGAAAATTCTATTCAAAAGCAGATGTAAATTTGAAGGAAATCTATGTAATTTTATCATTGATAGTGGTAGTACTGATAATCTAGTTTCAAAAGAGATGGTAACCAAGTTGAATTTAAAGAGGTTGAAACATCCAAGCCCTTATACGATAACATGGATTCGGGATGAGCATAAGATATTGGTGAATGAACAATGTTTGGTGAAATTTCATATTGGATCATATAGGGATGAAGTATTGTATGATATTATGCTTATGGATGCATGTCATTTATTGTTAGGAAGACCATGGCAATATGATAAGAAATAAATTCATGATGGAAGAAGAAATACTTATACTGAATTTTGTGGCACTGCTAGACTATGCCTTATAGAGGGAAGGGAATTTCTCGATGGATTGAGGCATGAGAGCATGTGTTTTGTATTGATTCCAAAGAAAAATGGGAATCTAGAGATAGCAAAGAGGGAAGATCTTTGGGCATGTGCAGGATCATGATGGGCCAAAAAGTGGCGATATGTAAGCCATATGATGGCCCATGTGGCTGACGACTTTTTTTTAGCCAAAATTGATGAAACGAAAAGGGTTTTTAAAGGATATTCTCAGCTTTCCACCAATATAAATTATGATTTACTTTGAATTTAATAAATAATTATTATTCATTTTCTATTAGAATTACGAATAAAGTCCTAATTGATACGCTGATTGAAAAACATCTATAACTTTCAAATGATATCACATTTTTTGAATGCAAAACATGTGTCACATTGTATGTTTTGCATACTATAGGATTAAAAAAATGAAAATTGAATTTTATAAATTTTTGACCAAGTTAAGGAGGTTAGATAGACGAGCTTTTATATTTTTTAAAATTTGTAATAAAAAATTCATAATTAATCATTTACTTGAAAAAAAATTATAAAAAATATGCATCACATCGAGATACAAGTCTTCTACTTATATCTAAAATCTTATAAAAAAATATTATCATTTTATTGTGGTTAGGGTGGTCAGACAGAAACCTACTTCTTATTTTTACCTTGAAATTTAAATACTACATTGAAATTTCAAATTTTCACCAAATAGATTTTTTAAAAATAAATAAAGGTCTAGTAGTTTAGAAACTACATTCAATTTTCTACAGATTCTATTTTTACATTTTTTTGAAATAATATAGATAACTTATTCAAATTTTTATGTCAAGTTGTCTAACTCTGATTTTCTTTCTTTTTATTGCCAATTAAGGGCCTATTTTTTCCATGACGATCCTGCACATACCCCTTTCATAGAAAGAAGTTGTAGAATTGTTGATAGAGTATGAAGACATCATGTTAGAGAATGTACCACTCAAATAGTTTGCTCTTTACGTTGATCTTAACCAGAAGATACAAAAAAAAATTAGGACAGGATTGATCAGAGAAAGTTTGAGCCCATGTGTGGTACCTATTGTTCTTGCACCTAAGAAATATGGAGAATGGAGAATGTGTACAGATTCAAAAGCAATCAATAAGATCACTATCAAGTATATATTTCCATTTCCAAGGATGGATGACATTATGGACTCTTTAAGTTCAGCAAAGTATTTTACTAAGATCAACCTAAAGAGTGGATATCATCATATCAACATCAAAGAAGGAGATGAATGGAAGACTGCATTTAAGACCCAAAAAGGATTTTATGAGTGGTTAGTGATGCCTTTTGGATTGACCAATGCACTGAGAACTTTCATGAGATTAATGAATGGGGTATTTAAGAAATTATTGGGTATGTTTGTCACTGTTTAATTGGATGATATTAACTTTTAGTAAGACTAGAGAAGAACATTTGTGGCACATCCGACAAGTATTGTAGAGGGTGAGAGAGGAGAAATTTTTGATTAATGTCAATAAGTGTAGCTTCATGAAGACGGAGTTGCTATATCTTGGATTTTTTATTTTCTCTAAGGGATTGAAGATGGATCTGAAGAAAATGAAAGAAATTTTAGATTGTCCTACATTGGAGAACATTGGAGAAGTAAGATTATTTCATGGATTATCTAGTTTCTACCAAAATTTTATCATAATTTTTAGTAGTATTTGTAACCCCATGATGGACAAAATAAGATAATACAAGAAGAATTTCAAGTGGACATCTGGAGCACAAAGGAGTTTCAAATTGTTAAATCAAAAGGTGACAAAGCAACCAATGTTAATATTATCATATTTTGATAAGGTATTTCAAGTTGATTATGATGCAAGTGGAAATGTAATTAGAGAATTATTGATTCAAGAAGGAAGACCAAATAGCTTATTTCAGTGAGAAGTTGAATGATGCTAGAAAAAATACCTAGTTTATGATCAAGAATTCTATGCCATAATTAAAACTTTGAAGAAGTGGAGACATTATTTGTTTCCTAAAGAGTTTTTCTTGTAGAAGTTGTGAAATCCAACTTCACAAACCCGAAAGATCACCTACATGCAAATAACCTATCACAGAAAGAAGAGATGGAGACAAAAAAGAAAGGGTGCTCTAAAAGCTGAAAAATGTATTAATCAGAGAGAGAATAAAATACAATGATCAATCCTTATAAAAGGAGATTGTGAAACCTTAAAATTAACCCTAATAGGTAGACATTTAATAAAAAATATAATTATTAAATTTCACAATATGAAAACTAAAGTGAAATATTAAGAGAGGAATAAAGGTAACTTAATTAACATAATTAAGTTAGAACCTTTACTCTAACACCCCCCCTTAAGATGAGCAATAGTGCAGCTACAAACATGTGTAAGAAATAAAAAGTAACTAAAATGCATGAAAGTAATCATGGGTCCCAGAAACTAGGCCTGATCAAGTACCCATTTACAAATCCAATGCAAACTAAAGGAAACGGGGTAAAGGAGAAAACCCAGTGGGAACAAAAATCCTCCCCAAAATAGAATGAAAAGAAAGGAATGCAATTCACTAATGAAAGAATGATAGGAGGTGGATTACATGATACCCCCCATAGACAAATTCTATCATATAATTACATATACAATGGTCTCCATAGGAGAGGTAGAAAGAGACAAGAAGGCCCCCCCACAATGTAGAATCTCTTTTCATAATGGTAGATTCCTGATGTAGAACCCAAAAAGAGTTCCTAAAGTGGCAAATGATATTCCTCCCCTTGGGAAGAAACAAATCCAAAGGACGATGTCAAAGAAACCCTGTGAAGAGTGATGAACCAATATGTCTCAAGATGTGTGCCATGATAGGATGTTGAAGAATCTCTTTGTCTGAACTGAAACAAATGATGTCAAATCCAAACTGATGTGGAGAATCCTAAAATGAAACCTCTAAATGCATGGAAAATGGTGGGCATATAGTGATAACCTAACTGTCAAGGTAAAGGATATGAATATCCTCAAAATAATCTCCCAAATCTACAATATACGACTCCACAAACAAGAAAGATATGTCTACAACATAAGAGTCCAAAGTAGCTATGTCTAGAAGACGAATGATGCCCTACTGCACTGAATTAGGAATAAGAGGTGATGTTGATGAAGTCTCAATTTGAAGAGTAGGAATTGTGAGACAAGCCACTGATCCATCGGAACATGTAAGGGTGTCTAAATACTCAAGCTCCTCTAAAGTATAATGATCAAAGGGTGTATTATATCTCCAAGCAATGGATAAGAGACAATCTAAAGCAAGATCCTCTAAGAATGGAGAGAGATTGGGGTCTCCATAGATCTCCCAAAGACGTTTTCAAAGTGGGTGGGGCCAAAAAATATCCGATATAGCCCACACAATGTCATTATCAACACTAAACAAGATAAGCTCTACTATGTGATCTCTAATGATATCCCAAGCTAATTTTCCCTCTGAGGTGGTTGGTCCAGGTATGAGATCATACAAATAAGGAAAAATATTAAGCCATCTACAATGTGTAAGTATGCCCTTTGCCCCTGACTCATAATTAGCCCATTCCAGAGTTACAACTAAAGGGTGAGTAGAAAAACCAATGATACTCACTCAAAATAAAAAATCATATATTGAAACTCTCAAAAACTATAAATCATATCAACATAACCCATCCAACGCAAAAAGATCCCACGTAGGTGTCAGAATGTCCAAGTAGTTATGCAAAGTGTAAAAACACACAAAGCTAAATAAAATATACCTAGTAAAATTTTTGATGAAATAGACTACAGATCTGGAAAGAGAACTGAAACACCTTTCCAACACCTATTCATTTGTGCAAAATAGAGTCCAGACGCAAACGTTATTCCCCTCAAAGTGCGAATTTCTTTTTTTTGTCTTTGATTGATGAAAAAGGCATCAAAACTACAAAAGCATAAAATAACACCTACACAATTAGATAGAGTGTTGATCTAGCTTTTCGACAATACCTCGTTTTTGAAAAACGGAGATCGTATGCAAAAAATATGCCTGATTCTGTGAAAATAGCTCCAAATTCCCCAAGAAGTCCTCAAGAGTCCTCAAGGGCTAAAAAAAGTAAGACCCTAGTCCAATGAGCGACCAGGAGGTTGAGGGAGTGCCATTCAGGTGGCAAGTTGGCGACACGCAGGTGGTGGTCGACGCACAGGCAGCGTGCGAGTGAAGCTCTGACGGGTCAGCGGGTCAGCAGGTCGGCGGGTGGCAGCCGCCTGAAGCCACTGATGGTGGTCATCGAGCGGCCAAGTGGTGGTGTGGCCCTTTTGAATGGACAACACTTTTTTTTTATTTATTTATTTTTCTTTTTATTTTTTTTATTTTTTTTCATTTTTTTTAAATTTGTTTCCTCAAAACTCGTGCTAGGGAGGTCGTACGTCTCTGGCAAAATATTTTGTGCCTCTCCAATCAACTTTGTCCAAAATGGATGAATGAACAGTCATTTTTGCGGTTTTGGACCGTTGTGGACTCAATGGCGAGGTTCATTTGGGCTCAAAATGCTTTGATCAAACAGGTGATGCCCTAGATCAAAAAAGAAAAACCCCAAACCCTCGAAGCTCCAAAAACCTTCAGAAGACGAACAGGAAGTAGCAGGTCTGGAGCTCTGATATTGTGTAGAAGTTGTGAAATCCAATTTCATAGACCCCGAAGATCACCTACATGCAAATAACCTGTCATGGAAGGAAGAGATGGAGACAAAAAAGCAAGGGTGCTCTGAAAGCTGAAAAAATTATTAATCAGAGAGAGAATAAAATAAAATGATCAATCCTTATAAAAGGAGATTTTGCAGCCCTAATAGGTACACATTTAATAATTAGTATAATTATTAAATGTCACAATATGCAAACTAAAGTGAAATCTTAAGAGAGGAATAAAGGTGACTTAATTAACATAATTAAGTTAAAACCTTTACTCTAACATTTCTTATATATAGATTGTCAAGATTTGTAATATTTAAATAGCCAATGAAAGTTAAATTAGAGACATTTGAGATGGGTTGAGTTCTTGCAGAGTTACACATTTGTGTTGAAGCATAGGAGTGGAAAGTCAAACAAATTTATAGATGCATTGAGTAGAAGGAGGAAGTTGTTGACATAGATGAGAGTTGAGGTATTGGTATTTGAGGAGTTAAAGCACATGTATGAAGATGACAAAGATTTTGGTAAAGAATGGAGAGCTTGTAAAGAACCAGTAGTGATGCACTAGAGCCAATGGTTGGATTATTTCATTTAAGGAATGTTATTCAAAGGAAATCAGTTGTACATACCAAAGAGTTTAATGAGGGAGAATTTGATCGAGTAAAATCATACTGAAGGATTAGCAAGACATTTTGGAGTGGATAAAACAATAGCTTTGGTGAGTGAACATTATTTTTGGCCACAAATATATAAGGATGTAAGGAAGTATGTTCAAATTTGTAAAATTTGTCAAGTTAAAAAAGGGAGTAGCTAGAATACTAGATTGTGTAAGACTTTGATAGTACCGGACAAACCTTGGGAAGATTTGAGAATGGAATTCATTTTGGGATTGTCAAGAACACATAGAGGTTATGATTCTATTATGGTTGTAGTGGACAAATTTTCTAAAATGGCACATTTTATTCCTTGTAAGAAGACTAATCATGTTGTGCATGTTGTTGACTTATTTTTCAAAGAGATTGTGAGATTGAATGGATTACCTAAGAGCATTGTTTCAGATAGAGACACAAAATTCATCAGATAATTCTGGAGGACATTAAGGAAGAAGATGGAGATAGATTTGAAGTTCAAATCAATATATCACCCATAAATGGATGGAAAAATAGAGGTAGTAAATAGAATATAGGGTAATTTGTTGAGATGTTTGGTTGGAGATAAGGCAAGAATTTGGGATATAGTTTTACCACAAGTAGAGTTTGCATACAATAATTTAGTGAACAAAATTATAGGGAAGACACCATTTCATATTGTTATTGGAGTAAATCCTAGAGGAATTGCATAATTAAGAGGCATTAGTATAGAGAGTAAAAGGAGTGTGGAGTTAGAAGAGTTTTTAGATTTCATGGAGACATTGCATAAGCAAGTCCAAAAGCATTTGAAAGACATGAACAGTAAGAATAAGGAGAAGGTGGATGAGCACCAAAGACATAAGGATTTTTTTGTTGGAGATTAAGTGATGGTATAATTGAGGAAGGAGATATTTCCATTTGGTCCATACAATTATCTAAAAATGAGGAAGTTTGGACTATGTAAGATACTTAGGAAGTTTAATTCTGGAAATGGATATTAAGTGGACTTACCAGAGACATTGGGTATATCACCTATTTTTAATGTGGCAGACATATATGAATTTCATGAAGGATGGTCAAGTGGTAGTAGTGATGAAGTGGATCTGAAGGAGTAGTTACCACATCAAGAACTAGAGGAAATTTAACATATTTTTGGATACCAAAACTAGGAGAAGCACTACAAACAAGAAGTATTAAGAATATCTTGTGAAGTAGAAAGGAAAACCATTGGAGGATTCATCATGGATTTCTCTAGCTTAGGTGGACCATCTTGGTTTTCCTCTTAGCCCTGGAAATTGAGGGACTCAAGTTTCTTCCAACCCCGGGTGTCTAATGCAGGAGGATCCCTAGTTATAAAGTAATCTTGTATAAACCAAAAATAGTTCTTATCTTGCATTTCAGTATCAGTCTCAATAGTTCATTCCACATTTTACCACATCATTGTTTCTCAACTCATGAAGTGGAATATAGCATCTACACATCAACACCTATCACATATCCATATTTCACATCATTTTCATTTGTCTATAGGAATTTATCACTCTCATAATTTCATTGTGTTACTATTTAGAGCATTTGGGGTTGAGCTAGTTCGCGGACCTATTCCAAATTTTATAATTTTTTGTATTTTTCAAATTTTGTTTTTTTTGGATTTTCGTGTTTTTTGATTTTTTTGTATTTTTTGATTTTATATTTTTTATATTTTTTCATTTTCTATTTCTTTTGTATTTTTCAATGCTAAGGGGAAAACAGAAAAAAAATGAAGACAAGACAAACGAGGCCAAGATCAAAAAACACATGATGCAAAAAATAAAATGAAAATAAACGACACAATGAGACAAGGATGAAGAAGAAGGAAAAAAAATGAACGACACCCAAAATGGAGACGCAACAAGGCGAAAAGAAGACAAAGAAAAATGAGTCAGAAATCATGATCGGGAACAAAATCAACACAGGAACCTTCAAAGACTGCAAGGTTTCAAGCAAAGTTTTGAAACCTAATCTCAACAGGAGAAAAGCGCACTGGACATGGGAATCGGGATCGGGATAGAACCAAGAACAAGAACCTTGGAAAGTTCCTTGGTTTTGGTTCTAGTCCAATACCTTATTCTAAACCATAAAAAAGAAAAACAAGGAATCAAAAATTGAGGTCGAGATGGAAACCAGAACTTGAAACCCCAAAAGGTGTCAGGTGTTGATTCCATCCTAAAACCTAGTTCTGACAAAACAAAGACAAAAAGCAAGTGGAGATCAGATTCAGAACAGCACCTGGAACCTGAACACTCTCTCAAGGACAAGTTCAAGTTTTGTTCCAAAACCTGAGCCCGAAAAAGGAAAACAAGCAAGGTATAGGGGTTGTGAACAACTCTAGGACAAGACCAAAATGACAAAAAACACAAAATGAGAGGAAAAAATTGAAACAAGTGAAGAGGGAAAAGATGAAATGATAACAAAAAATCACAAACACGAAAAACAAACCAATGAAACAAAAGAAAATAGAGGGGGTCCCCAACTTTTCCATGCAAAAATTTGTGTGTGTATGTCGGACATAGCATAAATGATCTCTCTTATAATGTTATAATGTGATGGAAATTTTCTAAATTCCAATCTAAAATAGTCATTTTTTATTTCAAATCAAAAAATCCCAATCACCATCACAACTATTAAAAATTTCAACCATAAGTTATTTTCCAACAAAAAGAAATATATAATATTTAAGTAAAATAGGAAATTATATAAACTTAAAACATCATATTTATGAAATAAAAAATAATAATATGAATTAAAACCAATATACATGTTTCAACTGGCCACCATGTGATCTACATATTAATTGAAAATGAGTATTATAAAAGTGATGTTAAGAAAAATATATTCTAAGAACTCTAAAAGAAACAAAAGAAAATTATTAAAAATCGTATCCAAGTTAAACTTGAAGTGTCATATATTTCCTTTCCTTTTATATTTTGGATTACACATAGAATAAAAATAAACCAAGGTAATTTTCTAATAATTTTCACACTTTATGACCTCATATGAAAATTGAATAATATTGATAAAAAAATGTGTACTCTTCACCATCCAATTATACTTTGATAGTATTCTTTAGTTGTGTGACCATGGGTGGAGTTTTAAAGGGTTGGATATATTCAGAGAACAATTAAGCAACCCATCTATAAGATTTATATTTCTCAAGGTCCCGAGCATTTCTCATCTATTTGGCTCATACAATCATGCCACAACATAACCTTCTCAACTAGTATCTTGCTTTCTAAGGTGAGAACATGTTTACAAACCAACCCATCATGCATTTCTAGGCGTTTTAAGTGTCTTTGTTGTAATTTTTGATGTTGTAGGTCCCTTTGTTGTAATTACAAATCTTATATGTATATGTTTTTAGGTACCAAAGCTACAATGTCAAATGTTGTAAGTCCCATTTTTGTATGTACTACTAACTATTACACTAAATATAGGTGTTAACATTAAGGAAAAAGGATTTCCAACCTAAAATTCATTTTCCAATACCATATCTCCATAAATCCTCTTTCACCCATCACTATTGCAGACTACCTAATGCCAAAATCATTCATTTTCTTAAAATATAATATGCTTCATATCAAACTCAATATGTGCATAACTTTTAAAATACCCTTAATTCTCTCATCAAAGAATCTAGTCTTAATTTAGACGTGCCCAATAATAATCAAAGAATATTTTTTATGAAGGTAGAACATTCTAACATCAAACTTCTTGTACTCATAAAACCACTCCCTATGGGGAGTCATAGGAAAGAGGTTTCATATTTGATCATCAAGGAATCCTCACATACATAGAAAGGGCTACAATAAATGCATTTGATTCATCTTAATAATCTCTAGAATATAACTCATTCTTTTATTTCTTCTTCTTATTTTGTTCCTTCTTGAGTTGGTCTTTCTTACCACAATGCAAACATTATACCTTGAATTTATTAAGAGACCTAGTTATCCCAAAAGACTCAGATCTTCTCTTGTCATTTCTCTTATCCTTATTCTTTCTTTTTTCCTTTGACCATTCATAAAAAATATTGATTCCTTGGTTTCTTTGAAATCCTTATCACTCATCGCCTCCAATAGAAAATAATACACTACAACATTCAGCATAACTTTGAAGTAGAACTTCCAATGTCCACCAAATTATCCATAATTCTAGCAAAGAACATAAAAAATATCATGCAATGATATTCTTCTTTCATCTTCACACAAATTAAAAAATAAGTAGTTACCAATGGTGCTAAATAAAATCAAGTGATCAACAACTAAGTCCATATTTCACATCCTTTAAGTATACAACTTCTTCAATAGAAAATATTTTTCACTAGGGATTTAGCCTAGTACAACTTTCATAGAATTTTTTAGCAATGGCTTCGCCTACAATGTTTATGAGCACTAAATTTCTTAAACAAAATAAAATGAGTGTTTTATATTTTAAGCCAAACACATACTAATTTTTATCCTTCATTATTGAAGGATTACTTCTAGAGGCTACTAACCATATATCTCAATATATCAATATTTCCTTCATCTAAATCTTCTATAGATTAAAGTTTGTCATTAAATTGTTTCATATCCAATCATTATACTCTTTCCATAATCCCTAAAAAATATATCTTATATGTATGGCTCCCACTCAAACCAAGATTATTCTAAAAAATATTCTTCCTACCACCAAAAATAAAATTGATTAAAGGATTTGATACCTATCGAAATTAATCTAATAGTAAAAAATTTATACTAGGCAATGAGGATATTGTTGAACATCTAGAATTATGAGAGGGGGTGAATGAGTATTCCATAAAACTATAATAAATTCCACTTAAAAATTATCACAATTTTGACTTAATCAACTAGAGAGAACTTAGAAACAAGTCAATATAACCATACACATGAACACCAAGATTTTTATGTGGAAAACCCAAAATTGGAAAAACCACAGTGAGGGTTAACTCACAATATATTATATCCATATACAAAATATTACGAGGCTCACTGTCAAGACTCACTATCCTTAAAAAGGCTCTGGCTAACCACCAAGATACAATGATAGTGGCTCACTGCCAAAATATTGAATGGATAGGATACACCTTCAATGTGTAGGGTTCGGTTCCACTGAATCTCAAAATAAGAAGTACTACCTCACAGTAGTCACCCAACAAAACTATACTAATCACAACTGATAAAGAATTTAGGCTTTGATCTTCTCCTTTGTTTGCATTCACTTCTCCTTCTCGATCTCATACACACACATCTCTCTTCTATCTTTCATCTTATATATACAAGTATATCTTATCCATCAATAAGGTCAGCCTAATTAGATGAACACAAAATAATCAAAATGTTCTTTGTTATAACCATATAAGTTTTAAATTATCCACGTAGTGCATTATACCAAGTCAACTATCATCCATAAAAAAAAATTAGTCTTCATAATATATTGCATTCGATAAGTCGACCAAGACTAGAACACAATTCTCCAAACCAACAAATAATCCTCAAAGCAAACAACTTTTGAATCTGAGAACACATTAATTTCCCATCATACTACTAGCAAAGAGACTATCAACAAAATCGGAACATAAGAATGTTCACCTTAGTAGAATGTGGAGTCTCCCACACAGTATTCCACACACAGAACAATAGTAGGATACAGAGTTAAACTCTATCAGAGATAAATTTTGGCTCACAATAAAAGATGTCTCAAGATCCAAGATATAGTTGTATGAATGAATCAAGAAAAAATGGTTAAGAGATTAGATTCATATCATATCTTGTAGTGAATTCTCACCTCAAATACCAACACATTGATCCATCACAAAAGAGTATTACCAAAAGAGAACAACTTCTGATAAACCAAGCAAACTTCCCATATAGTTATCACCATTTTGACATCAATTAAAACATAGAAACAACCAACACAACCATCCATACTTCATGCTCATGTTGCAAAGCTTCCAACAGAGAGGAATGCATACAATAGAGGTTCTAGTAGTTTCCAATGAAATTATACATAAAAAGCAATACCATAATGACATAGTGTCAATCTTGAAAAAAATTTAAAAAACCCAAACTCCAAATCTCAAACCATTATATTCATAATACCAAACTAGTTAGAATGTATCAACAAGCTCAATCCTTCATTAGAGAACAACCAATACATGTCTAGAGAAATTTTTACAATATAACCCCTTTTGAAAAATTACATCATACTACATTTCCATCCTAGACACCAATATATCTAGAAGACTTAACATAAAAGACAATAAATGGTAAATCATAAACCATGGGAGAATACCACCTCAAAAAATAGTTCTCAAAATCCCATTAGAAATTCCAATGTCCAACTCTCATGATGAGTTAACATACTAATATTAGTAGATCGTCTTGTATTGGCAATATTCGTCATAACCAAATCACCAATTTGGGCACTCCATTTTGGCTCCATTATCCTCATTCATAGATTTCTTATGACATGTGGTAACATGCAACATACATCATAATTTTCCAAGGTTGTAATGTAATTCTCATAGAATTATTCTCTTACACATTATAGAATATATAATAAGTAACTCCCAACTTATAATGTCATAAGATGGCATTAGATTCTTGTACAACCTCTTACACATGTAAAAAATTAATATATTGCTAGTAATTCCACCTCAAACTGGGACACCATATTTCTCATGTGATCATAAAATAATAAATAAAGGTAAATAATTAATAAATATAAGCATTGGGATACAAGTTTGAAATACCTTTCCCAACAAATATTTTAAACTTGCTATATATATTTTTTTTAGTTATTTACCAATTTGTGATAATAAAAAAACTTAGCATGAACTAGAACAAGTTCACCATCTTATTTCACTAGGAATTTTTTGTAGTGAATAGCACACCAAAGTTCCAGTAATAAGTTATTCAACAATGGTGAATAATTTTAAGCTTTAATACCCCACATACCTTTCCGAAAAGGAATGTATTTATCTTGGGGCCAAGGTGAAACCTTTTATTTTGGAGCAATATTGAGTTTATATATTTTTCCTTCATATTGTACACCTTGTGGAGAACTAACAAGAAACCATAAGTTGGTCTTGAACTCATGATTCAAATATTTGATGTTATAATTTGGGCATAGTGTTAATGTGCAAGTATATTATGTGTAGACACTCTCAAATTTTAGTGCACATAATAGTGGCAAGTTACGCTTGAATTTATTAAGGATTTTCCTATCCCTAAGATTGAATTCACAAGAATAATAATCAAGTTCCCTTCTAGGACATTATAACTGATAAGGTATAAAATGTTCCACCCCATGTACTAATGAAGGTAACTATGGAGATAGAATACACATATCTACTCACAAGAGAACAAGTGAAACTACTAATGGTGATGA
Source organism: Sequoiadendron giganteum (assembly GCA_007115665.2). Classification (NCBI taxonomy): domain Eukaryota; kingdom Viridiplantae; phylum Streptophyta; class Pinopsida; order Cupressales; family Cupressaceae; genus Sequoiadendron; species Sequoiadendron giganteum. Next base: position 539,395,724 of record CM021109.1, read on the forward strand.
TTCTCTGAATGGAGAGGAAATACAAGATGAGGTAGCTAAAGAAGAAATCCATAACCTTTAAAGGATAAGGGGAATTGCATACATATGCACAAAGCTCTCCACCACTAAATCATACTTGGTCCATTGATATTTATATTATGGAACCTTTAGAATTATATTTGAATATGCAAACTCAATAATTAGAGGCATTGGATCAATAACTAAGGCACAACCTACAACACCTCCAATATAGATGAAGTATTTTACACCACCTAATCTAATTTATAATTTTATTAATAGTATTTTATTAGAGGTTCAACATGATTAATAGGTATAACCAAGGATATAAGTGTCAAATGAGTCAATTTTGAGACTTGCATATGTAGGAAGCTATCTTGTTTGGCATGAGTAAATTTAATGTCATCCTACTCATCACACAAAATCCTAAAATGTGATCTATTTTAGGATGAGTGAAGTTTATGTGAACTCAATCTCAATTGTTACCTTGGGATATTCAAAAGAAAAGGTACCAAATGAGATATATATTCACGTTGATCTTAGAGGCCATGATACAGGGAAATTTTATGCTTTGAAATTGCACACATTGTTTGACTGTCTAAAGTGACTAATTTGATCAAGGAAACACAACAAGAACATCAATTATACTACCACTATATAAATTTCTCAAAATTAGGCGAACATAACAATAAAAAAGGAAATGACCAAGAAATTGAAGATTCCACGGTTGTTAAGGCACAAACTAATGCAATGAACAATAAATATGTAATGTTATAAATACTCATTATGTGTCAAAGGGTATGATTAATTTTTCCTTGAAAAATAACATGACGATATTTTTTAGATAATTCTATACATAAATGCATACCTTCACATAATTTAAAAATATATTCACACAACAATTGAGCATAATATAATACAAAATTTTAGTGGTGGTAATGATAGTTCCCCTTGTTGACCAAATTGATACTAGAGAGGTTACTTTGATCTCTCCATGTTCTCATGCAAAGTATTTTTGACCTATAAATTGCATTAGATAACACCAAAGCTTAATGTGTTTCCACTAAACAAAAAAGGGGGTACAATATAAAGTAGAATAAAAGGAAACAAATAAAAAAATAGCATAGGAGGCTAAGTAGTAGAGGGAGTTTAAGGACGTAAAGGTTATTGTAAATGCACGTTGGCCAAAATTTGAAGAGAAACTAGTAATGGTTGTAAAACTTTGTGTGGTGGTATTTTCTCAAAATTTGATCATTTCATGCAAAATGTGGATAGGCTAAACTTCTTGTTTGGTTTGAGATGTGCATGGATTCATTACATTTAGGTATATGCCTTTTTTAGTGAGAAACTAATTCAAAATATTTTCAAATAGTGATATAAAAACTATCAATATAGAATTAAATTATCTCCTTTCACACATTGTTAATCAATATATTGCCAACATAGATTTCTCCAGAATATAAACCAAAATTTATGCCATTAATTCAAACACATGGTAACTGAGATAATAGATTTTTAGAGAGTAGGTTAGGCATTAAGGGTATATAATGTATCTTCAACCTTACCACTATTGATATGATATAAACACATGTTGGATACAATATGGATTTTAGTAGTGCTCTTTTCAACTAGTAGCAAGAAGTGGAAAAAAATATGTCAACAAGAGTTTTTTAGCTCTTTAATTAACCATTACATTTCCAAGTGCATCTTAATGATTGATATTTTTGGGTTATTTTATTTATGTCCCTATGTTCTAAGGATATAAGACCTAAATTATGTTAGAAGTTCTAGTACTCCAATTTAATGTGTTTCATTCTATATTTGTTGTTCTCCCATGGTATGCATTTAACCTTATATTTATCTCTATTGATAACTAATTTGAGAAATTTTAAAGGGGTCACTTAAGTGTTAAACGATGCCCAAAATCCATAAAAAATAAAATAAAATTGGGTGGTGCTTATGTTTTCCTTGGATATGGTGTATTTTTCACCTTGTTAGAGTTTTTGGGTTGTTCATACCTACCCTACCAATCTTGATATCTCACTTTAATCCTTCTAAAACTAGGTAAGTGTTGATTTTTTTAACCTTTCAAAATCTTGGGCTTTCCCATACATTTATACCTCCTTTAGCATCCTCAGATCCTGAAGGTCATAAAAATCTTAAGTTGATGTGTCACATTTAGGCTTCCAATCATTCCTTAACTTGATACCATTTTAAGCCCCACTCAAATCTCTAATATTGATCCATGTTAATATCATTTTGATCTCACCCATCTTGTTAGGTCTCAAAAATGTTGGTTGGAAAACCTCAAGAGGTTGCCAAGCTCTTGGTATGTTTTAGGCTAATGAACAAGGCCAACTAGTGTATTTTGAACCTTCTTCTCTTCAAGCTCTACCAAACGTAGGTGGGTATACCTATGCAAATGAAGCAGACTTAAACTATGTGTTTCCTACTTGAGAAACATATCCACAATGACAATTGAGAGTGGAGAGATGAATCCTAATTTGGTATAAACTGTATAACCAATATCAAGGTATATAAATATGTTCAGTTAATAGATGTAGTTATTTGGAAATGAATAATTTCTAAAGTTCCTAAACTGAATTATATATGATTGATTAGAAAGACCAATGCTTTGTTGGGTATGTGGAGTGAAATGAAGATTTAGAATGAATGACTTGTATTGGTTGTAACTCAAACTATTTGGCACACTTATATTGGTTTATATCTTGTATAAACGTGCAGGAAAGTGATTGAAAAACTCTACTTATGGATCCAACTAACAAAACCACATTACTTATGATTTATCAAAAGTATTTTAATCTTTGCTTGAAAGAACCAATTGAATTAAATCACGCAAGAACAACAGATTATACCAAATTGGAGATAGAATGACAATCCTAATTATATGGCTCTTCTTAATGAACCAAATAATATTTATAGATTATTGTGATTGACTAGAAGGGTTTTAATTCTTTTAAAGAAACCAATTAATCACACCACACAAGAACAAAAAATATGCTTTGATAAACTGAATATATCTTTGATACACCAATTTAAATAACAAGGAAATATTAAGTTGGAGACAACCAAATAACTGTATATTTTCAACAAGAAATTGATACCAATATGAAGCCACATAATCAAATATCTTTCATTGATTTCCTCAAAATTATGCTTGCAACATAGTCTTTCAAAATTTAAACATCAGGGAAGCCTTCTGCTATATATCTATCCCTATTCACCTTTTTGTATATCACTATGTAACTGACTTATTTATCAAAACTTTGAAGAGGATGCACCCCTTCATGAATGTATTTTTGAAAACTAACAACAACTAACAATAATTAAACATACATAATTAGGCTCTGGCAAGACACAAATGGACTCTAGTAATATGATCTAAATAATACTGCCTCAAGTGAGTATCGGCATCTTCTGTGGCATTTCTCATAGTTATCTCCATGGTTACCATTTTCTCCAAGTCCTTGAATGATTTGTCTAGTGTTGATTCTTCACTTTTTGAAACTTCCAAGGCTTTATGCAATATCACCTTGCAATCTCTTGTCCACTCATCCTAACTCTTCAGCACTCCATTATCTACAAATAATGTAGGCACCCACATTTTATAACATTATTTAGTCCTTTCGCATCTGCCTGGAGCTCCTCATAATAGCCTTTATGCTTCTTTACTATATCTTCAGCATTTGTGGTAGCCCCACTATCATAAACACCTGTCTTTTGCATTTCTTGAATTTTCTCTTGTATTTGATCATCTAACCTTTTGTGTTCCTAAACTCTAGCATGATTCTGGGAAAGGATTGACCTCGTCTTATTCATCCAAATTATTATATTTGCATGTCTTTTTTGAAATGATGCAAATATTGTATAAAACTTGGCTTTATTTACTTGATCTTGTACATATGATCCTTCACCTTTATCCTTTAATTGTGAACTCTCCCCTTGAGTTAATAGCTTAGTAGATTCCTTCAATGTATTTTTACCATATCCTTCAAGAAATCATTCTCTTTGAGTATCATCTCATTATTCATTTTGTATACGTCCTTTTCTTTAATCAACATCTAGATCTGATCTCTGTTTAACTTAGCAACATTAATGCCAATCTCAGTTGTGGCCACAGGATCAACCTCTCAAACTTTTAAAGTCATGCCATGGCCAAATGCTTTTTTTGTGTCAATGATTAAAGACTTTTTGTGCGGAGGATACAAGGCCCAAATCATGAGGGAACCTTCATCAGGATTATACTATGATCATGTGTACACCTCTGTAACTCCTTGAAGACTAAGCTTATGTGTAGCACTGTTATCTTACAAGAAGTTGTCAAAAAAGAGCATAATTCAAGTCCAAACCTAGGAAAATCATTACACCTGACTCCTCCAATAATTTCCTTCCTCGTTTTGGAGTCATGCTCTTCATCTCATTTTCTACACTCAACTTCAAAGTATTCAACAGTTCATCCTCATTGCTTGGTGTTATGTTTACAACAAATTCTCTTATTGATTTCCCTTTTTATTTATACAAGAAGGATCTAAATTCTGGGGGCTTTATAAACTCATCATCAGCAACAAAGGATCTATAAGCCAACTGCCTTGTGTCTGTATCGGAGTCCTCTTCCATTTATTTCTCTCTAAGGGGAGACTTATAATCCTCAATTCTCAATTTGGAAATTTTATCAGTTGGGCCCCGAGATTTGATCATCAGATGACTCCTCACTAGAGGATAATAACTTTGTTTCTTGTGTTTCTTTTACCTTTTTCTCTACACCTCTATTATATTTATCAATAGTTGCTTCAGCTTCGCTCTCTTCCATGTTCCTGATTGTGTCATCACATGGATAAGGTATATGATCATACCCTACCAAGTTCGCATTTTTTCTAGAAAATTCAATGTATCCTTCTCGGTCAAACCCTTTCCTTGGTGGAGCCCTTTTCAAATTTAAATGCAATAATTTATCCAAAATCAAGTCACACCCCTCTTTTGACAGTACATTGAAATCTCTGAAGCACAAAGTGCTTGGCATGAATGCCTACTTCCCAAAGGCACCTAAATTCATGACACTCGAGTAGTCCATTTGTCTAACAATCTCCAAGTATGCAATTATATCCGGTACTATCTTTGGAAAAATAAATGGTGTATCCTCAAAACCATAAACTCTAATCATGGTGGAATCCAGAAAATAGTACCAATCACCACAATTGTGAGCAACAATTATAGGTCCATTGACATACTTGGGCCTAAGGAACCTTTTAATTTCATCAGAAAATGAGTGATCACAAGGATAGTTGAAAAATATGTACAATGTCTTAACAAAATGCTCCTCGAAATGAACATAACTAGAGTTGACAAATCTGCTATCCAAAATAACAGTCAATAATTGTATTGGTAGTGGTTTACCCTCTTTGTCAAATTGTGCAATCCTTAATTCCCCTAGCCACATCCATATTTCTTGCCCAAAATACATTATTATATGCATGAAAATAGAATAATGCTTGAAATGCACTGTAGGGGATCCATTTTTAATTGCCATTAGTCTTGAATCAATTCCTTTGAAAATACATGAAGCATAGTCAAATGGCCTGGCATTATGGTACTAAATATCAACAATAATCACCATTAGTACAATTGACATAAAATCAAGAGCCTCAATCCCTAACACCTAACACATTGATAAATATGTGTACTTTAAATAGGGTTCAAATATGTCGACATGAAAAGGAGGCCCATCACTGTCATCAAGTGGAACTAAACTTCCATCCTTCTTGGGCCAATGCAATGGTAATATCCACCCTATATAGGTTGTATCCATCCTCCAGTATTCTTTCTCTAAAGCCTCATGTACAATAACTTCATCATATGTGTTATTTAGGTCAATAACTTCACAAATTGTAGCTTCTGCAACATGTATAAAAGGTTTACCTATCGAATTGAAGATAGCCTTGAGGTTTGCATTGTAGTGGGTAGCCAAGAGTTTTACTAGCTCCACATTTACAAACACATTAGGGACAACCAATTTTCCCAGGTTAAAATTCTAGGGATTGCATACTAGCTCAAACCTATCCCTTCGATGATAATGAAACATAAATAGCTCATATCCTCGAATAGGGGTCCATACATCCCCTATATGCCTGCACTTGTCTTCAAATATTTCTAGATCAGCCCTAAGTTGTGTAGAATGCTTGTATTTTGGTCCTGAACCAGGTAATTGATCAATGAGATCTTGGTTTAATCTCCTCTCATTTGTTTTTGGTTCGTCCCCTTTTTCAATTTTCTATTTTTTACCTCTAGGTTGGCTACCCTCACTCTGTTGTTTTCTACTCTTTGATTTCCCAGTGCTTGAACTCTCCATTTTATTTTCTCAAGGTAACATAAGTGCAAATATAATCACAAGGAAATTGCAAGCATACTTGAAAAAATTTGGTTGTACTGAATTTTTTGGCCACTGCCCGCTCTCCCGTTCATCTTGCTGCCAACCCTTAAAATTATCCTTAATTATTCCTCTTTCAATAAGATAATTATCTATACAATGTACATCTATGCAGCCATTAATGTCCAACTCTGAACACGAGTGTAACAAGTTTTTTGAACTTCTCACTATCAAACTAAATGATTATATCGGTGAGACTTATTCAAACTTTGGTCGATCTATGTATTTAAACCATGTTGAATGTTCATTAGACAAAGATCATCTTTCATGTTCGATAAGATTGAATAGTTTCCCTACCGATGTTGAATAGTTGGTTTATCATTTGTTTTTAAATCCATATCACCTTCAGGAAGAGATTTGTGAGGTCACTTAGATATCAAAGTTGTCACCAATTGTCACTCTGATGAACATTCATATTACCATTGGCATGAGAATGGGCATCATTGAGGGATCAAAAAGATACTTTGATTGCTTAGTCTCTCTGACGTGTTTCTCTCATTACCATATTTCTTTGGATGAATCGAAAAGAATCTTGCTGAAATCACTTTCATTGGTGTAACATATGAAGTCGGAAGGATAAGGAAAACCCAACGTGTTTCTCTTTTTTTTATCAGTGAGACAAAGTGGATTTCTTACCGATGAGGGTCCATCAACATGACATGTACACTCAGGATGAATTGAGGATTTTACTCCGATGGTATTGTTCTTGTAGATAACCTTTTCGTTAGTGGGACAACAGGCCTTATCTTCCTGAATATGTATCATTTAAATTTGTTGATCATTGTGACAATGTCAACCTTTTGTTGATATGCAAAAAATGCTCAAATTGAGAAGCTATGACTTATGGATCAGAGAGACATGTACCTATTCATGCCAATATGAACTATTTATTTAGAAGCTCTTGCTCAATGATGACCAGAGTTATTTTGGTGTGTCAAAAGATCAGACCTGATGGGACCATTTGTGAATATGGTATGTGGATTGGATTACAGCAATTTGTGTTACTCTTTGTACTTAGAATGTGGCTACCTTGTGGGGTTCATGAATGTAAGCTATTAAAAAAATTGTAGTCCCAACACCTCTATTGAAATTACAATTATGTCATCAATTCTGATGTGATGATGTCATCAACCCTTTAGAATTTAAAATTCCTCACCCCTCCCATCTTTCAATATGAATTCCTCTTTGTCTCTAATTCTTGAATTCTCCAAAACCTTAACACCTTACACTTCAAAAAAAATGAGTCTTTCAAATTTGGAATTTTTGGAATCCCTTATTCAATGTCATCTTTCCCCCATCCCTTTAGCCCTTAATTTTTTTGATTAAACTATAAATTCTTGATGCAATCGAAGACCAGGACCTTGATTTGAGGTTGATGCAAACCCAGGAGGCTCAAACCCAATCAATCTGACAACCTAACTTTAAGAGGAATCTAACAATATTAATAAGACCTACTTGAACAATCTTAACAACCCTCAAAGCCTCATAAACAACATAGACTTGATTTCACAATTTCACTCTTGAACCCTTGTAGTAGTGGAAACTCAATTTTTGCCCAATAGCTCAAATGTTCTCCAAAACACTAAACAAACGATTGATGGTTTCAAATACCCATTTTAGGGTTATAACACATATGTCAAATTTAGACTCAATTCCTTTGGACCAACTCTCCAAAATCACCCTTCCTAGATTGACTCAATTAGGTTGATTAGGCCTATTTTACAAAGCAACATGCCTTTAAACCTATCACAGGACCATAAAACCTTGGGGAAGAAATTAATATGCCTTCAAACCTCCAAAATAACAAAATTATTCCACTGGTACGAACAAACACTTGTCAAACCTTAAAAACCTTATTTTAGGCACAATTCATGAGGGCTTATTGAAAATGACGCTTCCAAATCCTCCCAAACCATGCCACCCACTCAGACACTCATATTTTATCCCCAATATTCTTAAAAGTTTATAAAACAGCCATCCCTAACTTCCCATTGTCAAATTCAAGACTGTACCCATCAAACCATGCACCTTTCCAATGGAATCCACCCTAGAGACTCTCACAAAGTTATGAAAATCACTTATCCTGCACAAAAAAAAGTATTAACATGTTTATTAGGCCTATCTAAGACTATCCACCGAGTTACAGGTCTTCACAATGGGTGGAAGGCTTAGAATGGCATTTTGACTCCTCTAAAAACCCCAAAAACAGGTAAACAGGCAGTTTCAAACAAACAATGATTTCTCCCTCAATATGAATGTTCAAACCCTCAAATCAAATTCATTTGAAAGATAACTCATATATATACACATTCACAATCATTTTAGATCCAAAATATACCGTATGGATCCGTATCAAGCCTGCAAAGTTCAAGAAAACATGAAAAGCATGAGGTTTGAGACCACCCGGTAGTAAAATGGGGATATCTCACTCAATTATTAATGAAATCACACCATTACAATGCCAAAATAAATTTTATTCAATTATCTATCCAACCATTATATTATTGGAGTGTGGAACAACATGTACAGTCTGTACGACATACGGGATCAGCAATTTCTCTATGAGAAACTCAAAAAATAGCAACTTCTTATGTGAAACTCCTTCCAAACTTGTTCAAAATCCTTCTCACAAGGAATTACAATTTTTTGTAAGGTTTCAACATCCAAATACCTCTTAGAACTGACAAACTACTTTAACCAACTTTAGTTAGACTCTAAAATGGCAATTTTGCCAATTTTTCTCCCAAACACCATCCCTTTACAATTTGATTTTATAAATCCATAAATCCCTCTTAACTGATCCACTAAGCCTTTTCCATACATTTAGAAATGGTCATAGAGACCTTATTCATAAATCAAACACTAAACCTTAGCTATTCTATCACCTAGACCTTATTGACACCATGACATTACATGGGCAACTCATGGCATTGCATCCTATTTTTATATATTTTGCAACTTCCTCGTTGCATATAACATAAAAGATCTTCAAATCATTTGATGAACCTTGAAGGTCCATTTTGTTATCACTTAAAGGTCAAGGCCTAGGTGCTCTTGCACCAGAGGTTTTGATCTTCGCATCCTCCACACTATTTCCTTTTCAATACGCTGAAAATTAATTCTCATAGGGAAATAAAGAAGACCCAAAAAAAATTGAGCAGCAAATCAACCATACATTTATATGCAGAGAAAACTACCAACATACCACTTTTCAGCTTCAATTTTAAATATGTAAAAACCTTCCATTTTCCTTGAAAACTTTTCCATTAATATTTCCCACCTTCATCTATAGGAATGTATGCTCGCTATATTTTTCTACCAACTATACCATGTTACAATTCAAGCCAAACTATAAATTAAAAAAATCATTTTCTGGACACTGGGGCTTTGACCCCATCCAACAACTTTTCTTCAATTTTCTTTTTAAACAAATTCCTTTTATGTGATTCTCAATTATTACAGCCCACATTCACACAAGAGGAAAATCAATTATGAACAATAATTTGAAATTATTTGAGAGCTCCAAACCAAGAATTCCTAGCGCATGAAATGACAGATTTAAAACAATGCTGATTTTTTTATTGATGAGAACTTTTGCATACAACTTCCAAAATGAAAATAAACAATCTAGAAAAATGCTTCAAGAAATATTTACGATCAAAAGCCTCAAATCAGACACCTACAACAATATATGCAACCATAAAGCTTTGATTCTACCTCCAAGATGTCCTAACCAGTCTTCATTGTTATTTCTCTTCTCAAACTCTTGATTTTTCTCCCATTTATTTTCTTGTTCTTCTCTTTTCTCTCTTGGGCATGGTTACCTCTATTCTAAAAATGTTTCACTTTCATCCACTCCCCCATTTATAAGCATTGTCATTCTCCTCCTTAAACCCCCTTCATTCATCTCCAGTAGGAAATTTGAATTCTTTTCTAAAATTATCCTCCACTGGTTCACTCCACCACTCCACTACCAAGCATCCAGATTCTTTTTCCTCATTAATTGCTGCAAATTTGAAATTGCAAGAGGAGTTACAAATGCTAAACATGGTCTCCTCATTCCTAGGCATTGGAATTTTTCCTCCTCCAATTTGGTGAAGCAAAATTTATTTTATGAGCCATGAAATGCATGGAAATCAAACCTTAGGTGTTATATATCCAATATGCATTAGAATTTATTTTTTAATATGCTGGAAATATGGGAAATTGGCCTCAAAATCATGCATGAAAAAAAAATCACTACAAAATTAAATGAATAAAAATGCAACTTTTTTTGTGATGCAAGATTTCTTGTGCACCCAGATGTTCCTGCATCAAACAATCTAAGTAAGACAATTATTCCATGAGTGAGAACTCATGAACATTTGAAGATATTGTGTTTGTTCATCATCCACCTCTCTTCCTTATCTACTTGATTTTTCTTCTTTTGCTTGTTCTGAAACTTCTTATCTCTCCCTTCCTTCATCTTTCCCCTCTTCCTTCCTCTCATGTAATTCATCTTGTTGCACCAAGGTTCATCTTCTCACTTCCCTTTATCATTCTTAACTTCTTCATATAAATCAACACTAAAAAAATCATAGAAGTCAATAAATTCACTTTGCACATTCCCTTCACCTATTCATTCTTCACTTTCTTCTTCCTCTATTTATTTTCCTCCTTTTTTTCTACAAAATCCTCTTCAATATCCTTATAGCCTTCAATTTTAACCATATCACTTACATATAAATTAAATTCATCAAAAAATTCACAAGATGCAAATTTTACCTCATCTTTCAATGCCACAATTTTTTCTTCACTTGTTGTCAATGCAATCCACTCCTTTTCAACTATTGCAATCTACATTAATAAGTCGTCTTCTTTATTTATTTTTTCTCTTTCACCTCTTTCACTTGAGACATTTTTTATGCATTCTTCTTCACATTTCTGCCCCAAATTTTAAATCGTCTCCACATCCTCATGAAGAACAAACTTTGTTGCAACTTGACTATTCTCTATCTCTGCAACTTCACCTTATTCTTTTATGACAATACTATTCCTTACACTCATTTCTATATCCCTAATTTTATTAAATTCTTTTGCAAGTAACATAACATCAAACTTATTTTTGCAAATATCACAGAAATAACCTTTTACTTGTGTGTTTTCTTGATTTTCTATTGCTGTCCCAACTTTTTCTTCTCGACTATCTGTTGCAATCTTGTTACTCTCTTCTTCTACCTCCTCCATTGCACTCAAATATGTCATTTTCTTCAACATATTTATGTCTTTCCATGGAAAAATTGCTTCCCAAACTTCACAGTCACTTACTTCAACATATTTCTTTATCTATTTTTCACACAAATCAACATCAATATCTTTAAACAATACCTCTTTTTCAGCTATGAATTCATTCTTCTCTTCTTTATTATCCTCTGGCATAATAAATCAACACTCCACTGTATCCTTTTCTTCACTTGCATCCAAAATAGTGTTAGCACATAAAATATGGAATTTATCTCTTCCCACCTTCATTTCCTCAATCACCTCTCCTTCAAATAAATATTTTGAACTTTCTTTTTCTCCTCTTTCTTTCTCCATTCCTTCTTTATGATTCTTTTATTTTCTTTCTTTTCTTTAAACACAGCCGTGTGGGTCGATCCCATGTGTTCTTCTTTCCATGTCACTTGCATCATAGGTCTACAACTCTTCATTTTTTCTTTCTTCTTTTCACTATCCTCTTTGTCAAATCTTTGTTTTTCCTCTTTCTTCTCTTCACCCGCATACACAAATTGACTTGCACATACATTTTTGCTAGAAATATAATGGAACTCCTCCATGCCCATATATTCCTCTTCAACCTTCTTACCTATTTCCACTTATACTGCTGCAATTTTGTTCTTCTTTTCTACAATCACAAATTTATCAGGAAAGTAATATCTTTCCAAGGCTTCCACTCTAGCCTCAATCTTCTTTAATTCTTCAAAAGCCCACTTTGTAAACCTCTTTTCTTTCCACTCTTCCATAGGTAAAATCCTCGTAGGTTTTCTCATGACCCATCTTTTCCTCTTCTACAAAGACATTTTTAGAGACTCACAAGTCCCTCTATAGTTACAAGTCCTCTTTGCAGCAATCTCTCACTTCAGGGTATCAACCCTCTACAATTACAGGTCCTCCCTGCAACAAACTCACTCTTGCTTATCCTCTATCCAATAGATGGTTTATGGAGGACACGCCTCTCTCTCATGAACCTTCTACCCACCCTTAAACTCTACTAGAGTATTAACATCTACAAACTTATTTCAACTCTTCTTACCAATCAACTGTTGCAACACTTCCTAGTCAATCTTCTTGCTCTAATACCATTTGATGTATTCAAAGACCAAGACCCCAATTTGAGGTGTTGATATTCATAGCCTCCACACTAATTCCTTTTCAATCCGATAAAAATTAATTCTCATAGGGAAATAAAGAAGACCCAAAAAACTTTGAACAACAAATCAACCATACATTTTTGTGCAGAGAAAACTATCGACATACCACTTTTCAACATAATTTTTAAATATGTAAACACCTTGCATTTGCCCTGAAATATTTTCCATTAATATTTACCACCTTAATCTACAAGCATGCATGCTTGCTATATTTTTTTACCAGCTATACCATGTTACAATTCAAGCCAAACTATCCAAAAATCCTTTTATGAACACCGGGGCTTTGATCCCTTCCAACAACTTTTCTTCAATTTTCTTTTGTTAAGAACTTATTTTTAGGAGATTCCCAATTATTACAGCCCACATTCACACAAGAGGAAAATCAATTTTGAACAATACCTTGAAATTATTTGAGAGCTCCAAACCAAGAATTCCTAGCTCATAAAATGACAAAGATTTAAAATAGTGCTGATTTTTTATTGATAGACACTTTTGCATACAACTTCTAAAATGAAATTAAATAATCTAGAAAAATGCTTCAAGAAATATTTACAATCAAAAACCTCAAATCAGATCCAAGAGGCCTCAAATCAGTCACCTACAACTATATATGAAACCACAAAGCTTTGATGCTACCTCCAAGATGTCTCAACTAGTCTTCACAATTATTTCTCTTCTCGAACACTTGATTTTTCTCCCTTTTTTTCTCATTCTTCTCTTTTCTCTCTTGGGTGTGGTTACCTCTATCCTATATGTTTCAATTTCATCCACTCCCCCATTGTTGAGCACTGGAATTCCCCTTCTTAAACCCCCTTCATTCATCTCCAACAGAAAATTTGAATTCTTTTCTAAAATTATCCTCCACTGGTTCACTCCACCACTCCACTACCAGGCATCCAAAGAAAATTTCCTCATTAATTGTTGCAAATTTGAAATTGTGAGAGGAGTTAAAAATGCTAAACATGGTCTCCTCATTCCTAGAAATTGGAATTTTTTGTCCAATTTAGTGAAGAAAAAAATATTTTATGAGCCATAAAATGCATGAAAATCAAGCCTTAAGTGTCATATATCCAATAGGCATTAGAATTTATTATTTAATATGCTAGAAATGTGTAAATGTTTCCTGAAATCATGCCTAAAAAAAATTCACTACAAAATTAAATGAATAAAAATGCAACCTTTTTTTGTGTGATGCAAGATTGCTTGTGCACCTGAATGCTCCTACATCAATTCCTTTGGAGTCAGTCATCCCCTATTTTGGTACCATATTAAGCACCAATTGAAACTCCAACTATAACAATCTGATGCTTTTCCTTTTTGATAGTTTGGGCCTATTATTCCTAGCATTCCTATCAAAATTCCCCTCCATGTCATTTCAAGTTTGAAACTCTATATTTTAAGTGTGAAATCCCTACCTAATTGTGGAATGACCTAAAGACACCATTAATGCATTTTTAATGCCTATCAACCATCACTTTAGATTTGATGGAACCAAAAAACAATCTTATATGAAAATTAGCATGTATCCAAAGGAAAAATTAAATATTTTCACATACCCTAATTCATTACAAATTTTAACTTTCCAATGCCCAATAACTAATATGGTATCCCAAAGCTTCTCTTTCAACATGTTTTTTAGACAATTTTATTGTCCTTGCAAGAAAACCCTCACACCTTGGACTTAATAATGAGCTCATATTACCTCCAACACATGTCGAAATTAACCTAAGTAGTAACCCACAAAGAGGAAACCCCAAAATTGGTGGTTTTTTTAGTTTTTTTATTCCCTAGCACTATATGGCACAAGAGAAGGGCATACTCAACTTTACTAAAAGCCACCAAGATCTCTCATCTTATAATAGATCCACCCTAAAATCTGAGAAGGAATTTTCATTTCCTTGACTCTAATACCATGTGGGATCCAATCATGCTCCGATACCATGTAGGAGTTGAATATTAGCTCTATACCCAAGACCATCTGTGAAAATAATGGAACCTTCCACAAGAGAGTATGCAAGAAATCAGCTTTCTTGCTATTAATATCTATCAAATATAATGATGAGGTATGTTATATAATTGTATAATGACCTTTCTTATATAGGTAAGATTTGATGCAAAACATTAAATGACTTGTGTCATTATTAAATGACCTAAGACACTAGCATTAAATAAAAGTTAAAAATATAATATTGGATAAGATATTATCTAGAAAACTAAGTCTTCTAGAAATGTTCCTAGGACCTAAGTGGACTTAACATGTAAATAGGACCCACTAATTAACTAGTTATGTAAATTATCTATTTATACCAATAGGTTAAGTGTAACTTAGGGAGAAGATTATTATGCAAATGATGCAAAGATGCATCATGACTATGAGGCCATGTTAGGTACCTATATAAATGAAATCTCTCAAAAATAGAGAAAAGAATAAAAACCACATGGAAAAAAACCTCTATAAAAGAGAGAAAATATACAAGCAAGAATGATGTATGGAGGACTCAATAATACCCCAAGGATAAAATTCATTATGCATATACAATAAATAACCCCCCATAAAAGGGAGAGAGAGAGAGAGAGAGAGAGAGAGAGAGAGAGAGAGAGAGAGAGAGATTATGTATCTCCCCCTACAATGTATAATTTCCTAAAAATTGGTAAATGTCTAAAGACAAAACATGATCCAATGTCGACAAATAATTTGTCTCCCTTTTAGAATAAATCAAAGAAAGTACAAATGCAAGAATGCTTCTCATTCAAGATAAGGATTGAAATAAATAAGAATAAACATGTATGATTATGTCTCTAAATTTTCTCATGTGTCCTTGTCCACTGAAGATGAAGATCCCACAATCAAATTAGGTACATGCCCTTCATCAAAGAAGAAGGTGAAAAACCAAGATGATTTGAAAATTGATGTTGAACAAGATCCAAAGAAAATTATGGTTTGACAATAGTTGGGCAATGATTGTCATCAAAGAGGGGAGATAACCCCTCAAATGTTTCCTCCAAATCTAAAATGTTAGATTTCATAAACAAAGAATAAATGTATGATATATAGAAATCTGAATTAGGAAAACAATGAGATGCCTGTTGGAATGAATCATTGGACATTATCAATGAATCATGAACAAAAATTAAATGGTTCTACTGAACAACAATCATGGGAGACTCAATCAATGACTCTACATAAGGAACCACTGAACATGGAGGTACCACAACTTTCTATGAAGGAGAAGAGACAACATCTGAAGAAATCTCATCCTCATTTAAAAATTCAAATTACTCTAAATAATAAAACTCACAAATGGTATCATACTCATAGGGTATAGTTTTTGAAAAATGAAGAGATGCAAGATAGTTTAAAATAGTATATTTTGGGAATGATTGAGTATTAGTATCTCCATATATCTCCATGATGGCAGTCAAAATGAATAATAGCATTCAAAATTTCATCAACATGCGTAGCAATAACTCCCAAGACATTATCCCTTTTGCAATTTGAAGCAAATCTCTTACCATTAGTACCAGGACGAGAACCAACACCATACAAGTGTGGCAGTGTATGAAGTCAATGGATATTTTTTATGATGGCATCTCTCCATTATTTATAGTTTCCCCTTTCCAACATAATAACATAAGGATGAAATGAAAACCCCATAATTAACTATGATAAATGTCCAAAATTACAAAGACTAATACCTTCAATAGCAATTAGAGACCCCTAAATATGATGTATACTATAAATGAATCCTTCTCAAAAAGAGAAAACCTCTCCAAAAGTCAAGATATCCAAGAAATTAACCAAAATGTAAATATGCCAAAATTTGAATAAATGATACTTGGAGGTTAAACTCAAAAAAATGCATGTGCACTATGATAGAGCTCCTCAATACCTTTTTGATGGCAAAAAAATAATGAAAAATGAAGATCCAAGGAAAACATTATGAGCTCAAAGGTCCAAATGGGAAATTTGACTTCAATTAGCAATCAAATGTACCTAAAAAAAATTGTAAAATGAACTACACCATGTGAAGTATGTAGAACCATTTTTTCATCGATATCTTGATTGAAAAAAATTGACTCTTGGTTTGCAAGATATGGCCCATTGAAAAAATTTACCCAGCTTGGGCACTAGGGGAAAAAAAATAGCCCCTAGTGAGTTAGCTCTTGGTCCTTAATAGGACCACGTGGCTTGGCAAGGCAAAATAAAAAAACCCATCACCAAAAGAATAATGGGTGGGTGGCAGCTAGAGGTGGCATTAACATTGTTGGGTGGTGGGTGCCTATGTTGCCCGCTTGGGCAAGCACTTGGGTGCTAGCCACAAAACCAGTGATGAAGACTTGCCACAAAAAAAACTAGACTACCCAAAATAAAAATATTAAAATATAATTAAAACCTATCAAATTTAATATTTGTACCACCACAATATAAAGTCGATGAAGTATGTAGAAGTTGATGCAAACGTTGCACAATGATTGTGACAGTGATTATTCCATATAATATGTTGATTCTACAAATTATTTTGATGGTACTACACCATATGACTTGTCAAATTGGTACCATATGAATTATGTACACATGTACAGATGAAAATAGGGACAATACAATGAAAAACCTTTAAGGGCTCATAGAAAAAGTCTTCGATTTTGACAATTTGACGAGTGATCTTAGAGTTTTTGGGTCTTCTAGACACAATGGAAAGGTCTATTTTTCCCAAAGTGCTCCAAAAAATTAGCTACCTCCTACATCTAGCAACCACCACCCAACTTCAAACCCTTGTAGATCTAGCAAAATATGTCAAATTTTGATGAAATGAAATACAATCTTGACTTTCTCAAATGCCCTAGAGTCAATTGTGAGCTCAAATTACCTCTAAAATACACCAAAATTAACCTAAAATAAAAACCCACAAAGAGGGAAACCCAAATCTAGCTTTTTTTCAAGGTTTCTTGATTCCCCAGATCACCATATGGTGCAAGAGAAGAGTGTAATCAATTTTACTAAAACCCACCAAGATCTCTCATTTGGAAATAGCTATGATACCATGTAGGAGGTGAAGATTAGTTCTATACCCAAGACCACCTAGAAAACCAATGAAAACCTTCCACAAGAGAGTATGCAAGAAATGAGCTTTCTTGATATAAATATCTACCAAATATAATGATGATGTATGTTACAAAAGTATACAATGACATTTCTTATATAGACAAGGTGTGATGCGAAATATTAAATGATTTACATGTCATTATTAAATGACCTAGGACACTGGCATTAAATAAAAGTTAAAAAGGTAAGATTAGATAGGATCTTATCTAGACAACTAAAACTTCTAGAAATATGCCTAGGACTTAAGTGGACTTAAAATCTAAATAGGACCCACTGATTATGTAGTTAGGTAAATTACCTATTTACATAAACATCCCTATGTATGATGTGCATTTTTTGATATGTCTCTAATTAGTGGGCCAACTAGATGAATGTAAAATCCTTAAAAATATTTTGTAAGGTATCTTCTAAGAAAAAAAAGAAATATATGCGTATTCTCAAGGATTAATAAGTATAATCAATTAATATTCTATAACTACCTATGGTTTTCTCAATTTCTATGAGATTCTAGCTTGCTTTTACATTTTGGAAGACCTAGTATTTTATCATATCTTGATTAAGGTGTCACTTTGGTTTTAGTTGTTGCATGTTTTGTATGAATTAAAAAATCAATTTCTCAACCTAATAAAGGAACTATTCTATTATTGGCTCCTTCTCTCCATCATCTTCTACATATTCAAAACAAGTAAATATAAGCATATTTTCAATTTTATCTTTTTTAATGTATTCCAACTTCCATGTATGAATGTATGTAACTTCATAAGGGGTTATTAGAAAACACATTCATTCAAATTTACATGGCATATCATCTACCCTAATAAGCTTCTTGACCTTGATTTTTATAAATCAACATATATACATTAAATGATAAGAAAAATAGGGGTGCACTATACAATGGGTATGGTTTGTTTTAAGGTTAATGTTTAGTTATTATGGTAATATTTGTTACAAAACCTTATGGAAACTCCCCTTGGTTTAGTGGAGTCAAAACTAAATGGGGTCTTACCCACCTCAATAATTGGTCATGAATTGCTTAACTTGAACATAGATTTTGTGATACTCTTCCCAATTTTGACATCCCTAGTACTTGGGAAACTATCCATCCTTAGGGATTTGGGATTCACATCTTAAATCACCAATGCATTTGCATTGTTTCTAAGGATGGGAATATTTTTTGTTGGGTTGATAAAAATTTAAATATTTTGTTGGTGTGAATGACTCAGCATCTAAAGTGTGCCTTGAAGGTCTTTGGTACTTCAAGGAGTTCCTCATTTTTGTGAGGTAGAATCTCTAATGTTAAAGAATAAGGTGTTTTTTCTTCTATCCATGATTCATGAACATGAATCAAGTTTTCTATAGATGTTTATAATGTACTACATCCTCCTTCCAAAAATTTGAAGCATGGTTTCCTTCCTAGTAAATAAATAAATAATTTGTTATATTTATATCTCTACCTTGCATAATTAAAGTGTAACCAGCCATGGATGGTTTGAATGGATTCATTTATCGTATGGTTGCTTCATCATATGTATCATATGATTTGAACCTTGGGTGTTGTTATAGTGAAAATTTTGAATATTATGAGGGTGAATATCCATGTTGTTCATACAATCCAGGACATGATAAAAATTCACATTTATACATATAGGCATCCATACTTGAAACCAAGATAAGTATAGAACATATTAAGAATCTTAAAAATAAATGTGAAGAAAGAATCAAGGCATTGCAATCCAATTCCCATACTGCAACTACAAAAGGTTAGATTACCAGGTCCCCTATCATTCCCTTAGAAACTCTTTATAGATAGTTAGACATATGTTGGGTTGATTATGAAATTAAAATCATGACAAGGAAGGTCTACAACAAAATACCAAATTCCATGTGTATAATATCAATGAATGAGACACATGTATTGAGGAATTTTTAGAATTTATGGAAAAAATTCAATTCAAAGAAGAAGACATGTGGATGAGGGTTTTTGTTAGGTATTTGCATGGACAGGAATTGAAGTGGTATAATTTTTTTCCAAAGCATCCTTTTCTTCTTGTAATGATCGTGTGACTACATTTGAAGAAGAATTTTCTTGGGATATTAGTTTTCCTTGTCCAATATTTACAACAAATCAGGTGGCAAGAAGAAGAATCTATCTTGGAGTTGATTCATAAGTTCACGAATACTTTTTCCAAGATATTAAAATGTTCACACCTACCTATATTGATATGTTCCTTGAGGCCAATGAAGTTAGTCTAAGTTCAATATGGGAAGAATTCAATTTGGTGAATATACAACAAACATACTTATTCCTTGATTCAACTGAGAAAGTGAAAAGGGATATGTTCAAAATCATTATCCTCAAGTGTGATGGATTCTAGTGACAAACAAGTTCTTGTATATAGAAAGTGCATCGATATTTCATGAGATAGGAGCATCATATCTAATGGTTATTTTATTTGTGGGTAGGTAGAGGAAAGTGTTGGTACACTATGTGATAAAAGTGATAAAGATAAATATAGTGTGCACCTACCTTCAGTTAGATCAATTATTTTTGGATGATGATAGTGAAGATATTGATAATGATTCCCAATTCAAGAGTGAGGATTGTGAGCCTACTATTAGGAACAATAAGATGGATGAAGAGGAAGAGGTATGTGAAAGTGATAAATTGAGTGGATTAGCTTTTGAGGTTTATGGTTTAGATTGTGCACACAATGGTGATGTAAACGATGAACAATAAATTATTTTCTTGTTTGATGTACTTCATTTTCCCCTTAATTTTGATGTTGAATCTAGTAACCTTTTTTTGCATTATAATGACTTGGACATGGCTACACTTTTTGATAATATTGTTAAAATAGGTGTTAGTATAGCAAATGATTTTTGTGCATAGATGGTGATCATGTACACATATGAGATCCTATTTATTTTGTGCAAGAATTTTTTTTCCTTCATACAGATTGTGCTTCAAAACGGTCATATGAAAGTGTTGTTAAAAAAATGAAGGTGGAAGAATAAGTGTGCCATAGGTCTAATTTTAGCACCACATATGTAACAACGAGTTGTTAAGATAAAGATGGAATAGTGAGATAATTTAAAGAATGCAATTCTTTACCTAAGGTATCTCCAAATCCTATTTGTTGAGTTGATGAAGATTATATTAGGATAATAGTGAGGTATGTTGGTTTCCTTTTGTCCCTTAGATAAGTGGAGTTGAAAATAAAATTCCTTCATGATGAAGATGCAACTTTTTCAGTATGGGAGACAATTTTCCTTATTTTGAGTATTTTACTTACCCCCAACATGAAACTTGTGATAGTATTGAGCAACAATAAATTTTCCAAGGTTATGATCAATCATTTGCTTAACCTTTTTATATTTTACAGCTTCAAAAAAATTAATTTGATTTGCAAGAGGAGTTTCCTTATGCAAGTCAGTAGGATGATGAGGTATATTTTTCATTACAATGTGAATCGTAATTATTTTCCTTATGCCTCAATTCAAGCAAGAAGGTTAATAGGTATGAAAATATCATTATTTCTTATGAAGCTAACCTAGTTCTTAAGCTTGTGTCCTCGGTTGTTTTCAACTTCAATGGTATATCATGGAATAGTTTAGAGGCCTTTTTTTTATGGTTTCCTTGCAATGGAAAGATTAATTTTAGATCTAATCTTCACTATTTTGGATGTAATCGTATGTTTATGCATCCAAGATAGAGGTTGGAGTTGTTACAACTAGGTGATGAAGATATTTTCAGGGTGACAGAGATTAGTTCCTTCAACCAAATGGTGTTTGATAGAGGCAAACCCTTGTAGAAGGTTTCTCATGGCCATGTGTCATGGATTTTCATGTAGGCCTGACTTGAAAATGATGTGGATAGGCTTGCAGTATTACCTTTATTTTTCTCATGCCTCCATACTTTTGGTTGTAATTTTTTGTTTCTTTATATGGAGTAGTTCCATATTTATCTTATTATTTTTTGTAAATAGTATTGTGTATGTGTAATCATGATCTGTGTTTTGTAAAAGACTCACACTTCCTTAATCCAAAAGTTCACTATTTTTTTTTAACAAAGTAAATCTCTTAATGTCTTGCTCAATTAGTTGTATACTCAGGAACTTCTATCCATCTGGGATAGGCATCTAACCATACGGGTTAGGTTAATGTCCATACGGGACCAAGGCTCATCTATCCATATGGGATAGGTATCTAACTATTTGAGTTAGGTTAAGGGTGATCTCACAATAGTGGTTTATAATTTTTGGCCAAACTGGACACCAAAATTATTATTTTTAACTAAATCTTCACATTCAGGCACCTATAGCGGCTAAACCGTGAGGAATTTGAAGATGATGCAAACTAGAGTCTCATCACATTTTTTTTTTAGATTCTAAAAATATTTTTTTCAATTTTTTTGAAATAATATTGCACTTCTTTTTCCATCTCCCACGAAAACTGGTTTTTTTTCAGAAAGCAGCATTTTTAAAAAGTGACGCTCACCGTATACAACATAATTTTTTTTGTATGAAGGATAAAATTATAATTTTTTTGAATTTAGATTTTTAACTATGATATATAGCACTTTCATTTGGTCTCATAGTTTTTTATTGTATATTTTTTCCTTAAAAGAGTTTCAAAGTCAAACCAATTGTAATTCAGACATAGGCAGACTGTATACAATATAACATTTTTTATATGTATCGAAATTCAATTTTATTTTTTTTAATGGATCAAGGACATAAATACCCAACACAAACATATTTTTTTTAAAATTATTTTGATAATTTTCTATTTTTTCACATGTGCAAAACAGAGAGCTTGATTTTCGATGAAAAACCTATGTTTAATAAAACTAAAAAAACACATATATAATAAAACCAAAACATATTAAAATTATATTTGTTGGATAACTCATTTCGAGGACTACGGTAATCATTTGAAATGAATTCATTTTTTCCCCCAAAAGTTAAATCAAAAGTTATTTTTTATCAGCATTTTGATAGGTGTAAAGGAGACTCATTTATAGGTATGGTTTAAAACTAGTGAGGTTCTATCCAAGGGGATTTTATCTAAGGTGGTTTGATCAAACCCTCTTCAATTGGAATCCTTAAAATAGAACTTTTAAAAGCTTAAATCATTATATTTTCTAAAAATATGCGATTTCAGGAAAAACCAGTTCCTCTTAGAAATTGTAAACCATCTTTGTGGGATCACCCTTAATGCCCATACGGGACCAAGATTTATCTATCCAAATAAGGTAGACATCTAACCATATGGGTTAGGAAATTCTTTGGCCAAAGATTTAGACTCATCGGGACCACCTGGGTCCTGAGTCACTCTCTAAAGACTACACTCCCCTACTAGGAGTGCACCAAGGTTGGCGTCCTTAGGATTATGTGAGATAATAATAAAATCTTGAGTCTTGTCTCATAATTTGGCCTAAATCCTTATGGAATCGGGTGAATCCATTCGAGATTCATTTTGAGTACAACAAGTAATTTCCAACATCAATTTTAATATTTATTTATTTTTCTTTAGCTCAAGGTATCTTAGCAAGACCAACAAGGAAAACACCCTTAACCAATCCTAGATCCCCATCTCGAGCACCTGCATACTAGGGACAACTTTTTCCCTAGACTGCCTACATACACTGTTTCAGCATGGGATCAAGGCATAAAATATATAGTTTTATTTTATAAGCTATTACTTGATGTAAACTGTTTTGTGGGTACATGACCCTTTCTAAGGCCATTAACCCAGATAGTTTCTCTTTGGTTTCTACCCACATAAGGGAGCATATAAATCATAAAGATTCATGGTTATCTTTTTCTTTTTTCCTAATTCATCTATGTCCTAAATTCATATAAGTCACGTCATCCTTGCCCATTAAATAACAAATCATCAAAGATAAAAGAATTAAAAAGTCAATTCACATGCCCAAACCCTATTGGGGTTTTCTATTATTTTCACTAGCGGATGTAAGTCCATTATAGTATTATCTTTTTAGATTATCAATCCAAGAGGGATTTCCCACCCCTTGGATTTTA
This sequence comes from Sequoiadendron giganteum, assembly GCA_007115665.2. Classification (NCBI taxonomy): domain Eukaryota; kingdom Viridiplantae; phylum Streptophyta; class Pinopsida; order Cupressales; family Cupressaceae; genus Sequoiadendron; species Sequoiadendron giganteum. Next base: position 539,419,724 of record CM021109.1, read on the forward strand.
ACTCCAAAAATGCTCCTTATTCCTCAACGATTTATAGGGACGATGCCATAGACATCATTGTTGTAACTTTATTAGGATATAAGTGCAGTAACTCAAGCGTGATGGCATTACCCATAGACATGAGTCAGAGACACCATTAATAATGAATGTTGTTGGTTTTTTGTTTTTTTCCTCTTCTTATTTCAGTTTTCTATCTATGAAGGAAATTAAATGCATTATCAACAATAAGAAAAGTAGCTTGTGCACATAAACTAAATGGTAATATAAAAAATTTATACAATCTTGTTGAGGAAGTAAAATTAAATGAACTTACTAAAAAGAAAAACTATTTATTCAAAGTACATTTTCTAGAAATAAGTATTGCATCTACTTACATCCTATGAAAGTAAAACTTTTTGTAACAATGAATTGAATCATTAAAATATTCAAATCCATTTGTGAAATAAAAATATTTATACATAATGTTAAATTCTTCAAGATGGGTGATCTAATTTAGAGATGGTATGAATCTAATTGTATTTCAATGTTAGTATTTCCTAGAAAAGAAACTTGAATCTATTTGTGTAATCTATGTCATACAGTAATCTAATTAAAGTAGTTTTGATTTAAATCGCATAACATTAATATTTTCAAAATAAATATCCATCTAAGAAAGCATAAATTATTTCAACTCAAGGAGACTTCATGGCATAATCTATTATTTCAAGACAAAAGGTTTATTAATTTTGATTCAATTCAAATTGCATGAATAACTAAAGAAGACTTGATTTTAATTGCATAATTTATTTCACTAATGTCTTAAGATAGATAAACCAATACAATGTTTTAATCTAATAAGATCCTTGATTTTAATTGTATAAGTTATACTACTAATGCCTCAAGATTGATGATCTATATCTAAATTAGGTTTGCATTAATTTTCATAAGTTTATTCTTGATAATATGCTAATGATTACATAATGATTTATACACTATTCTCTTGTTGAAATTAAATGAATCAACCTTATTTTAAAAAGAATTGAATCTACTTGCATATTAAGGGAGAAAATTAATTTAAAGAATGACCATGATGTTGAAGGATTAAGTTTGTTGCAAATTTATTAAATGATAACTATGATGTGTTATAAACCCTGAATCCCAAAGAAATAAATTTATTGCATGGAGAGAAATTTTATTTGAGGAATAACAATAAATCTAAGAATTAAGTTTATGGCATAACAAGAAAACAATTTCATTAAAGAGATATTATTAATTCCTTAAGTTAGATGTTATTTTGTTTGCATTAATCCAATTTTATTACTTACCTTTCGGTAAAACAAGGAACTTCTCATTTAAAGAAACATGAATTAAGCTTAAAATTTAATGTTTAATAATCATAATTGTTATCATAGAATTGTAATTATTGTCATAAAGTTATAGTGTTGTCATAAGATATAAATGTTTTCATTCCTTTATTTTAAAATCTTCTATAACTAGGTCCATATTCATAGTTTATCACCATTTATGAAGAAAATAGGTATATCCTAAGTTCATTAATTATATTCAACAATAGTTAGTAATCATTTCCATCTTTTATTCAAAGGAATTAAATACTATCTCATGAAACAATGGTTTGGACCAAATCTTCATCAATCATAGATGTTAGTTAATTTGTTGTCTTAATTGTTGTCTTACTTAGGATAGCATTATTAAAATTAAGAAGTTCATGGAATTTCTTTAATAATTTGAACTCGTTTAATGAATAAGCCCATCTTTTGATTGTTAATTAGACTAAATAATTTATTATTTAATCTATCCAATTGATACCCCTTTTGAAAATTCTATCAATTTATTTTTCAAAGGACAATCTAATTTCAAAATAAAAAAACTATTTTATTTATGACTTAACTAAATTAAAAGAATATTAATTCTTGTAAATATATGTATATATACATTATATGTGTATATATACATTATATGTGTATATATATATTCAAAATTTAACTTAAAAGAATTAAATATTATAAGGAACTTTAATATAAAAACCCATATAATAAAATATATGTATTTAGATTTATTTTATTTTATTTTAACAATAATAAAATAATAATTTATTTATTTATAAATTTTATTTTATTAAAAAATAATTTATATTTGTAATGACATTAAAAAAAATTAAAAAATTATTTCTTTGTAAATAAACATACATGAGAATAATTTTATATTTTTAAAATATATTGATTTAAAGATGAAAAAAAAATAGGAAAATTAATTTCATTCTAGATTTAGTTTGGAAAAAACAAAGAATGATAAGGACAATAATAATAGATTGATTCTAACTTTATTTTAAAATTTTATTTTCACAAAACAAGGATAGGAAAGAGATCAATAGCTTGATTCTAACTAATTTCTAGATTTAATTAGTTTTCTAAAAGAAAATCAAAAGAAAGGGAACCTGGATGTTGATGGAGTTGCAACAAATATTCTTCCAAATCTTCTCCTTGTGCCTTCTTCAACTTGATTGTCCTTCCTTCAATCCTATCTAAAATCCTTCTTCAAAGTGATAGCATAAATATAACATTCATGTGTTGTTGATGAGAAAAAAAATGGCCTCAATTTATAGACTTGAGGGGAGGTAAATGGAGGGTAAAGATTGAAGATTGATTCAATGGCTAGGATTGTTTGAGAAGATGGGATTTGGATTGATAGACTCACCTTGTGAAAAGTGAAGGATTTAAAAATAGTCCCACATGGCATGGGGAGATGAGCCAAGGGTGCTCACACATGTGTGAGCACACCTTCGAAGAGGTGGATATGACAAGTCCCCACACTTTCTCCAAGACAATAAAACTCGTCACTCCTCTTTAAGTGACTTTTTGGGGGTTCATACTTTGCCCAAAAGGTCATATTATGTTTTCAATAAGCTCCCACCTCATAGGTACTCACCTAGGGGTTCATTTTTACCCTAAAATCAATAAAACAAATTCAAATAACCCTACGCAAGAGAATTCTAATTTTAAAATACAAATTTTGATTTGTGAGCACACCTAGGGCAAAGGAGATGTTCACATGTCTATGACATGTAAGAAAGATTGTGGCTTGATAATTGCATGTCTATGACATGTAAGAGAGGGGGGTTTGAACATGTGTGAGCACATATTGGGAAGCCAAATGGTTCAAAGAGGAAAGGTCGCATGCATGGTGTGAACTCCCACACAAGGGTGAGTGGGGATGAGTTGTAAGGTGATAGTGACTTGTGCATGCAAGTCACATGTGAGGGAGATTAGAATCAATTTTAAACTTGAGAAAATGATAATGAAGATTAATTAATCAATTAATCTAGGATTAATTGATTAATGGATTATGGAGGATAGTGACATCTCTCTAATCCTGATTAATTATATTAAATGATGTATTATATTAATTAATGTGACTTAGGAAAGTGGCTAATTTTAATAATTAAGTATAATTATAGATTGGGCTAATTAATAATGCTTAGGATAAAATGGGGGCACTTGTCACATAATGACTTAATTTTTATTCAGAATTATTTTTTTCCTTATTTTTTCCATTTCTCCAACACCATGTACTAAAATTATTAATGAAACACTTATTTATTAATATTGTTAACTTTTATTTGTTATTTTCTAGGAGTGTGTATTTAATAATTTAATTTTTTTTTGTTCTTTATTCAATCTCTACCTTCTTCACACATAAATTAACTGTATAAAACCAACTACATAATATTACCACACAAAATTATAATATGTCTAAATTTTTAACAAAAAAAGGGTCATGACATGTTTGATCATGATGAAGTGTGTTTGTCTCGTTCTCTTTTGTCCCTACTTTTGGTCTACTCCTGAAGATCTAAATTCTCATTATTCTTGCAAGAGATGCACATCCCAAATATAACCAATGTTGGCACCCCAATTCAATGTGTCTCATTCTTTATTTTTATGATTTTATGGTTTGAATTTAATCTTATCTTACCCTCTATCAATAACCTATCTAATAAATTTTAAATGGGTCCCCTACATGTCAAATGATGCCAAAAATCCATAAAAATTTAAATTATGGGTAATGCTTTTTTTTCTTTGGCTATGATATATGTGTTGCCTTTTCAAGGTTTTGTTCATGTTCATACCTTCATATGTTGCCTATTTATCACAATATCCCACTCTAACCTTTTCAAAATTGTCTAAGTGTTGAGTTTTTTTACCTTTCAAACTTTTAGGGTTTTCCAAACATTCAAACCTCCTTTAGTATCATTGATCCCTAAAGCTAAAAGTTCATAAAGATTCTAAGTGATTTTGTAGGAATCATACTTTCAATTGTTTCTTAACTCGATGTCATTTTATGCTTTTCCAAAAACTTTGATTCTAATTCACATTGATGTCATGTTGATATTGGCACTCTTTTGATGTCAGTAATCCTAATATGATTATGTTATGTTGGTATCATCAACCCATAACAAAATTGTAGATCCTCATCCATCCCATCCTTTAGTATTCATTCATCTTTGCCTCCAATTCCCCAATTCTCTCAAACCCTACTATCTTAAACTCCAAATAAATTATCTTTCAGAGTTAGAATTTTGAGCATCCCTTATTCAAGTATCTCTTTCCATGCATTCTCAAGAGCCTAAAATTATATCAATTGCACTATAAAGTCCTTCAGAGTCAAAATTTGGGTCGACCACTATTTTGGTACCATGTTAAGACCCACTTGAGACTCTGAATCTCATAATTTAACACTTCTCCTTTTTAATATTTTGGACCCAATCTTCCTAGCATGCCTTAGGATTTCCCTCATTTTCATGTCAAGTCCTAAAAGTCCATTGTTTGAGTGTGAAATCCCTACCTACTTGTGGAACAACCCAACAATTATATTAATGTATTTTTCAACACCTATCAATTACCAAATTATATTTGATGGCACCCAAAAATAATTCTATATGTAAATTGGCTCGGATCTAGAGGATGAAGTGATGCTTTTTCCATACATTGATCTATTGCATATGTTAAGTTTCTATAACCCAACAACTAAGACACCATCCCAAGCTTCTATTTCGACAAAATTTTTGGGCAATTCTCATATCCTTGCATGTGAACCCACACATCACTAATGTTCATATTTATAGAAAATGGGAAAGGTATGAGTTTCACATGGTTAAAGGTGTCCATATATCCTAAAAATATATTTTTGATCTATCGTATTTATGACAACAACAACTAGGGTGTGAGTGCCCCTTAAAATTACTAAGATTGTAGATTTTCAAGATTTCTTGGTAGATTTACACATTTCCTTCTAGCACACTTGTAGAGGGGATATAAAGAATTAATTTTTCATTGTTGAAAAGAGGAATTTAGATTTTAGAGTAGCAATTGTGAAACCAACAAAACATTGGCATTCACAAAAAGACTTAGAGTTTTAATTTATATTTTTGGGCATTATATTTTGCTATTATAGTGACCTAATTTTATCCAAAATGTATATTATCATAAATAAAATTATTAGATTGAGTGATTAAAGGTATATTCAACCTTGATTCTATGTCTCCTTTTGGATGGTGTGCATTTATAGACGTGTCTTTGATTAGTTGGCCAGCTAGAAAACTAAAAACTCCTTGTAAATATTTGCATCTTCTCAAAACAATAAAATAAATGTATGGGTATGCTCATGGATTAAAAATTAGACTAATTTAATATTCTATAACTATCTATGGATTTTCTCAATGTATGTGTAGAGCCTAGCTTTCTTGTGTATTTTGTAAGACCTGGTCTTTTGGGATAACTTGATTTAGGTGTCATCTTGGAAATTAAAAGTTTTATATTAATTTAGAGACTCTATTTCCAAATTGGATAGAGGTGTTAGTATGTTATTGGATCCTTCTCTCCATCATCCTCTACACACTTAAAACAAATCAATATAATATATTTTTAATTTTTTTCTAATATGTTCCAACTACCATGTATGAATGTGTATAATATCATAAGGGGTTATTAAAACATATTCATTGATATTTATGTGGCATATTATCTTCTTCAATAAGGTTCTTAGCCTTAAGTTTTGTGAATTTGCATATAGGCATGAAGTGACAAACAAAATAGGGATGCATTATGTAGTGGGTATATTTTGTGTCAGGGTTAATGTTTAGTTGTTATGGTACTATTTTTTACAGAACCTTAGGGAAACCTCCCTTTGTTTAGTAGATTCAAAAGTGAAGGATGTCCTACCCACCTCAATAATTGGTCATGAATTTCTCAACCTAAACTTCATTTTTATGATACTCTTCCCATGTTTTTCACCCTTGGCACTTGGGAGACTATCTAGCCTTATGTATTTGGGCTCACAAATCATATCATTAACTAGGGTCATGCTAGCACTATAAATATCTTGAATTTTGAAAAATTAATAAATATTTTCCAAGAATAGCATAGGATAGGCATTCACTATAGTTAGAAAATAATATATAGATAAGGATAGAATAATATTTTAAGTGTATCATGTATTGTAGGACTACTAATATGAATATATGTTAAATTTTAGTCAAAGAATGTACTATTGATAGATTTATGTAAAATTAGTCCTATTATAGATTAAAAGTCAACACTATGGATAAGTGCCTACATAAACCCTATGGAAGTAATCATTTGTTATCAATGAATGTGGTAGTGAAGATCTACCATTTTTCAATCAAGTATCTATTACATATGATTTATTTTTAGTATATTTATTATATTTTTATTTTTAGCAATGTGTAGGCTAATCAAAGGGTAAAGAACATATACTTTCTTCATGTGAAAATTATAGAGTGTTATGCCAATATGTAGGGATTAATTTAAGTGTTATCCATTTTCAATTCCACATGTATATTTAACATGGTTAAAAATGAACTATAATAAATATGATACAAGTCAAGCCATTGCAAAGTGTCTTTAGTTCAATTTTATCTTAAATTTTATCTAAATAATTTCTCTAGAAACATATCATTATTTGTACAATAATAGTATATATAACTAAAATTAATTTTACATTGTATGCACTTTGATCTCCATTATAGTCCTCAATCATTGGAACTCTAATGATAAATGTATTATAAAGAGTGGGATCTAGATATACATCATGAGACATTTAAACATTTACAACATTTATATCATAATCATGAGTTACTTGTGACACATTATCATATAGAAAGAAAGAATCACTAATATACTTATTAGAGAAATCATCAATAAACCATTAATCACTAAAATAGTCCAAGGATGTAGAAGAATTACTTTATGATATATATAAATATATCATTAATATATATAACAACATCAGATGAATCATGATTCCTAGATGTGTCAATAGAAATTAGTGGTAAGTGGGTAAATTTATGTAGTATTGGTTCAGTAATAATGTGTGCATGAATCAAAAAGTTCAAAGGGTGCATCACAAGATTTTCTTAAAATTTATCTTCATGAGAAAAATATGCATAATGTGAGGAAGAAAACAAATAAATTCATCACATAGGAAAGTTCATGTACCTCCTCATTAGGTATATCATATCATGAAGAAACAAAGGTGCTCAAGGTAAAAGTACCATCACCAAAAATAGAAATAATATAATCAACATTAGGCATGTTAAAAATATTATCACTAATCATAAGAAAATTTGTATCAATATAAATCTCGTGAAATAACATGTCCATGTAATATGCACCACCATATTTATGGTATGTAATGGAATGATGACATTAAATATAAAAGGATTTAATGTAATAGATTGTATCTTGAACACATTGGAATCCTTGATACATGCATGAATGGTAGCCAAAGATAATGGTTTATGGGAATCTATGATTATGTATAACAATGAAAAGAACATAATGGGGGATTTACAAAAAGCTAACCAACTAAGGTCCAAAATATAGATAAAGAATTAAAACATAAATATAAATAATATCTAAATATTAGTGTAAAAAATCAATGTAATTAGATCTAAAATTTAGGGGGAAATTAGAATTTTATACCCTAAAGGATGGATGTAGAAGTTACAACTTCACCAAAATGTAGGGAAATAAAATTCATCCTATATATGTATTTATATAGATGAGATAAATAAAAATAATTAAATAAATTAGGTATTGAGAATAAACTAGCTGAGATGGATTAGATAAGATAAAAAAATAATTGTGTTTAAATTGTAGATATTAAATATATCCCATGCTCCCTTCAGGTTGCTTCGTTGTTTTTCTTCGCTTCCGACTGCTCCTGATGTTTTTGAATTCCTCTGGCCACCCTTTCAACAAAATCGGCTCGTTGCTTCCACGTGTCATCCAATCGCTCATTAAAGGGGAGCTTCCCTTCCCTTCTCCTTTGGGCCCCAACCACATGCCACATCACCTCCCCTGAGTACACTTTTAAGTGAGCCCCACAGTGGTGTCAATATGTTGAAGGCTCCTCCACGCATCCTCAAAATGGGAATTTCATTCACGAGAAAGAAGGAATGAAGTTCAGGCCCCACCCACATACCACACGTCTGAACTAACTCTATAGAACTGTGACGCATGCTTGCTCAAGCTTTAGCTATTTTTCAAATGCTGGGACCACCGCCATCATTCACGGGGAATGCATCTGGCTTACGGGTGACTATGTTCATGCTTCAAAATCTTTCTATTGCAACGGTCATGATGATTCATTGCTATGAACATTATTACCCATGACCGGGAATCTTTTTTGTTACATTATTTCAAGCGTTGGAAGCCTTTGGCTATAGATAATGCTTTTTTTAACCTAGATCTAGTTCAGAATACCTGTAGAAAAATTAGAAAGACATGAGGCCTTTTGTTTTGTTAGATAATTGTAAAGACTCACAGAATTTGCCCTTGTAATTTGTCCTCTCTGTTTCTTAACTATTTGAAAATCATTATACTGTGTTGTTACTGAATAACTTATTTGCAACTTCAATGATTTGAATAGAATATTGATTTAGGACCATGTCTTCGACTCTTTCTTTTTAGTAAATCTTTATGCAAATTATTTTATGTTATGAAATGAATTATTTAGGACTCTCTCTTTGATGTTTGTTATTTAGGGACATTGAAGATTGTTGAACAGGCCCCTATATCGCATCCAAAAGATAGATTTATCGTGTCTTACATCTAAACCTTGGTGCATTGCTCTAGTTAGATCTATTTTTTATATTTTCTTCCTTTTCCCACTCAAAACCCCAATTATAGAAGAAGTTGGCTTCTTTAAAATCTATAGGTTACTCAGTTTAGTGCAATAGGTCCCCCCTTTAACTAAGTTTCCCATAAATGTTGTTACCTTGTCAAATTTTGGCATCAACAGTTTCTTTTTTCTGGCACGCCTAGTGGGACATTCTAAATGTGCTTAAGCCTTGAGCAGGTATATGAGTCATTTGCCTATCACAAGATCCCAAACATAAAACAACCATGGTTTGTTGGTATCACCACTAGGAACAGTACCAACTAGAGCTCATCACGTGAACATTTTGACTCCTCCACCAACCATGTTACCAATCGCTAACCAAACTTATGTGGCATGGGATACTGAAAGTCCTCTTATAACACCAGTAGCGCTTGTCATTTGGGCCCCCATTCTAGTCTCTACCCTCAAAGCTATTCTTAACTTTACCAGAGATGGATTAAGAACACCATTTGAACATCTGCAAGATGTGTCAGATGTGTTCTTGGTACAAGACGTTACAAATCAGATCATAGTGTTGAGGTTTCTTGAAGCTTATTTCAAACAAAAAGCATTAGATTGGCACCGCACTCTACCGACTAACACTATCGATACATGGGATCAACTCGGGGATCCTTTTTTATGAAAGATTCTCAAATGATGGAGACAGGTCTTCCTAGTCTCACTAGCTAGAGATCATCAAGCGGGCTCCATATGAGGCCCTAACTGACTTTAACGCCCGGTTTCACATAACTTAGGAAAGAATTCAGGCTACAATCTACCCACCACCCGACTTGGCATTCATGTTCTACTTGAAGTCCATCAACGTCAATATCTTAATGATTACCCAGTCACTCGGTAAAACCACTCTACCAGATGCATATAGTGTCACAATTAAAGTGAAAAACAATATAATTGACGTCATAAAGTTGTCGCCTCGACCCATCATGCCTATATTCCTTGAGTTATCAATTCCCACCCAGGTGATGCCACCTACCACTGCAGCTACTTCTCCTCAATCCATGTATACATACATGAGTGTACCATAGAACATTGATTCCACATTTGGTGCTTTGAAGAACGAGATGAGTGACATAAAGGAAATGTTGCGGGTTATGGCCAATGAAATAACTATTATCAAGTGCAAACAAGTCGCTCCTCCAAAGCCAACCTATAAAAATTATTAGGTCAAAAGGTCCTCTTACCAATGGAGCTAGTTCCAAGGAGGTGCTCACACAAATCCTTAGGCGCAAGCAACAAATCAAATAGTGTCGGTACCCACTTCATTGCCAAACATATGCCTCTCCCCAAATGGAGAATGTGGTTCTTACCACACATATGCAAGGAATGTCCTTGGAACAATAAAATGACATAACCCCCATCATGCCCTATTCTCATGGATGGAAGGAGAAGAAGCGGTGTTCACATTCGAAGCATCCACTTTGGAAACCCCTCAAGTGTAGTCTGATTACAACACTCGCTCCAAGAGGAGATTCACGAGTGAATTAGTTGTCCCATAATTAGTCAGTCTGCAACCTGAAATTACATCCAACCACAACCCTAGTACATCCTCTATGGTGTCACAATGTCCACCGCAAAGGAAAATTATTATAACAAGAGCTAAGGAGCAGAAGCCTCTAAATCCACCACCGTTCAATGTGGTGGAACAATTGAATAAATCATTTGCTAATGTGTCCCTATGGGATACGTTAGCTATTCCAGAGCAGAAGACATTGTTATAGAGGGATCTCTAAGAGGATTTGATCACTGAACCAAAGGAGCAATCACTTAAAGGGAAGATTGTTGATCAATCACCTTCCGGAAAACTTATCACGAATACTACAGAGGAGACCTCTACTAACGATCAAGAGGAGGAATCCTCAGTCAAATTCGGAAAGGATAAACCAAAACTAAAGCCATTTAACCCTGACCCTGATTATGGGTAAGAATTTTTTGCATAACTCCATGATTGACTCTGGTGCTAGCACCACAGTCATGCCCAAGCAAATAGTTGAAGCCCTAGGACTAGGCTATGAACCTTTGAATAAAGGGGTTATGCAATTAGATGGGAATATGGTTAATATTGTCGGGATCATTAAGGACCTTCCATTAAATCTATTTTCCTGCCCTAGTATCATGGTCAAGCAAGATACCATGATCATTCATGTTCCTCCCATATTCAGTTTGTGCTTATCCAGGGAAATCACTTCTAAACTGGGTGAATACTTATCCTTAGATTGGTCGCACCTAATTGTAAGGACCAAGCATGGAGCCAAAATGAAATTGGTGTCTAAACCTTTACATTCAAAACATATTGTAGACAAGGCTAAAATAGTATTTGAGCCCACTCACACCTCCATCACCAAGGAGGAGATGTACTGCACTGAGCTTCTAGAAGATGAGAAAATCACCAAAGATCGGACTAATCAAGAGGAGGTTCTCCTAAGAGAGTTCATTGATAAAGACCCCTTCGGAAATTATCATGCCACTAGACTAGGGACTTATATATTTACGACAAAGACCAAGCCATCCCTAAGGTAACAAAAGAGCTCGAAGGAATTTCGATCACAGAGCTATGGTCGCTACACTTCGATGGTCCTAGATGCAAGATTGGCATAGGGGCTAGGATATGCCTGACTTCCCCAAGCAATGAGAAGACAATTAGATCTTTCTGATTCCAGTTTTTGTGTTCCAACAACAAAGTTGAATATGAAGGCCTCATGCTAGGTTTAAGCCTAGCGGAACGAATGGGTATCAAGCAAACAATGGTGTTCGAATATTTTGAGCTAATCATCAAACAAATTCGGGGTATCAGTGCAACAAAATATGTATGTATGAGATCCTATAGACACAGAGTTTGGGACCTTATTAAGAGCTTTGAATTTTTCAATATCCAAACTGTTCCCCAAAAAAAAAATGTTGATGCGGACCGTATGGCCGTAATCAGATCCCAATTCAAACCGACCTCCGACCTAATGCATAACAGACACTCTATACAAATGATAGTCCAACCAATGATTCCAGATAATGGTCAGAGCTATCAAATATTTGACAGTGGTAACCACATCACTTCGTTCAGCTCACAGTCATGAGAATTTGTTGACCAACTCCAACTAAGGATCGTCGAAGCCTAGGATTTACAAAATATTCAGCTAAGGTCTAATGAGCTTCTTAAGGATCTGGTCACTCTCAAAAACCTTTTTTTTTTACCATGTAAGAAATGATACAAATTGTTTGAACAGAAGCGATTATGCATATTTTCAGATCGGGGATGGCAGAAAGCTCAAAGTTGGGAAGGACATCCCGCAAAAACAAAAAGAGAGGCTCATCAACCTTTGGTAAAAAAATGAAGGGTTGTTGGCCTAGTCATAAGATGACTTCTGGGGATATGATCCTGACATCATCCAGCATACGGTGGAACTAACAGATGGGGCCAAACCAGTTCACCAAAAATAGAGGCTATTGAATCCAAAGATTGAAGCATTAATGGCGCAAAAGTTAACAAAGCTAATGCGGTCATGGATTGTCTTCTCAATCAAGTATAGCACGTGGGTATCCAACTTGGTCCCGGTCTGAAAGAAGAACAAAGATATTTGTCTTTTCATTGATTTTCATGCCTTGAACAGGGCATCACTAAAGGATCATTACCCATTGCCCTCCATGGAATCAATCTTGCAAAATGGAGCAAGTTCGGAGATGTTTTCTCTGTTAGATGGCTTTTCAGACTACAATCAGATCTGGGTTGAAGAAGGAATTTCAATTATTCTCGAGCAGGTGAACACGATCAAAAAACCTCCCCTTTCGATCAACAAAAAGGGCATCCAGTCTTTCTTAGGAAAGGTCAACCTTGTAAGTAAATTTATTTTTGTTTTTGCAGGGATAATTAGGCCAATCACCCCGATAAAAGAGAAAGATCGGGCATTCAAATGGGCTAAAGAAGCCAGAGAATCCTTTCAGGAGGTTAAGGATGTTATTTCCTTAGCTCCTATACTGGTTAACCCAGACTTATCAAGGTACTTCAAAATGTATGTATTCAGTAGTAAGTCAAGCAGTGTTATTGTCTTAACTCTGGAAGTGCAAGAGAAAAGAGAAAAGGAATTATCAACCATAAACAATCGCCAAACTCTGGTAAAAGGGTGGTTTGACAAAAAGGCTTCGAACCAAGCTCTGAAATGCGGGAACCTAGTGTTAAAATTTAATGAGCAAACTACAAGACTCGGACAACATGGTAAATTTGATAGCCTATGGGAGGGTCCATTTAGGATAATTCAGTACATGCAACATGATGCATTTGAATCAGAAAATATAAAAAGAAAAGCGCTAGGCATTCATGTTCACGAAATCCACCTTAAATTGTTCTATCAAGCTTGATTAAACATTTCTACCATGTAAGTATGTAGCTACTGTAGTTGTTTCCTTGTGTTCTTTTGTTTGTTTGGTCGGTCTTCTTAATCCATTATTATGTAAAAATTAACATTATGATGATGTGAATAACCCATATGCCAGAAAGGACAGGAAATATTCAACGAAGTGGAAAATGGGCCATGACGGATAAGATCAGGAAAGAAAAAGATGAAATAACATAAAAGGTTGTGTTCATTTCAAAAGTATGATATGCTTCAATTTTACAAAGTTCAAAGCATCTTTGAGGCCATATTTCAAAATATAGCTATATAGATATATAGCTATTTACAAAGGAAGCCTTTTCCAGGCCTATATACAAAAATCAAAAGAGAAGGAGGTGGTATTTCAGTTGGAGGTAGCATTAGAAATGTCTTCATCCATGGGTACGGGAGCAAGAACATCATCAGCAATGGCATCTTCATTCATAGGAGTCAGGTTGGTAGCAGTAACTACGAGAGGCGATGGGAATACCAGATTCCTGAAATCAATATACCATTCTACATCATAGAATAGTACCACGTTGTAAACACGTAGTAGGAAATGGCATGCGCGGGTAACCTTTTAACGATGCTCGGCCTATGCCTGGAGATGGAAACCATCAAGAAATGGCACCCATAGCACCACTACGTCCTCCTCGACATACTTCTAAAGATCACTTGCAATGAGTAAGCCCAGACTGTAGACCGCGTTCTCCGCAATTTATCCGAGACCCACGAGGTATCACTTTGGGAAGATCTCCAGTGTCAGGTGGATAATCATCGGCTTTGGAACTTGGATATCAAGTAAAGAGGCCATGAAGTGTGAGCATATGTCAGTATTCACTTGATATTTATCCTCATATTCCACACAATCTCGGCCCAAGACCCATTTTATCACTATAATCGCTAGAGAATGCTTGTTCTTCATCATTCTCTTCATACTCCTATTTGATACTACACTGCAGAAGGCAATTTGTGCCTTAGTGTTGGTAATCCTAAGAGGAGTATTCATGTTTTCTATTAATACTTTGCTACGCTACTGCTATTTCTACCTAAATTATTATTACTAAATATTAGTTCTACCAATTGCTAAGTGTGATTCTATGATTGTTTGGGGGGATATTTATAAAAAAAAATTAAGTTACCTACATGCTAAGCATGAGTTCAATCAAGTGCTAACTCGAAAATCACATCCAAGAGCCAACCGGAAAAGACACGAGCCCATTTGTGTATGTTGTGTATGGCTCACTACGTGAAAATTTAAGGAGAGCTAATTAATTAGCTCAAGTTGGTGGTTGCTCTAAGCGAGCGTCTATACGGCTGAGTACTGAGATGTCACACTACGAGTGTGTCGAGCATCCCAAGACCAAGCTCATGTCTTTTCAAACACTCATCGTATCCAAGCTTAATCATGCTTTTCAAGATATTAAATGCTAAGCTTGTGAGGAGTCTATCTGCCCTCAAATCATCGGCTCAATTTCCAAGGCAAATCATGTCGTGGGTTATAAGTACTTAAAGTAATTATGAACTCTTATATTTTCAAAAGTTAGGTAATTTACTACGCATGGTCGAGAAAGTTGGTGGTACATGTTGAATTTAATACAACAAAAGTAGTCGTTATCTACCACTTGAAGGAAGAAAAAGCTAAGTATTGCATGTGGTTGTTTAAACAGAGGAGAAAGATTTTGAATACACAATCAGAGCAATGAAGTTTTGAAGTGCGGAATCACTAAGGGATGTGTAAGAAATTACAGAGGTTTGAACACAAATGGAATCCACTGCCCCTGAAGTAGCTCAGAACTCATAGATGGACAAACTAGGTGATACATCTCGAAGCTTGGTTGATGCTATGGCCATAGAGCCCATGGTTAATATTTTCTAGGATGAGTCTTATGCTATGCCTGGAATTCTAGAAAATTTGACCTAGGTTCACTTGCAGTCAGCTCATAAGGGAACTTGCATAGACACAAGTTTGATAAAAGAAGAGTGGGTTAACATTCATGACCCTATCCTTAAGATCAACCCTAAGGGCTTAAGAGAAGCAGCTTACGCCAAGATGAAGAAAGCCTTAGAGAATCAACTATCATTCAAGTAATGACTTTGTGGACTTCTGTGATATATAGTCCCTTATGTGCACTATTGTCCAAAGATAGTATGTGAAAGAATTCGATGCATCAATCTGGAAACTAGCGCCATTAAGGGAAGAAGGCTAAGAGTTATAATATTTACAGATTCTCTTAGAGACATGCCATGCATTCCAAGGGGTATCACCGAGACATTGCCAATGGATCCATTCAACCAGAAAAAGGGTTTGGGGTTCTGGAAAGGGAGAAGGAACGCCCTTGAATTTTATAATACGGAAATCGAAAGATCCCAAGATTACCAGCAACCGATAAGGAATCCAATTTATCACATCAACTTAACACAAGCAGACTTGCAAGATGCCTTCTCCATGATGGATTTTGTGTGCTGCTTAGACGATGACAAGATCGTACACGACTTTCAATTGGGTCTAGGTTTTCAGCTAAGGAAACAACATGACCCTTTCTGGTATGATTTTACGAACATGATTGTCAAGTATATGCCAAAATAGATTGTAGATTTTGGGACTGTCAGTAAGTTCAAATATCCTTCTCTCCTTGCCCATATGTTCCTGCATCAAAACCCTGATTTCTTCAAGGAGAAAATGGAATTATCAATTTTTTATGAGAAGAATCATTGAAAGCTAGCTTCGGTGTGGACTCTCATCCTCTCTTCCACCTATGACTATTATGAATTTTCAAAAAAATTCTTGATTTTGATTTTTGCCGAGGATGGTGACTACTATCACCTTTCGGCCAATCAAACTGGTTGGATGAAAGCCCTGTTCTCTAAGTGTGACTAGTTCCTCGGGGAGGATTTCACATGTGTCCAAGTGTGTGGCTTTTTGGAAGATCCGATCCGACTCCCAACAAGTGTCACCAATCGGGTATTGTCTCTTGAGGTGTTCCAACAAATGGCCAATATTGACTAGACTTTTTTCTCTAATCCAAAAAAGAAAAAAAGAGGGTTTTTTTAATGCCCGCTGAGCTACGGTATAGAGGTCATGGTGAAGAAGAGATCGGTTGAGTTCTTGGAGGCAAAGCTAGCTCACCTCGAGTTGATGTTCATTTGTGATAAATGGGACTACAACCCCAAGGATGGTTTGCGCGACACATTTATTAAGGTAAAACACAACCCTCAGCCTTACTGGGAAGTGCGATGGAACCCTCTAGAGGATTCAATCAGACTATGGGTGGACTTGGCATGGATGCCAATGGATAATTGAAGGCCATCATGGCTCAGTTTTTATCATTTGAAAGGGAAGGTCGACAAAAATTTCCACATTTGTGCTACTCTCTGCAATATTTTGATGAGGGAATATGGCTAGAAGGTGGAAAATATTAATGCTTTCTAGATTTATTGCCAAGGGATCAAGTGCCCCCTTGCCTCGTTCCAAGACCCATCACTCTTTGACACTGATGATCGGTTTGATACTCTCTGGAATGGGGAGCATGTTGTTTCTGATGCAAGTGATGTGGAAGATATTGACCCTGAAGAGGCCACACAATGTTCTGAAAAGGGGAAGCAAAAGGAGAAGTAACCAGGAGAGGATCTGGCGATGCAAGTTAAGAAAATGGGAATGTAGCCTAGCACAACTATTGGGTGGCTACGGATAAATATTTCATGATCAGGGTCTTCACAATCCCGAGCTTGGGCCGTAAGAAAGCCAAGAGGAATTCCCATTGCTCCAAATGTTAGCCTATCTTTCTTTGTCCCTGCCATAATGGCTACAGGAGGTTTCTCCTAGTTTTCTCATATCGGACAGATGGATTTCTCTTCCTCAAGAATTCATTCATCCTTTTTTGGATCCCCATCGGCCTCTACATTTACTCCCTTGTCCACAATTATGGCTAACACCCCCTTGGCATCTGAAACTATTGTCCCTGTTGTCTCCGTTGAGTTAGCTCTGACCTATCCTTTTCAGCAGATGGAGCCCATTGCATCCCCATTGCCACCACCATTTCCCACATTTTCGTCACCTTGGGTTTGGAATATTCCTCCCTTCTCTCCGCTCATGATTTCCATTCCAAAGAAGAAAACATCTGAGGTCACCTGCCTCTCATTCCCTTTTGTTGTCCCTCCCGGTGCACCTTTTGCAAGTGAACGCATCAGATCGCCAGCTCAATTATTTTCACATAGCAATACAACAAAGAAATCTTGAGCTCTCTAACTCCAGAGGTAGAGGGAAAAGGATGCTAAGAAGCCAGCATAGCCCAGGGTCTAGACAATTCATAATGAGGTTCAACAGTCATTGCATTTTGCAACCATGCATCCCAATGTCACCAAACTATAGGGGGAAATACAACTCGATGACTATGACGTCTACAACATCAAACTTGACTTGCATGTTTCCCAACCACAAGATAAACTTGAGCTCATGGAGGAGACATAGTGGGTAGTGACCATTGACTTTCTCAAGTTTGGTTGCAAGCTGAAGAAGGTGAAGGATGAGCTCAAGGCCATTAAAGAAATAATTGAAGTCTTGTTGGAAAAGGATAAGGCGCGAGAGGCTGAAGTGGTGTGCTTCACACAAAACACACAGGCGGAGTAGACTAGCCTGTAATGGGAGCTTGAGAGATCGCAATCCCAAGAGTCTAACCAAGTGGTTGAGCTGCAGCGAAGGAATCAAGAGTTACAAGACTGGTTGGACCAATCGGAGAGGGAGTTTCATCAAAAGGATGAAGAGTTGTAGTGATTGCATGCTCAATTAGAGAAATTTGTACACTAGAAAGAGATAGATCTAGCGAGCTAGCAGGCTCAGTTTGAAAAGGACCTCTAGGAGATCAAGCTTTCCTTGAAGGAGGAATGTGTGTCCCGAAGCTGGGCTGAAGAAAAATGGCTCACCGCATAAAGGGCCTTGTAGGAGCAACTCTCCATCGCCGCTAAACAAATTACAGGGTTGATGCAAGAGATTGGGACGAAAGATGCAGAGATTAATCTCTTGAAGAAGGTTGCCCAAACTCTTGCTCCACAGTCAAACCTCCACTTAGTAGCCCAACAACTATAGGCTTCCTACTGGGAAAGGGTGAAGGAATTATGTCTAACTCTTAAACCCACACTTTAGTTTATGGCGGAGGTGACAAATTTAAGCAAGGAGGTTCATAGTGCAATGGAACAATTCCCTCAATTTATAAGGGAAAAGTTTTATGAAGTGAAGAAGTTGTACACCATGCCAACTAACGATCTAGTGCGAGCAGGTATTGATAATTGGAGGTCAGCTGCTAAGATCGCAAGGGAGTTTATCCACTACTATGAAGCCACCCTCCATGCTCAACACTGCTCAATCACATTTGGCCAAACTATGGATAGCATGCAGGCAAAGTATTCCCAACTAACCCATATGGGCTTGCCCTCTCTATTTCTTTCTAATGACTCGGTGGCTAGCACGGAGCAAATTGCAGCCAAAATTGAGAGGAAGCAAGATTTATCTACTTTCAAGAGCTTCAACCAACCTCCTGCTACTTAAGATATTGAAGGTTTCACTCATCAAATCATGTGGCTACTTTTTCAACTTGATTCTAGGTCTAAGATATCTACAATGTTGCCCTTTAAGGAGGTTATTGATCTACACAAGACGCGTGATAATCTATGCACCATAATGCCTTTCGAGGCCGATTGGTTGCCCCTACAGAATTCCCTTTCCAAACTCTGACTCTGGTGTTCAATGAATAAGGCTCTGGTCTATGGAGCTAGAAATATTTTGGGTTCATCATTTCGTAGGCGAAATTCCCCTAATAGTCACCAAAATTTATGGATATTAAATTTATCCCATGTTGCCTTCGGGTTGCTTCACTATTTTTCTTCACTTCCAACCATTGTCGATGTTTTTGAAGTCCTCTGGCCACCCTTCCAATGAACTCGACTCGCTGCTTCCACATGTCATCCAATCGCTCATCGAAGGGGAGCTTCCCTTCCCTTCTCCTTCGGGCCCCAACCGCATGCCACGTCACCTCCCCCCGAGTACACTTTTAAGCAGGCCCCACAGTGGTGTCGATATGTTGGAGGCTCCATGCATCCTCAAAATAGGCATTTCATTCATGAGAAAGAAGGAACGAAGTTCAGGCCCCAACTGCATACCACGCATCCTAACTAACTCTATAGGACCACAATGTGTGCTTTCTCAAGCTTTAGCTATTTTAAAATGCTAGGACCACTGCCATCATTCACGAGGAATGCATATGGCTCGTGAGTAACTTTGTTCATGCTTCAGAATCTTTTTGTTGCAATGGTCATGATGAGTCATTGTAGCGAACATCATTACCCATGATTGGGAATTATTTTTGCTACAAGCTTTCAAGCGGTGGAAGCCTTTGGCTATATATATTGCTTCTTTCAGCCTAGATCTAGTTCAGAATACCTACATAAAAATTAGAAAGACACCAAGCCTTTTTTTTTGTTAGATAATTGTAAAGACTCATAGACTGTGCCCTTGTAATTTGGCCTCTCTATTTCTTAACTATTTGAAATCATTATACTATGTTGTTACTGAATAAATTTTTTGCAACTTCAATGATTTGAATAGAATGTTGATTTAGGACCATGTCTCAGACTCTTTCTTTTCAGTAAATCTCTATGTAAATTATTTTATGTTATGAAATGAATTATCGAGGTCTCTCTCTTTGACATGTTTGTTATTTTGGGACATAGTAGATTGTAGAACGGGCCTTAAATTGCATCCAAAAGATAGATTTATTGTGCCTTACATCTAAACCTTGGTGCATCACCCTAGTTAGATCTTTATTTTTCTATTTGCTTCCTTTTCCCACTCAAAACCTCAATTAAAGAAGAAGTCAACTTATTTAAAATCCAAAGGTTACTCAGTTTAGCATAATAGGTCCCCCCTTTAACTGAGTTTCTCATAAAGTTTTTTACCTTGTCAAATTTTGGCATCAACAAAAATAGAACTAGGAGACATCAAAGCTTACCTTGAATTTGACACAATGTTGAGTTTGTTTGTTGTAATGTTGTGACAAAAATTTGATAAGTAAAATATGAAATTGGATATTGCATCAATTATTATTGCATACCCATGATTACTAAGGTATAAGAATTAGAGGTCTTGGGATAGAACAATACACACAATACAATCCAATTAATATAGTTATATCTATTTCATTAAAATAGATATTTGGGCCTTACAAAAATATTCACCTAATGTTTATCTAGTGTAAGAAAAATATGGGTTGCTAAAGAGTGTGATTTGGAGTATGTTATGGTAGTGTTGAAGTTTGAAACTTCCTTATCCTTGAGTTAGACCCCTATGTTTTAGTTAACAATAGTAACAAGAGATAAAAAAATTAACAAGGAATATCAATGTAAGAGGTGGCAGACATCATTGAGTTGATTATTGAATGATGTTGATATTTGATGTAAGTAGATGTGTGATGGTCTCTCATTGATACATTTTTGGTGAGATTTAATAGTATAATTGACAACAAGTATCAATTAACTATTGTTAATGTCTACTACTAGTACATGATGATTGATGATTGGTTCCTTAAAAGGATGATTCTCTTGTAATAATCTCTTAATTATTTTTTTATGTTGAAAGTGTCTTAATATGATATCTTTTTAGAATAACTCTAGACACATAATTTAACGTTTTTGGTGGCTATGTAGATAGCTAACATTCATATCTTGGGATTGTTGACCTTAGAAAGCAAAAAATATAATTTTAGAAATTGGGGATGTAGCTATACCCTCAATCTTGTCCATAAAATAAAATTACATGTACAATTATGTCTAGGATAGAAAAACTAATTAGAATTGGGTCAATACAATTTTGTATTGAGAGTTATATTGCATAATAGAATGTTAGATTCAATTTTAAGACCAAAAGCACAACAAAATAACCAAATTAGATGTTTAAATCATGTATCAAAAACATCCACACTATATATATATATATGTCCTCTACACTAAAAAAACCCTTAATTTTAAAAACTCTTTATCACCTTAAATATACTTCAAACTAACTTCTATCACATCCTTACCTTAAAAAGTTTCCAAATTTAATTTTTAATTAAAAATATATATTTGACAAATGCAACACCTTTCCCTCCCATGAAATCTTAAAACAAAATTGGATAGTATTTGCATAAATTACATCTACTACTTAGTGAATTCATAGGAAAAAAATATTCCACAACCCATGGACTCCATTAAAGTTGTAGATGTGTGAGTACCAAAAAAATAATAAATATATATTTTTCTCATCTACACTAAAAAAACCCTTAATTTTAAAAACTCTTATCACCTTAAATATACTTCAAACTAACTTCTATTACATCCTATCTTAAAAAGTTTCCAAATTCAATTTTAAATAAAAAAATTATATTTGACAAATGCAACAACTTTCCCTCCCATGAAATCTTGTAATTATCAAACCAAAATTCGGTAGTATCTTCCATAAATTCCATCTACTATCTAGTGAATTCATAAGAAAAAAAAAATCCAACAATCCATGGACTCCATTAAAGTTGTAAATATATGAGTACAAAAAAATAATAAGTATTATAACAGTGAAGAGTTTTGTTATTAGATCAATAATAATATTGAGTATTAAATTGAAAGTTCAAAACTAACTTATTTTTTATACATTTTCATTATAAAAGATTTGTTGTAACAATTTAAATATATCATTTTTTATCAAAAGTACAATATATAGTGGCATGATGTGATGGTTAAGTTGTGTTGCTATTCTTGTCGTCAAGGTTCAAAACCCCATTAAGATGTAATTGTTAAGAATTTATATTGGAAATGAGATCCCCCATTTGTGACCTCATCGATTCATAATTCTAAATCAAAAAAAATTACCCTCTTATATATATATATATATCACAACTCCAAAGTCAATATTAAATCCACAATTTATAAGAATCAAAATAAGTATACCTAATTTATGCCCCTTACCCTACACATATGACCATCTCCAAGTCATTTAATTTGCCATAGCGAGTTATGGTGCAAATCTTTTCTTTGCCAATGATGCATTGTATTTAGAATAAGGTGAGTCGTAGTATTGGGAATAAGGTTATGTTCCATGAATGAAGGTTTTATTTGTTTTTTACTTCCACTTGTTGTTCTCAAAGGAAAGCATAAGATTTGTATGAAGGGACAATTGCTTTGGTTGGCACTCATAATTCTTGGTATATAACCGACAAAAGTTTTTATGTTGTTGAGGTCGATGTACATTTTGTTTTTAAAAAGATCCTTTGGTAAAAGGAACAAAATAACTTCCTTTTCTATGATATTGATTTTGTTTGTGGACCACATAACAAGGGAAAAGGGCCAAACTTTTCGTTAGGCACCATGAAAGCATAAAATAAAGGAGGGTTTTGAATTTGATTGATGGGCCGAATGTTGTATGTTTCTTGAGATTTAGAAAAAGTTTTTTAACCTTTTTTTTTCATTTAGGGTATGATGAAATGGTTTTATTTTGACATTTTTAGGAGTTAAATTTCATTTGAGATTGAATACGTAAGAGTGAAATAAAAATTGAAATTGAGAAAAAAGTTTAGAGGTTTTTATTGGGGTTGGATTCTTGTTATTAGAGATTTGTTTATTGTTATGTTGAGTTGGATCATTAGTATATTATTATTCTTTTGTATATTTGTGATTCAATTTTTAAAGTGAATTCATTAGTGATTCAATTTAATCATAAAATATATAATGAAAAATAGACATAGAAATCAAATACACATTTGATTTTAGAATGCTTTTTATATATACTACTTCTCTTTAGATTGAATGAAGGATATGTACATAGAGGTAAGATGGGAATTTGTTCCCTTCTAGCTTACAAAGTGTATGAAGCAAGTATTTGTATAATTCATTAGTTGGGTTTCACATTTATGTTGACAAGTGTCCAACATTTATGGTGCACTGCTTATGTGGACAAGGTGATGACAAATGTCAAATATGTTATTTTGATTGTTGTAATATGTGGCACAAATGTTGTCATGTGTTGCATGCATATGGCACCACCTATATGATCATGTTATGTGGCATAAAGGTCATGATATGGATGCATGTGTGCAAGCATAACATGTGGTCGTTGGTGTTCCATGTGGCTCACTGTATGGTTTGACTAAAAATTGACATGTGCAAGGCCTTAAAATTGCATGAGTAGTGTGGTGTAGTTGCATGTAAGAAATGTGCACTGAGATGTGAAGATGATAGTGCTAGGTTTGCAAGTACTTTGTTGCACACATTGAGCAAGGCTACATGCATTAATTAAGTTGCTAAAGAGGATGAATTAATTATGATCAAGTAACTTGTGTCCTATATAATAACTTTAGATTCCAACTTGTGCACTAATTTCCTTTATGAACTTGATAGTGTCCTCTATGAATCTTAACAACAAGATCTATACTAGAACTTGCACTCAAATATTTTATTACTGAAAAAATGGTTCATGTAGCACCTTTAGGGATCTACCTTAGTAAAATACTTGGGCTAATTCAATAGGAAAGTTGGAAAATATACTTAAGTGCATTCATAAATCCTAGGTATATGTGTAGATGGTTGTAATAATGGTGAACTATAATTTGTTGTTTGTGGATGCCCTAGATGCTCAAATGTTTCCTCTTTATATGGAGTGCTTGAATGTTTTAAAGAGTTTTTATGTATTGCTTCCCTTATATTCCCTTTTTATGGACATAGGATAAGCCTCTTTTAATTTTTGAAGGCAAATTAGATTTTTATTGCAATAAAAAAGGTAAGTGAGTAGGTGAAAAAAAATCAAATTTAAATTTTGACGATGTAAATGCACATAATCTTGTCTCAAGGATAGATGTGAGATACACTAGCATCCCACATCATGAAAACGTTGAGAATAAATGGGAGAGAGGTGTTTAGTGTAGTAGAGTTGTGTTTTGATGGGAAGAGTTGGTTTATATAAAAATACTGCTCTAAGGGTTTTAAATGGTCATAATCATATTTATAAGTGAGGATTTTAAAGCAACTGTGAAATGAGTGGAGAAAATTGCTAAGTATGCACTTTTCATCCTTATAATGGTATTTATGTATGTGAAAATTTTGATCAATCTTTATTAACAATAATCCTAAAGGTTTATGATCGTATATGCATATCCACACACACACACACACACATGTAGTCTATGATATTATTTTTAACAATGGTATGCTTAAGTATTTGAAGTGTGGCTCTTGAAAATGTGATTAGTGTAAAAAAAAAGTGGCCCTTGGTCTATTAGTGAAGTTGCTTGACCCACAAAGAACCTACTAGTGATTAAGTATTGTTGAATGCATTGGTTTGATGTGATACATTAGTTGGGTTACACTGTAAGGGATCAATTGGGGATCATGCACCTAGTAGTATGAACAAGCAAAATTAATTGGTTTGACTCCATAAGTGATGAAACATAAATGTATTGGTCCAAATCCATATACAATGAAGCGTGAATTCTTTGGCTTAACTCAATAAACAATGAGGTTGGGATTGAGACCCAACTATATATGAGGTGTATGAGGTTGTTATTATGCCCCATGTGAGCTTGGGGTATATGCAACCCAATATGCATTAACCTAATTCCATAAAAATGAGTAAGATTATGCATTGATTAAATTTGGCATAGTAGATGAGGTTGTTATCTTGTCCCAATAATTTTTAATGTATTAGCTTGATACCAAGATGAGGTTGGAAATTTTCTCAAGGTGAAGTGAAAACATTAGTCTGACTCCATAAGAAATAAGGTCAAGATCATGAATCAAGAATATTTAGAGTATATGAGGTTGAAATCATACCTTGATTTAATTTAGGGTATACAAAGAATTATATGCATTGACACAATTCCATTAGAAGTGGAGCTAAAATTATACCTAAATTAATTTAGAATATATGAAACTAAAATTATACCATAAACAAATTTAAGAATATTTAAGACTAAAATTGCATATAAAAATTTTCACTAAATAAATAATCTTCAATTCTTAACTCTTAATCAAAGAAATTAGATTTATTCTTGAATCTAGATCATCCTTTCTATTCATACAAAGGTGGGGGACAAGAAAACAAAGGTACAAACACACTTTTTTAAAATATTATCACTTTCTAAGGCATAAAAAAGCTAATATATCTCTAACCTAGAATGTCTCATTTTTCCTTGTCTCTCTTGGTAATCCTAGGCAAGTAGCAACCTTTATCTAAACCCTTTATATATTTTTATAATATTATTTTTCCTACACACTCTATTCTTGTTCAAAATAGCTTGTCATAAACTACTTGCAAGCACTCAAAACAAAAATAATTACAAATTAAAATATAGATACATTATAAAACAATAGTGAACCTGTGGGGCATATACAATGCATGTTCACAAGGGACTCAGTGTCTATGTAAAGGTTCTTTAAATCTCAACCAAAAGACTAATTAGGGGCAAAAGAGGAAAATGGGTGTTGGTAAACACAAAAAAATATCATTGGATAATAAAGTGTATTTAATCCTAGTTAAAAATGAAATAGGTAATAAGTAAAAAATACAAATAAAAATTTGTCATTGGAAAGAAAACGCATAAATTAAAATTTGTCTAAGAGGAAAACAAGGAATCTCAAGCAAGTAAAGCAACCTTCCAAAGGGTTAAAAACAAGGGGGATCAATAGGAAGAGGAAAAGGTTTGCATCCTTGTACAACAACCCTTGCATGTTTCATAGAATTATTTAATAAATAGTGAACATTAAGAGTGGGTTGGATTGCATGGAGGCTAAAGACGAAGAAAGAACCTGCAAACTCCAAGAAATCATGAAAAATATTAAAAGCTAGAAGACGTAAATAGAAGTATAAATGAGAAAGTAACAATGATTCAATAAAATTCAAAGGTATAAAATCACACATGGTATTCCATGAAACAAGACTTTCAAATCAACCATGAACTAGTTTGAATAATCATAGGCCCAACAAAGCTAAAACATTCAAGGATAGAAAAATAGGTTTTAGAACAATAATCATACCAAACATAAACACAAAATAAAGTGATACAAGTAAGCATGAAAAGGAGCTCAATTCATGGGTATAAGTGGCCAAAGATCCAACAAGAAATATGGTAGAGGTATCTCATAACCATTTTTAAGGAAATAAAGTGATTATAAGAAAAGATATGATAGATCAATAAATCTAGAATTATGAGAGGGATAAGATACTATGAGAAGAGGAAAACACAATCATTACACAAGAGACTTCCTAAAAGATAAAGTACAATGGAAATGAAAAATGTTACAATAATGAAGGTGTTGTCATTGATTTCAACTGGTCAATTGGTTATCAATTGGTTTTTATTGCCATTGATGTCATGGATGTACGTTATTGGTTATATATGTCTTGGATATTGAGAAAATTGTAATGGAGAATGGTTGCAAGTGTTAAATGGTTGCTTCGGATTTTTCTCTGTGTTTTTCTCCTATGTTTGTGTGGTTTAGATATTTTGATCAAGGTTGTTAGAAGATGTTATATTCAAATTTTTGGATTTTGATTCATTGTACTTTGTGAGTTATGTTCACCAGTTGTGAGCTATGGTTTTTTGTGTATCAGGTTGAGGTTCGAGAGAAATATTGTTGGTTCGGATTTATTTTTGGTTGTCTTATGACTTAAGGTTTTTATGATGGTATTGAAGATAATTTTGGTGTCTATAAGGATTGTAACATGCTAAGGATTGTGTGTGCTTAATTGTTCTATGTGTTTTACATTGGTTTGGTTGACCGTCTGTTGAACACCGCCATCAAAGTTGATGAAGTGTGTTGGGATCCATTTTGGTCCTTATGAAGTGTGTGTCTGGGTTACCATCATTCTAATTCCACCCTATGATTTTTTGGCGCCAACCTAATTTAACTTTAATAATTGATGGCCGACTTTGGATATGTTTCAAAGTTGAAGATGGTATAAATACAGGATGAGTTAGTGGTGAAATATGTACAAAGAGATAAGTGCAAAGAAATAGAGCAGATAGATGTGAATTATATGTGAATCAATGTGTTTATTTGATGTGAGTGTGGAAGATCAGTTTGAATTCTAAATGTTGAGTTTTCAGATCAATGAGTTGAAGTTGTACTCTATCATTCATGCATGTATGCAAGTGGTTGAGTCAATTGTGGTGGAAATATTTATTTCATTGAGATTGTCTTATCTCTATAAGATATCTCTTCTATCTTCTTTGTATCTTTATGTAAATGAGCCCTCTGGGTGGTTAACCCTTGTTGGACAGTGAGTCCTGATCCGGATAGTTAGTCATGTTTTGGCAGCGAGCCTTTCTCTAGCAGTGAGCCTTTGTAATCAGTTTTTATATTCTTTATATTGTGAGCTAATCCTCACCATGGTTTTTTCCTTATTGGGTTTCCACGTAAATCTAGTGTTACTGTGTTTGTGTGATGGTTTTCAATTTCTACACTTGCACTTAATGTTTAATCATTCTAGTAGAGTTAAGGATTTTTGATTGATCTAAGTTTCGATGAATGTTTTAAAGGTTAGAATTGCTACAACAAATTCACCCCCCCCCCCTCTCAGTTGTCTTGTTCAACAAAAAATTTTCAATCATGGAGGATAGAAAAATAAGAGAAGACAACAACATGCCTATTAGGATTATCATCATGAAAGTAGAGGACAAGAATCAAATTATAAGAAACAAGAAACTTTTGAAATGTTAATCTTTATTTCTAGATGAATATTTAAAGCCTTAAGCATATGTGTCTTATTATGCTTCTAGGTTTTAGATTGTGATATTGATACTTCATTATAGATGGTGTTTTATAATGTCATCATTTTTTTTGGACTATGTTTTATGGATACATATGATCTAATGTTCAAATCTATAGTTGTGATTCAACTTCACTATTCTTTATAACTTAATATGTGATTATAAAGCCTAGATTAAAAACGTGGATTTTATGAGATGGTTTATGTTTATTTATGATTTATGTTCATTATATATTACTACTATATTAATTATTGGCTTATATCATGTTGGAATTTTTATGTTGTGTTTTGACTATCATGTATTGTGTAGATGTGCCTAATTTTATAACTAAGAGTGTAGGAATAAGTTTTCCCAACAATGGTTGATTAGAGATCATTTGACTTATTAAATATTTTCATATGTATCTCCCACATCTCACTCAATTTGAGTTATGAAATGAATATATGTTAAACCCTATAAAATAAAGAATCAAGTCAGTGTAGATTCTAGATCATTGTGTTGGGGCTAAACTTGTAAAGTGTGTGTTTAGTTAGCTCTTCTAGTACTTTTATTTAGTTGATTTTTGAAATTCTTGGGTTAAGTGTTTTGGAATACCATTTATGCTTAATTCATAATTGTCTATTTATATGCCATGGTAAAAGGTTTAATATATTTTATGATTATAAGATGAAAAGAGTTTAATAGCTATTTAAATAGAATGCATTAGATTGTTTGAAATAAAAATATATTTTATGACCCATCTATTTAATTTCCTCTTTGAAAATAACTTAAGTGGACATATTAAAATTAAATATTTAATTTAAAAATGAAAAGGAAATTAGAAATAGTTATTTATTTTGTGAAAATCTCTCCCTCTCCCTCTCCCTCTCCCTCTCCCTCTCCCTCTCTGAATTATTTATTAAATATTTCTTGAGGATTACTTTGGAGTAGGGAACTTGTGTAACTAGAAAGCTATTGAATCTTTGAGTGGAAGGGTAAAGTATTTTTCTCTTATTATGTGTGCAAGGAAAGGAACGTCTTCATTTTGGGGTTTTATAAAATAAGGTAATATTTATTTTAATTATATACACTCAATTTATTACTTTTTCATTTGGTTATATCCACATTAGGTAGTTATATATGGTATTCTTCTATAGGATTTGTTTGATGAATTTATAATTAGTTATATTTTTATTTTATATTATTATTTATTTTTTAAATATAAAATAGCAACATAATGTTGAACATACACTAGAATACCGAGAGGGGGGTGAATCAATATTCTATCAGATATCAAAACTTGTGGAACAAAAGAAACTTCAAACTCTACCACATAAGCAAGAACATGAAAGATAGAAATAAGGCACAACACAACACAACACCAGATGTGCATGGAAAACCCCAGAGGGGAAAAACCACAGTGAGAAATGTTGCTAGGAGCTACTACCCTAATCCAGCCTCACAAATGAATGTTACAACTTTGTTTTAGGGATACAACCCAATGAAGCTACTGCTCCCTAAAAAGAGGTTTTAGGGTCACTCCCAAGGAAACTAAAACCCCCTTCAAACTTTATTTAAGGGCTACAACCCAAGGAAGCTACAACTCCCTGATTTGAGTACAATCTCAGGAATGATTACATAATGATAGCCCTTCCACTATATGAAATTGATAATAAGGCTCAATCCTTTTGATGATTATAATTATGCTTTTTCCCTTCTCTGTTGATGATTGTAATTATGCTTTGTCACTTTTGCAAATATCTTCTTTGTAGCTTACTAGTTCAACCTTCAAGAAGTTTCACCTTTGGCTCACTATCTCCAACAAACAATTAAGCACCTTCTTCACTTCCCTTATGTCACAAAAATATGTTCAAGATGAAACTAGACATGAACTTACATTTCTACTCTTTCTCTTTCAATCACTCATGAAATTTTCATTATGTCACATACTTTTCACAACCTAGATCAACTAGGTTAACAATTTATACATGATATTGCATTTATTACATTCACATGTCAAACTACAATATAAATTATTGCATTTTCAAGTCAACCAAAGATAATACAATCAACATGAAACATGTAGAGGGCAAGACCCAAAGGACTACACGCAACACCAGAAGAGGAACACACCTTGAAAATTCCAAATCACGCTTAACCTACTCCTAAACATTCTTTTGGTCTTCAATGAACAACATCCGCACACTTCACAAATTCAAAATAGGCCATCCTTAAGAAGAGAACATAAAACTTGTAGTACCATCACAACATTTTCGTTACACATGAATGATAAAAAAACTATTTATGCTTCTTCTAGATGAGTCATCATGATCCATACAACACCTTCAAACACTTCATAGACTTCGCACAATCTTGAGTGTGTGGTGCACACTCACAACATCCCTTAGTCAGCCAAGCAAAAACATATTCCAGTAGAACATCCATTATGGACCACAACCCATTTCAGAGAAGCCAAAAAATACCTTGTGAAGAAAAAAAAAACATCACAAGATATTCAAGAAAACTCTCATACATCCCTTTCACAAATTTATGTAGCAACAACTTGGTGCAAGCCAACAGACATCGAAACCAACCATTAGACAACACTGCCATATACTCTATTACTTCAAACTTTCTCTGCGGAAGGACTAATGATATGAAAATTTGGATATACCACCTTCACAACATGTTGAACTTATCTTTTTAACTACATAACCATATCTAAAAACACAGAGAAGTACAAAGCCAAACTTTTCACCTTTGAAAACACCAACACAAGATCAACAAATTCTTCAAACTATCACTCACAAAAACATCTTTATGCAACCCAAATGAATTGAAACTTGGATCAAACATGACCTAGAACTTCTTAAAGCTATCTTCCAAACCTTAGGATCAACGAATCACCAACGAAGAAATGTGGAGCATTTCTCAAAGACTTTGGCAACCAAACAACTAGACTACAACTCTCTTTTGGTATCAATGACAGCCAAACTATAACACATAATGCTAGTTAAATTTTCTATAAAAAAATATATATATGTGAAAATAATGATGTTGTGCATCATATGCTCATAAGGGTAGTCTTATTTTCTTGAAATTTTGTATTTTAAAAATTGTAGGACTTTTAAGTATTCATCAATGGTGGATTTGATTTTTGATTGGTGCTTGCTATTTTGAAAATAGTAAATTTTAATTTTAGACAACATTTCAAATTTTGTTATGTGGAACATGAATTATCATCATTAGAATGTAGTTCCTTACCTCATGGACATGAATGTTAAGGAATTTGGACTTGTTTTGCATCCCTCATCTTTTGATCATTATTAGTCTTTAGATAGTAGTAAGATGGATAGAATAAAAAGTAGAGTGACCTCTCATTTTCATTAAAATATATATAAAAAACTAAGATGAGGAACCATGAGATATTAAAAATATTAAAGATTCAAACTAAATGGGATATAATAATTTATTATATTAATGAAAAAAAAATTGATCTTGTTTTCAAAGGTGTGGAATGACTATTTGGATTTAACACAATTTATCATGGTAGTTGAAAGGAAATGAGGGTATCCTATATAGTAGATGAGAGGGTACACTCCTCACAACTACATGGTCTTGAGGCCATTGTGATGACACTATATTGTTCTATTCCTAGTATCTCTCCCTTTTATTTCATCCAATTTTGGATTCAAATTTTAGAGTAGTGGGTTCAATGCTTATACATTGATATGGTATTTGTAGAACCCTCATTTTATTTTTTTTGTTGTGAGTTTTGTTAAAATACTTATTAGGTAGCCTCCTAGTATAGAGGAGTTGGCCTAAGGTTTTTTCATGGTTGGGTCATGTTGATCATTGCTGGGCTAGAAGGAATCTTGGATATGCTTGTGAAAGTGTGTGTTAGGGGGTGAAAATAAAAATTATATGTCACCTCTTTATAAATGAAATGTTATAAAAAAAGGTATAACTTGTAGCAATATGAACTTATAAAAGTTGTAAATCTGAAAATTGTTATTCAAGAAACCATAGAAAGATTATGTGATTGAAATTTGCAACAATGAAATAAAAAACTGCAATACCACAAGTCATTAAACACAAGTGACAAAAGATATATGGAGAAACCCTTGTGAGAAAAAACTCCACACCCAAAGAGATCTAGTGTTTGTATTAATACAACAATCCTCTTTGTAATCCAATAGCACTTCATCACTCTGACAACCTACAAACAAATTCTTACAAATCACCATCTCAAAGCTCCAATATATAGAAGTTTATGGGATAGAATACCATGTGTGGTATTCCAAAACAACAAGAAAAACCATCTGGAAAAACCCACGTCCCCTTTAGTGGACAACCCATAAACATGGCATAAAATATTGAATAATCACATGGCCTTACATAGATGCCTAACCCGTAGAAAATCAAAATTGGTCAAACTTGAGTGCTCCATAACTCACCGATGGCTCTAATGGATACATGCTCCAACATGCAAACTTGGGCACCCAACCATGCAAGAGCATGCAAAACATGTAAATAACATGCAAGGGCATGCATACCAAAGTAGTCCCCACTCACAAAGTTGGACACCCAAGAAGAATATCCTCCCAAAAATATTTTGTAATTGTCACCATAAAGGTCCACCTCTTTGAATGCAATCATAAATTTTTTGAACACCTAGACTATTGAGAGGGGGTGAATCAGTATTCTCTGAAACCACTTAAGCATTTAAACAATCATTCTACACACCATATTCAAATTCTAGTAAGGAAAGAAACCATAAAAGCACATAACAGGGTGATCCCACAGTACTGGTTTATAATTTTTGGGCAAACTAGACACCGAACTAATTTTTTTTAACTAAATCTTCACTTTCGGGCTCCTATAGCAGCTAAACCGTGAGGAATTTGAAGATGATGAAAACTAGTGATTTGTGATGTTTTGTCTATAGATTCTAAATATATTTTTTTCAATTTTTTTGGAATCAAATTGCACTTATTTTTCCATCTCCTTCGTAAACTAGTTTAAAAAAAAAATAGCATTTTAAGGAGTGACACTCACCGTATACAACATAATTTGTATCTAGCACTTTCATTTGGTTTTATAGTGTTTTATTGAATATTTTTTCCTCAATCAAGTTTTGAAGTCAAACAAATTACAATTCAGACATAGGTGGATTGTATACAACATAACTTTTTTTGTATGTATCAAAAAATTTTAAAAAAATTAATGGATCAAGGACATCAATACCCAGCCCGAACATATTTTTAAAATTTTTATTTTGATAATCTGCTATTTTTCTACATGTGCAAAACAAAGAGCTTGATTTTGGGTGAAAAAATGATGTTTAATAAAACTAAAAAAACACATACATAATAAAACCAAAACATATTAAAATTATATTCGTTGGATAGCTCATTTCGAGGACTACCATCTTCCAGTTGGGTCTGTGAAGTATCCTCCATTTTCATCCTCAACTTGTGCTTCGAAGGGTAAAAATATGGAATTTTTTGTGTTGGAGGGTGGGAAGGTGGGAAAAGGGGGGTTCGAGTCAACCCCCTTCCCACAATGGGAAATAAGGGTTCCCATATGTAAAGGGGTTTGCTTGAACCCTGGTTTGAGCGAACCTCTTTGGGGTTCGTTTGAACCTAGAGTTTGCTCAAACCCCCCAAAATGATTTTTTTTTTAATGGGTCAATTTTTGGATGTTTTCCTTCCTCACTCGAATTGTAAACCACTTTTGTGGGTTCACCCAACACATGAACACCAAATTTTTATGTGGAAAACCCAAAAAGGGAAAAACCATGATGAGGATTAGCTCACAATTTATTATAATTGGTTAAAATATATTATAGAAAGGCTCACTGCCCATAGAATGAAAGAAAAGATAAAAGAGGGGTGGATCACTACCAAGATCTGAACTACTTCAAATGCATCTACAATATGCATAAAATATATTTTCATTGAAGCTCAAAATACTGAATCAACACACTTCATACTACTCTACTCTAACACTTTTCTCTACTCTTCATTCACATCACATTCACACTCTGCTTAATAGGAATTCAAACACTCTACTCAATCATCTATCATCATCACCCTCTAAGATCAAAATGATCTTATACTTATACCCATTATATCCATAAATAGCTACAACATCAATTAGGTTGGCCTAATTATATGTATCATGTATAACATAACTTATCGACTCAAGATCAACTATACATGCTTTGTGCCTTAATTCAAAACTTGTAATGCATTCAAATAGTTATGCATGGACCTATAATAAATCCTACATAACCAATCAACACTTCCTTTAACTTCACACAACCTCAAACTTATTAGGTCAGCATCGTTGGTGAAACAACACCAAAATTCACCAACATATTATCCACAAACAGACAAACAGACCTCCAAAATACACACCACTTGGAGCTTAGATGGAGCTGACACTTATAAACACTTCCATAAATATGCATAACAAAATATTGTTCCATAGAGGAATGTGAACCAATCCAAATAGGTACTCTATACTAGCAAACACTGTCATTGGGAGACCTAATATGTTGTCACTCATAACTTCGACACCAGAGGGAAAAACAACATGAAACTTTGGCTTTAGACACTTTTGACATCCAATAAAATTTCCTTAGAACCGCAAACCAAAATACTTCAAGGAAAAATAATGTAGATCAAAAATCGGATGCGTTGTATACTAAAAACTGATGTTCTAATGGTTCACTTAGCCATATAACCAACTCATATGTTCTACATCAAAGCAAAACATCTACATCTCTATACTAGATTCCATCATTTCAAACACATATGCACATGGGATCAACTGATCATCAAAGTAGACCTCAAACCATAATGTTGACATCAATGACCACTATATTTGCACATTGTATATCTCATGCTCATGTTTCCAATGACAAACTCCTTAAACTTCCAACAAATTTGTCATAAGAGAATAAATAATAAATATTTTGTCCCTCATGTCCCCTAGAACACTTTCCAAAGAACATGAAGACGCATAAATCAACTTAGGATAGCAATTATAATGTCACCTATCCTAACATTCTCCCACTTGAAATTATACATTGCAATTACATCCATAAGATACAACCTCATTGATCTCCAGGTTGCCTTGTACAACCTCTTCTTCAACATTTTTCTCTATTTCCAAAGGAGGGGGAATATTAAATGTTTGAGAATCCTCCTTCAACAATCCTTCAACATTCTCTTCTCCAACAATACTTTCTTCTACCAGAGGAGTGTCATCAATAACATTTTCTTCTTATATTGGAGGGATATCACTTTACACATTTTCTTTCTCTACTTCATCCTCAATTTGAGCATCTTCGTATTGTGCAACTTTTGGTATGTTAAATTTAGGGACATACATATCATCATGCATTTCCTCTTCACTTTCTAGGTTCAAACCCAACTCCTTTGCCAAATTTTTAATCTTCTCAACAGAATCATTCCTTAGCCTTTCGGTATCATCTTTGTCTCAGCTCATCAATGTAGTGACACTTTTTTTGGTCCTAAACTCTTTACTGCACACTTGAGATAATCTAGATTTATTCTCATCTAAGAGGGGAGCACTAATATCTTCCAAAGTAGATTCCCTCATTCTAGCATCTTCATCAAATGCAATGTGTCTTCTTGCATATAATACTCCTTTTAGATCTTCAAGTAGTTGATCTTCTATGTCTTTCATGTTCATTTCAAGAGCAATCATATACCTTACAATAGTTTCTTCAATTGTAGATTTGTTTGCATCATCTACATCAAGGTGCAATGCAACAATCTCCTTAAGATTCCCATACTATGCTATGTTGCTCACTAAAGCCTCAAGCTTCATCAGACTATGTTTCTAGATTGGGGGGGTCTTGTCCTTTTTTTCTTAGCCAATTTTTCTTTCTTTTAGTACTCCATTTATTTCTCCCTCACATGCATTCTAAATCCCTTTTTTCTCTTTTTCCACCTCATCTTCACTATTTGTGTCCATAATGTCAACTTTGTCTTTCTTTGCACTTGTCTCTAATTAAGAGACTCTGAATTTTCTTTTTCTTATGTGAGTTTATTTTTGTACCTCTTCTTCTTCATCAAAACTCAGGTTCTTTTCTCTTGTAGCCTTGACCTTCACTCTTCTCTTCACATGGAATGTTTGTTGCTTTTTTGATACAACCTTTTCTATCACATGTACATTTTTTTGTTTTGTCGAAGCACCGGTTGGCTCCTTTCTCTTAGTTCTATTAGCAGATGACAAAGTCTCAAAAATCTTGGGGGCAATCGGAGAGGGGGTAGATGTTCTACCAGATCTTCTTCTACTAGATGCACCTTCAAGAGAGCCAGATATGCCTTTGGTCATCTCCACTTGCTCCTTTGTTAGGCCCATTCCACAAATTGTGCAATCATCTTCTCAATGGTTCTCTTAATCTATTTTTGCCTCTAATCCATATGCATTTCCATAGACTTCTCTTCATATGTTCCATATCTTCCCTTAGAGGTGTCTCTAGGTTTGCTCAACATATGGTTTTCCAGACCAATAATTACATCCTCTGCAAATTCATATCCCATTTCTGGGATCCACATAGTCCTAGGCTCAACAACCTCCATTTTTTACTTTTCAACCATACTCTTTGAAATCCTTTCTCTAGCTTGCATATTATGTTGAAAGGTTTTAAAGAATCCCTATAATGCAATGTCTTCTCTTGTGCTTATGCAGCACCCAACCTCCATCTATAGGATAAAATTATAAGTGTGCTTCCATCTAGAATATAAATTTTGATAGGAATCAAGTGAGGTAGAATTTGAATTAAGAGATATTGTATATTAAAGTGTCACTTTCAAACTTGAGATCAATAAATATGTCCAAAAATATATGTCAAAATCATACATCAAAAACATATATACAAAACAACTTAAAACATAAAAGTTAAAAACAAAATATGTACTTTTCTCCTCTACCCTAACAAACCTTTACTTTTGAAAACTCTTGACCACCTTAAATACACTTCTAACTAACTTCATCACATCCTTCACTTTCAAGATTTCCCAAATTCAACTCTAAATTAAAAAAATATTATAATTGATAAATGCATCCCCAAAATCTTGCAATTCTCAAAAATAAAATTAGGTGCCATCTTCCATAAACTCTATAAATTCATGAAAGAGACATCCCAACAACTCATGCAATAAGACTCCCTTGGAGACATTTGAGTAAAAAACAACAAACATAATGATGACAAGCTTTATTATTAGATCCATAATAATACCAAGCATGGAATTGCATGCAAAGACCAACATAATCTCTTCAAAGTACTTTGTCATGAAATGATTCATAAGTAGAAGTAAATGCACCTAATTTGTGCCCTTCCCCTCCCCAACACACGACCAAATTCTAGTCCCCCAAGTCATTCAAGTGGCCCAAAATGAGGTATGGTGCAAAGCTTTTACCAATAATGCATGGTACCTAGACCGTAATGTTTGGAATAAGGTTAGACCATAGTGTTGGGAATAAGGTGATGTCCCATGAATGTTGGCTCATAATGGTCTCTAACTTTTTTTACTCTTCTCCTTGTCGTGCTCAAGTGGAAGCGTAAGATTTGTTTTAACCATATAAATAAATGACAAGTGTTTTTGGTGGCCGCCCATTAGTTTTGGGATTTCCCCGACATAAAATTAGGTTGTTGAGGTCGATGTACAATTTGCATAACAAAATTAAAAATTGATCAACATCCGGGAAAAGTAAACAAATCACTTTCTTTTGTACGTTATCTATCTTTGTGGACCACATAACAAGGGAATGGGCTAAACTTTACGTTAGGCACAATGAGTGAAAAACAACTTGGGTATGTTGTATTTTTGGGTCACTCTCTATTGATAGATTCTAAAGGATATATATAAACTAATATTTTTTAACATAAAAGCATGTTTAAGTATTTAAATTATAATAGTTATAAATTATTTTATGATATTATTGGGTGAAGATGTTCGGTTCATAAAGAGTAATAAGTATTGTTTAATACGTCAATTGTTGTTATAAGAAATGAAGTAGAGATCTTGTTTCAAGCAAGTGGATTACATTTATTGAACTTCATAAGAGATGTGATTGAGATTGTGTTCTAAATGAAAAGAATGCAATAACATATGATTCCATAAGATGATCCTAAATATCAATAGTAGGAAAACACAAATTAAAATGAAGGCCCTTGTTAGAAGCATCATAAAATCCCTTTTGAGCGAGCATTGTGTTTCTAGTAGTGTTTTCTTGAAGAAAACACTTAGACAACATATAAAGCTATGAAAGAGAAAAATGAGTAGAGTTTTCCACCCAAGAGAGAAGGAACTCCTCAAGACTATTGGACTCTAGTCAAGACTACTTGGTAGGTAGTTGTCTCTAGAAGAGAAGGATTAGCCCCAACCAAGTATTTGAAGAGAAGATCTCGACCATCAATCTAGAAAGCAATTCTAGACCACAAGAGTAGAAGGCAAATGGGCTATATATTCTATCACATTGATGTAAAGAAAAATAGGGGAATATATATATAAGAAAAGAGAATGAATGAGATATATGAATACACAATGATTAGGTGTAATGAGTCATTGTAGATGTTATATATAGTTTAGAGCTCGTTAACTCGAAGTGCTTGTAAATAAGCATTGTAATAGTTGAAGTTAATAATAAGTTCAAATGTCTTGTGTAATCTTATATGTTGATATTGTTTAGATGATAAATGCTAAGTAGAGTTAAGCTCGTGGGCACAAGTATTCTTCACTTAGCCATCAATGTGGAACAAAAATTGATATGCATATGTTTGTGGTAAATGAACTCCTACAACCCTTTCATAGTAGTCATTGAGGAGTGTTGCGTTTTAGGTGAGCTCTTAGATCTCTTTTAGACCTAAGTGATAGGCCAATGTGGTGCTTCCCACTTGCTTGCTTTAAAGGTATTATTTTTGTTGCAATTTATAGATTAAGTAAAGAGTGTATTTGTACATCCTTGCTTGAGAAAGGAGAAGGGATCCTATTTTTATCTTGAAAATGAAATGAGAGTGGCTTTCTATTCTTTTTGTGTGGATATAAAATTATGTAAATTTCATCTATTCATACTATGGAAGAATGTACATTAACTCTTGTTGTTTAGACAAAAGTATATCAAATCTCACATTGGAAATGAATTGAATGTTTTTTCATGATTTAGGGTTGTTGAAAAGAAAAAGGGCATGTTTTCTTTTTCATTTTTCAAGTTAAAAAAATAGTTCCATGGACTCTGTTAATGGAGGTTGGAGGATTTTTATAGTTTTTGAGAAATTTGAAAAAAGATAATATGTAATTGTGAGTGTTTGAGATGTTCATATTTTATGAGAGTGTGTGTGTAGATTGGTAGTAAAATGATCAAGATATTGGGTAGGTGTTTCATGATGTCACCTAATATTTTTCCATTGCTAAGAACCACTTCAAAAATTGGCAGCCTTAGTATGTGTAATATGATCTAAGTAGTAGTTAAGGGTTGGAGTGGCTTCCTCTTTTGAACTTTTATAACAAAGAAATATGTGGTTATGGTGAGAGAATGGTAAACTTGATCAACTAAAATGAGTGAGGTTCATATTTACTAAACCTAAAAAGAAGAGAAAATTGAAATAATATTACCACTCATATAAAGGGTGGTGCAAATCATTGTGAAGGAACGTAGCACCAAAATATTGGTTAATTAATTTTTCTTGAAAAGGTATTTATATTGAGAAGTGTTTATTCAAGAGTATTTAGTATCCATAAATCACTTTAAGTCTTGGACAAGTAAAATGATGGAACCCCACATGCTTAGGCTGCTAACTCTTTCTTGTTTGATACTGGATTTCAGGAATCCAATATGTGAGTTGTGAACAAAATCCAATTTGTGTTGTAAATCTAGGTAGTGGTTGTGAATCAATTATGTTGTGAGAACAAGTTGAATGTATATGATTAATGTGTGTATGAATTTATCATTCTCTTACTCTACTAGGGTGGGTCGAAGGGTCCCGCATGGTTGGGAGGTAGATCAAACATTGTTTGTGGCTTATTAGAGTTTCATGGTGATGCATCTTGGAAATCATGCAATGTTTTGATTAGTTTATATATTTTATTATAGCTTTCATTTCTTATGAAATTGGGAAGTTATATAATGATAATGATTATGAACTATATTGCAAAGATGCAATAATATATTTGAATTCCTTGTATTTTATCATAATCCATCCATTTTTTAGGATGTGAACACCATGTTACAAACATTTGAAGCTATTTATCTGAATGGATTTTTTATTAAATTTCTTGTGATGAAAATCTCTTGCACTATCAATCAAAGATATATGTTTCTTAGGCTTAATTTTTTCTTAAAGATGCAGAGTTAATTTATTGAATATTTTA
Source organism: Sequoiadendron giganteum (assembly GCA_007115665.2). Taxonomy (NCBI): domain Eukaryota; kingdom Viridiplantae; phylum Streptophyta; class Pinopsida; order Cupressales; family Cupressaceae; genus Sequoiadendron; species Sequoiadendron giganteum. Next base: position 539,460,464 of record CM021109.1, read on the forward strand.
TGCTTTAAGTATGATGTCTTGGATGTGTTAATTTGAATAGTAGTATGAATGTTTAAAAAACTCATATGGTTTGTAAATTATGTAGGATGTATATTTCATTTGTAGTATTGTTAAGAATGACTTCTATGCTTGTGAAAAGTAGCATTTCTCCAAAATTGAAATACCAACTTTTGAGCATTTTTCATCATTGATTATCAATACTAGACATATTATTTTTCAATACTTGGAACTATTTATAAATAATATTAAATGTGTAGAAGTTATGGCTTATTGCATAGCTTAGCAATTTTAGCTTCCATTAGCTTGGGCATGTAGTAGTAATTGGCTTTATGACCCTTGTAGATTCTATTGAGGTTTTAAAATTATTCATAAGGGTTAAATATGGTGTTAGACCTCTAGAAAATCCTTTATCCATGGTCCCATAAGTGAAACTATGGTCAAATGGGACCCAAATGAGCACATTTTACTTGTTCTTATCTATATTTTTCCAATTTTCTATAGAGGGAAAACTATCTCAAAAGGGGTGAATGACATGTGTTAAGGTAAAAATATTGTTAAATGAGTGAATTCTTTATGTATGAGCATGAATTTGCACCCCTAACGCAAATTCCCCTTTCACCCCTTTCCACTTTAGAAAACCAAAAGTGAAGGTTTAATTCCACTTAAGCCCGTTGCTTGCATTCCACTTGGCACCCTATTTATGTGTCAGTGGGGGCATTTATGTCAGGGTCACCCACACGGCATGCAGACGTTCACACGGCGTGCTTACCTCCCTGGCAGTTTCGTATGGATGGAGTCTGCAAAGATGTTACACTCTCGATTGGGAGTCAAAGTGTAATGCTCCTCTTCAGCTGGCAGACCTGAATATGGTCATTTTTCATCCATCTCTTCATAATCTTCACTCTTTCATCCATGGCTCTCTTCAGCAGAAGTTTGGACAGAGTTTTGCGAGATCTTGAGTTCATCACTTCACATTTTCTCCACTCTTTCGAACATCCATTAAAGCTTTGTAGCAACATTCTTCACTCCATTTCAGCAATCTACCACTCCATCACTCTGATAGTGCAAGCGCAGGACAAACACCACGACAACAAAGGCTTGAGTCCCTCTCATTCAGTCCTCCACAAGCCTTGAGCACTTTGGATGGAGGTGGTAAGCTCCTCTCATCTCCTCTATTGTATTCAGTTGAGTAAGCACATACTGTTTTGTAGTGTTTCTTGCATACGTAGCTTGTATTTCCTTCCTTTATCGTTATTTTAATCATTGCAAACTTGGTTTCCGTGGAGGTGGAAACACCAAGACGGGGGTCTAATTGAGGCAAGCCCCTAAACAACCCTGACACTTTCCCCCTTTGTTGTGCGTAGGTGGAGAGACCTTGAAACAAACTGGCGAGAGGCTTGTTCTACGAAATCGTCTTTGTCACCCTCACGGTAATATACTTCTTTTATCATGTTCGTATTTACCTTTCTCTTTTCTTAGTCTTGTTCTTTACTTCCCGAAACTTCTAGACTAGACTGTCAGTCCTTTCTCAGGATTCCAACCTCGTTTCTCTTATTTTTTAGCCATACAGATGCCAACACACCTGTGAGACGCCAACGTGCCACACTGTCGTCCCAGAACCATGCTTCTATCCTTGGACAGAGAGCTACCTAAGATGCAGAGTTGACTCTGGAAAGTGACTCGTCTCTCTCCCTTCAACTCTCAGGATTGCAGAGTGATTGAAGGACACATAATCCTCATCATTCTCATCCCTTTTATTCTAACCATCATTTAAACTGAGGTAATTTAGGGCAGCCTTTCTGCTCTTGGCCTTTTGTGACTTAGGGCCTTACAGTGGGTGGTCCCCCTCTCTTACATTTTTGGTGAACCCAACGTGAACCAACGTCTATCCATTTGTCGGCATCCTGAACTTTTTCTCACATACCTCTTGGTCATTGTACCCTGGTGTGTTGTGAAAGTTTATGAGCTTCACGACCCAATCTACGACCTCTGGGCATATTGTTAGAAGTCTGTGAAACCTTCTGATGGATAAGACAAAGGTCTCCTCTAGCTTCACTACCGGCCTTTTCTCTGATTTTGCAGTTGGTTTATCCGCACAAGAGCATGTATCGCGAGGCGAATCTAGATTTCTTGACGAGATTGATCGCATCCCTACTCCTCCTGCGTCGTTGACCTCTTCATCCGTAGATGAGCATGAGGCCATCTGTATCCCTTTTGAGTATGTCGTTAGCCTCGATAAAGGGTTAGGTGTATTGGAAAATTACCTAGAAGGCAACGCAAAGTTGGCTAAGGCTGCTAAGGTGATCGGTGAAATAAGATATATGGTGGAAAAAGGCTGGACAGGTGTAGAACTCTTAGCTAGTCTTGCTAGTCTGGCCAAAGCATGTGCCCCCTTGAGCCATGGTCGCATGATATGAGGTGGCCTTTTTGAGGAACACGAGAAGCAGTTGGAGATGTCAATGCCTGGTACATCCGTGTATATGGCTGACACGGTCCCGTCGGCCAATATACCCTCTACTTTTGAAATTTTTGAGACTGTTAAAGTAAACAAGAACCATTTGGGTTTCCACTTCACCCCTTCTGCCACCTTTGGTGGTGGAGGATTTGGTAGAATGATAGGTGAAGGATTTGGTGGTGGAAACTTCAGAAATGGAGGTGGCATTGGCAGAGGTGGTGCCGATGGAAGTCATGGCGGTGGCTTCAGTAGGAGTCACACTAGTGGCGGCGGCATCGATGGAAGCTCTGGAAGTGGTCACGGTGGTGGCACCAACGAAGGTCATACTAGTGGCGGCTCTGGCAGTAGTCACGACAGTGGCTCTAGCAGTGGTTCCAGTGGTCCTATGTCTTCTACTGACCCTATTTTGAGTATCCTTCTTCAGAATATAGGGAAGATGCAGAATTAGCTGGCAAACCTTTCCCAAGCCTCAACCTAGCCTATCTTCCAACCTTTCTTCTGACACAGCCCATTGTTGGTTGGAATCCTAAACACTCCTTTCCCGCAAGGAATGGAGATTCCCAAATTTGAGAAATACAGTGGTAAAGGGGACCCACAAACACATGTGTCCGCCTTTAACGCCTTATGCACAAAATTTTTCCATCACGATGCATTGATGGCCAAACTATTTACCCAATCCCTCAAAGATATAACACTAGGTTGGTACTATTCTTTGCTCGATAATTCCATCTTCACGTTCGATTAGCTTGTAAATCAGTTCCCGCGACAATTTCAAGCCAATATCGGACCAAAGATGACTTTCTCAAACCTTGTTAGATGCAAACAAGAGGATAATGAAAAGATTACAAACTTTATAGCATATTACCAAGCACTCTTCTCACAGATCTTGTATCTGTTACCCGATTCTAATGTACAAAAGGCCTTCATAGGGAACTTACAAAGGCCTTGGCAAGAGAAATTCACCCTCATGAAGTATCCTTCTTTTGCACACTTGTGTATGACTTTACGAGATTACCAACAAATAGTGGTTCAGTTTGGGGGTCCTCCCTCGTGCTCCCATTCTGAAGGAAGATCTATCGTATCGATCTTGGGAAGAGGTAAAACTATTACGTATGTAGTAGCCACTGTGGATAACAATGACCTCAGACGCGACCAAAAGTTAACGAAGCTATCAAAATCTTATTCTCCCATCTTGCAGAAGTTTGTGAAGGATAATATCCTTACCCTGCCACCTCCTAAACCAGTTAGAGAACCATACCCTAGCTGGTATGAAGAGAACACTTACTGTCAGTACCATCGAGTTAACGGACATGATACCGAATGATGTATGTGCCTGCATCATGAGATACAAGATCACATCGAGGATGGTAGTATCTGTCTTGATGGAGGTAGGCAAAACATGAACAAATTAGTGGTGAAAACTAATAGTGAATTGCAGATATACATGGACCCCTTTCTATCACATTCTGCTAAGATGATTATCGATCCCACTGATTCTACCTCTCACCCTGAGGCGTATGTTAACATGGCTACTGTTACTCACTCTCCTTTCCTTGAAACTGGTTCATCGGATATAACATTTACTTCACAAGATGTTCCAGCAAATGGTAAACCTTCTTTGTTCTACATTCCCGCTCGCCTCAATGGAAACATTATGATAGGGGTCTTGGTCAACCCCGCGAGTAGAGTGGATGTCATCTCGGAGGAGACATTACTCTTGAAATCCCTACAAAGGGAGGAGTACGACAAAAAAAAGTCCATCATCCATACACATGACAGACTTTCTCTTAAACCTTATGGATCGATAACATTGTTCATCCTAGTTGGACCTAGGAGTGTAGACACGGTCTTCGATGTTATCCCCAAGTCAGACCTATTCAAAGTGAAGCTAGGCATACCTTGGCTAGCTTCCATGAATGGGATCACCTCTGTGATTCATAAGTGCCTTAATTTTTCCCACGTACACTAGATATTAGCCTATGGTATCTCATGGAGGATACTTGTTGGATCACTTTAGGCCCACTCTAGTCGGTCTGCTCCCACAAAGAATGGATCTACTTTACAAGAACTATGTGAAGTAAAAAACTGGGGACAAAGGGAAGCTGAAGTTGACCCTCCCCATAGCAGAGTAGCTAGCTACCTCCTCTTCTCGAAAAGGAAAGGAAAAGATCGCTCCCTCTCAAGTTGGCTCATCCACTCCCCTCTCTTGGGAAGAGTATTGGATGAACAAGCCCGGGTTGTACCCGTTGAGTTTGATGATGCCTCCTTGGCGAAAGCCCAAGATCAGGATATTGGATCTCCCTAATGGGTTCCCAAGACCCTGGTACTATTTGTACAGCAGGAAGAAAGGCTCGCAGAGAGAGTTTTCCCCTCGACCTCTTCCTATTCCCTCGAACAAGAAAGGATCCACCTCTAAGGTGGTAGAGTCAAATCCTCTAGGCATTTTTGAACCTGCCCCTCCTTCTCCCATTCAGGAGTCTACCCTTCCACTAGAAACAACCATGGAGGACACTCCCATGGTTGAGAAGAATCTATTCGTCCCTTTGTAAGTTCCAAATTCTAGTTCAAAGAGTCGTAGAAACCGCCTTGCGCACGAGCGTAAGCGCCAGCGAAAGGCTCCCCTAACTGAGCAAGCCTCCTTACATAAGAAGGAGGAGGAGAAGGTTGCACCTCCCACTGCATCCTCCTCTTTTCCTTCTTTCATCTCTGAATCTCTTTTGGTTCCCGTTGTGAGCGCATATGCACCTGGAAGGGTGCAAGTGTTCATTACTCCTTCGATGGAGCCTCCCTTGTTGACTTCCATCCCGGATGTCTTGCCTTTCCCAAAGCTCGTCGACATGGTGAACACTTTGGTTGTGTCCACTGTGGTTCTTTCCTCCTCTCCCTCAACCCTCCTTGTTTCGGTTATGGGGAGTTCACCTCCTCCGATGAAGAAGAAGGTAGAGCATGGCCCCTCCAGCAATGGAGGACATAAGAAGATCCCACCTTCTCTGAAAGGTGGCCCCAAGTTGACTTGTTCTCTCCTAGTAACATAACCGGTCCCGACCTCCCCCAAGTTTGTCACCACTCCCGAGTCTCTTAGTGAGCCCAATGGTGAACCTCAGGTGCAAACTCCTATGTCCACCGAGGTGAAGCATGGAAATCTCGTTAAATGCATGTTTAACTCGGTGGATGAAGTTTCGACCTTGTCAGTGATCTTTGTGAGGTCGTTGACCTTGGACCCACAAGAGTTGAGCGATGAAGACCTCACAGGTCCCTTTGCCTTGGCCCTTGTTACGGGAGGATCAGAAGCTCCTCCCCTTAACATTACACCATTGCAGGCTCATCATCCTTCCCCCTTCGATGATCTAGAGGGGAAGCTAAAAACCTCTTGGTTGACCAATGTTAGGGGGAGACCCTCTTCTTGATCTTTAGATTAGATGTGTGTGTGTTGTGATGTGTTCCCCTGTAATCATGCTACATGTGCCTAGATGACCCTCGTCACCCCTATTGGTGTTTGGATATAGGCGTTGTGTCTATGTTGTAAACCTTCCTCTATATGTACCTCCATTCTTCCATGTTTGTGATTGACTTTCGGTAAATTGAGGACGATGCAAAGTGTCGAGAGCATTTAGGCCTCTTTCCATGTTGACCCATTTTTATTTTTTTTACTTTATCTTTCATGCATTATTCCTGATCCGGTTGGGGATTGATGATCTTTCGCCTCTTGCCATAGTTACCTAACATGTATAAATAAAGGCAGATCTAACCCCACAAAACCAGATCCCCTTGTGCCCTTTGTGTGTGATCTATTCTCTTTTACTTTCTCTTTATCTCTCTCTCTTCTTTTCTTGAGTTGTCCCTTTCATGTGCGACAATGCCTCTTCTACATTACTTGGTCTTTAGAAAATGCATTCATTTCCAAATGAATCTTTCCTCAAACACCCTTCACACACTTCTTTGTCCGAACTACATTCTCAACTTAAAACCCTAGAGAAACATGTTTCCTTCATCATGGTTTCGTAAAGAAAAGACTTGGGAATCCTCCTCCGAAGAGGGAATGGTCTTAGTCTTCCCCTCGCATGAGCGCATCTCCTTCCTTTCGAATTCCTTGATGAAGTGAACATCTTTCAAAAGGATTCCTTGGTGACGATTTGATTCGAGAAGGAAGATGGTAAGTTTTGAATAGTGTGTCACTTGAGTGGACCCCTCCCTTTCAAGTTGGGTTCTTGAGGGAGCCCTTCGAAATCTTTCAACAAGTTCTATGGCGTCTAGCTCGGGGGCAACCCAACTAGACCGGATTCGTTTCTTCGCATCTAGTCTGTGGGCAGCCCGAATAGATCATCTTCACATCTTTATGTCTAGCTTGGAGGCAGCCTAACTAGAATTGACTTTTCAAATAGCGTGTCCCTTGAGTGGACCCTCCTTCCTTTTGAAGGGTTCCCGAGGGACCCCTTTGAAAGTCTTACAACTTAGCGATGGTCTACGTGACTATCCGTTCACTGGCCTATGCGACCGCTTCCTAATGTGTTCTATCTATGGGTAAACATGTCGCCATCTCTGACTCTGCAGAATCCCCTTTACTCGGTCTCCCCCATGTGAGATTTCTTGGGGGATACCTTCCTTACAGATCTGTAGGGCTGTAAGGTGCTTTTCTTGGTTTCCTTCATGTGAGAGTTCTTGAAGGATACCTCCCTTGCACGATCGTGAGCTTGTAAGGCACTTTCGTACTTCAGCTTTGTGGTTCCATGAAACTATGAAGTTCTTTCTAGCACTTCCGGGTTTTCCAGATTGTGCTCTACTTCCTCCTCATTTAAGGTATACATCTCTTACTCTGTTACTTTCCTACTACTCTACTTTACCGAAGAACTCATCAGTACTCGTGCTCGCTAAAGTGGGGGAAAAATGTATGAGCATGAATTTGCACCCCTAACACAAATTCCCCTTTCACCCTTTTAAACTTTAGAAAACTGAAAGCAAAGGTTTAATTCCACTTAAGCCTGTTGCTTGCATTCCACTTGGTGTCCTGTTTATGTGTCGGTGGGGGCATTTCTGTCAAGGACGCCCGCGCGGTGCGCAAACGTCTGCAAGGCACGCTTACGTCCTTGGAAAATTCCTACGGCTGGAGTCTGCAAAGATGTTACACTCTCAATTGGGAGTCGTAGTGTAACGCTCCCCTTCGGTTGGCCGACCCGAATATGGTTGTTTTTCATCCATCCCTTCATAATCTTCACTCTTTCATCCATAGCTCTCTTTAGCATAAGTTTTGATAGAGTTTTGCGAGATCTTGAGTTCATCACTTCACATTTTCTCCACTCTTTCAAACATCCATTCAAGCTTTGTAGCAGCATTCTTTACTCCATTTCAGCAATCTACCACTCCATCACTGTGATAGTGCGAGCGCAAGACAAACACCACAACAACAGAGGCTTGAGTCCCTCTCATTCACTCCTCCACAAGTCTTGAGCACTTTGGACGAAGGTGGTAAGCTCCTCTCATCTCTATCGTATTTGGTTGAGTAAGCACATATTGTTTTGTAGTGTTTCTTGCATACGTAGCTTGTATTTCCTTGCTTTGTCGTTATTTATATCATTGCAAACTTGGTTGTTCGTGGAGGTGGAAACACCAAGACAGGGCTCTGACTGAGGTAGGACCCTAAACAACCCTGACACTCTCCCCCTTTGTTGTGTGCAGGTGGAGAGATATCGAAACAAACTAGCGAGAGGATTGTTCTATGAAATCGTCTTCGTCATATACTTCTTTTATCATGTCCATATTTACCTTTCTCTTTTCTTAGTCTTGTTCTTTACTTCCTGAAACTACTAGACTAGACTGTCAGTCCTTTCTCGAGATTCCAACCTCATTTCTCTGGTTTTTTAATCATACGGATGCTAGCACACCTGTGAGACACATAGTTTGTTGATGTTATTGAGCAGCTTCGGTCTGCACTTCCCAAGAAGAAAAGAATAAATTAAATGTATAGCCTCTAGGCTATTTAATTTATATCATACAATATACTTGCTAAGGGTCGACCCTGATAGCTCGCCTATCCTTGTCTCAACTTGAGCCGACTTCAAGTTATATTATTTGTTTATCATTTATTATGTTTTTCCAAGTAAGGCCGACCTAAATGAAGAGGCACCTATGTTGTATAAATGAAAGGTCATTATCATTGTAAAGGCAATTCAATTCAATCAAGTTTGCATATGTTTGTCAAGAGTAGAATTCGCACTTCAAGAGCAGCAGTCTGATTTCAAGAAGAAGACAGTCATTTGTATCTTGCATACTTAGAAGGAGGGCGAATATATTATCAAGCATTGGCCATTGTTGGGCCTGAGTTGTAAGCAGATTTCTGCTATTGCGTTATCATATATATAAGAGAATCATTTGTTGGGTTTTTCTCCCTCAAAAGGAGGGTTTTCCTAGGGTATCTTGTTGTGTTCATTGTCTTATGTGTTGCAATTCTATTGAGTACTTTATTGTCTAATCTGATCTAAGAAGCACTAACATGGTATCAGAGTGAGTGTGAAAAAGATCGTGATCATATTTAGTGTGCAACACTTACTTTATTCTTTTTCAGTCTATCTCTTATTTCTCAAATTCAAGATGGTGAACGGTCTGAAAATCAAGGATAGACTCGAAGGGATTTCGAACTACACATCATGGAGGTTCAGAATCATGCTCACTTTGGAGGAGAATGATTTAGCTGAGTTCGTGAAAACAAAAGTTCCTGAACCTGAGGAGGAAGAAGAGAAATTGCAGTGGAGGAAGAAAGACACTAGGGCAAAGAAAGTATTGGTTGATTCCGTCAAGGATCATGTTGTACCTATTGTCTTCAAGTTGGATACAGCAAGAGAGATGTTTGCAACCTTGGAAGAGATGTACGAAATCAACAACACTAGTCGAGCTCTCGCACTGAAGCAACAACTTCATCATGTGAAAATGGCAAAAGGAGAATCTGTCATTACATACTTCATGAAGATTTCAGAGATAAGAGATCAGCTCTCTACTATTGGCCACATGATTGATGATAAAGACCCAACTATGCTTGCTCTCAATGGTCTTCCACTTTCATGGGAGGCGTTCATTCAAGGAATCAGTGCAAGATCTGAACTTCCCAAGTTTGATCGATTGAGGATTGACTGCATTCAAGAGGAGTCAAGACTAACAGCAAGGGGAATTGGTCAAAATTCAAAGAATGAAGACTTACAAGTTCTTGCCTCTCATTCATCAAACAAAGGCTTTAAGAAAGGATTCTTCAAGAGGACTCGAGGAGATGGAAATGATGATGCTCCTGCCTTCAAAAGGAAACGAGACATGTCCAAGATTCAATGTTTTCGTTGTGATAAGTATGGTCACTTTGCGAGGGTTTGTCCTCAACGACCTAAGCATCAAGTTGCCACTGCAGATGTTGAAGAAGTCGCTCCACAAAAGGACTCCAGTGATTATTTGTTTTATTCAACTTTGTCTAGCAATGTTTCTACCGACTCTAACACTTGGCTGATTGATAGTGGTGCTTCTAGGCACATCACCGATTTCAGGGGTCACCTTTCAAACTTAGTGGAAAGCAACTCCAGTGATCAAGTTGTTATTGGAGATGATGCTAGATATTATGTAAAAGGGATTGGAAATTCTGCTCTTCACTTGGATTCTGGGATTTCTTTGGAGTTGAATGATGTACTGTTCATGCCAGGGATAAAGAGGAACCTTGTTTCAATTTCAGCATTAGAAGACAAGGGTTATCAAGTTGCCTTCTCTAAAGGCAAAGTTCTTATATGGGCAAAGAACTCCAGCTTCAAAACTGCTCAAGTGATTGGAGTTAGACATGAATGTCTTTTCAGGCTATGCACTCGTCCTCTTCAAATGCTTGTGCATAATAGTACCAGCATGTGTGATCTTTTGCATCGAAGATTGGCTCACATTCACTTCCGTACTCTACCTATCATGGAGAAGATGGTCACCGGTCTTCCGAAATTTGATCAAGAACATGAAGGTACATGCAAGGGATGTGCCCTAGGCAAGAACACAAAAGGTACGTTTCATTCCAGTGAAAGTAGATCTAAATGTATTCTTGATCTCATTCATTATGATTTGTGTGGTCCAATGTCTATTGCATCATCTAGTGGTTTCTTGTATTATATTATTTTCATTGATGATTACTCTAGAAAGACTTGGATTATTTCTTGAGATCTAAAGAATCAGAAGAAGTATTAGAAAGATTCAGAGAATTCAAAGCACAGATTGAAAATCTGTCTAGGAAAAGGATCAAGGTATTGAGATCTGATAATGGTGGAGAATACACTTTTGGCACATTTCATGACTTTTGTATTGAAGCAGGGATTAAGAGGGAGCTTAGTGTTCCCTATAATCCACAACAAAATGGTATTGCTGAAAGAAAGAATAGGTCTATTGTGGAAGCAGTGAAAGCTATGATCCATGATCAAGACTTACAAATCTCTCTTTGGGCTGAAGCATCAAGAATAGTTGTCTATGTTCAAAACAGGAGTCCCCATAGGATCTTAGAGAATAAAACTCCTGAAGAAGCATTCTCAGGTGTGAAGCCTGAAGTTAGTCATTTGAGGATCTTTGGTTGTCCAGTCTATGTTCATATTCCAAAGGAAAAGAGAACAAAGCTAGAGCCTTCTAGGAAGAAAGGAATTCTTGTAGGCTACAATGAGACATCAAAAGCTTACAGGATATACATTCCAGGACAGAAGTCTATTGAGATTAGTAGAGATGTCACATTTGAGGAAGATGTTGCTTACAGAAGATCCAAAGGCACTCTTATGGAGATTGATGAAGAAGAACCTCCTCAAGATATGGAAGTTGACCATATTCCAGAGAACCTAAACGAGCATATAGAATCTAAAGAAGATATTGATCCAGCTGAGCCTTTGGATCCTACTGATGGGCCCCTAGACATTGTGATTGGAAAGAAAAGACCTCTTTGGGCTCGTAGGACAATGCAGGAAGCAGAAAGTTTTGTAGCTCCAGGAGGATCTTTCGGAGAAAGCAAGAGACCTCACAAGTTCTCTAGTTATGTCACCTTGATGAGTCAGATTATTGAGTCAGAGCCTTCAAATGTTGAAGAAGCTTCTATTCAACAAGTATGGAAGGATGCCATGACTGAGGAGTATAAGTCCATACTTAAGAACAATGTTTGGGATATAGTTCCAAGACCCAAAGACAAATCTATGGTGTCTTCTAAGTGGCTCTTCAAGATCAAGCATGCAGCTAATGGGAGCATTGAGAAACACAAGGCTAGATTTGTGGCTAGAGGGTTCTCACAAAAAGAGGGAGTCGACTATGAAGAAACTTTTGCTCCTATGGCTTGATACACGTCTGTTAGAACCATCATTGCTATTGCTGCATCTAGAGGATGGAAGATTCACCAAATGGATGTAAAGACAACTTTTCTGAATGGCGTAATAGAAGAAGAGGTTTACATTGAGCAACCAAAAGGATTTGAGGTGCATGGGAAAGAGTCTCATGTCTGCAAGCTGAAGAAAGCCTTGTATGGTCTTAAACAAGCTCCTCGTGCTTGGTATGAAAGAATTGATCAGTATCTTTCAAGTCTGGGTTTCTCAAAGAATGATGCAGATTCTAACCTCTACTTCAAAGTAGTAAATGGTGAAGCATTGATTTTGGTTTTATATGTTGATGACTTGATCATTACTGGTGAAGAACATCTAATTCTAAAATGCAAGAAGGAATTAGCTTCAGAGTTTGAGATGAAGAATCTAGGTCTTATGCATTACTTTCTTGGCTTAGAAGTTTGGCAAAAGTCAGACGAGATGATTCTAAGTCAAGGCAAGTATATTGTTGACATTCTCAGAAGGTTTGGTATGATTGACTGCAAACCTATGTCTACACCCATGGAGACTAATCTAGATAAGTTGAAAGAAGTTGCAGCTAGTTCAGAACTAGTGGATTCTACGATGTATAGATAGTTGATTGGTTCATTGATGTATCTAGTTAACACTAGACCTGATATCTGCTATGCAGTGAGTGCACTTAGCCAGTTTATGTGTGAACCAAAGCAAATACATCTTGTAGCAACTAAACATATCCTGAGATATTTATGTGGCACAATTGGATATGGGTTGAGATATTCTTCAAACGTGGATTTGGAGCTGCATGGTTTTACTGATTCTGATTGGGCAGGATGTGTCTCAGATTCGGAAAGAGTACCTCTGGTTGTTGCTTCAGTTTGGGGACTGCTATGATCTCTTGGTGTAGCAGGAAACAGTCTTCAGTGGCCTTGAGTACAACTGAAGCAGAGTATATAGCAGCTTGTGTGGCAGCTCGTGAGGCAGTGTGGCTTCGTAAGCTCCTTGCAGGATTGTTTGGACAATCAATGGAGCCTACTATTATACACTGTGATAATCAAAGCTGTGTGAAGCTATCTGTCAATCCCGTGTTTCATGACAAAACAAAACATGTTGAGATCAAGTACCACTATATTAGAGATATGGTGCAAAGGAAAGCTATACAGTTGAGGTATATCAGCACTGAAGAGCAAACGGAGACATTCTCACCAAGCCTCTTGCCAGGATTAAGTTTGTGTACTTCCGAGAGAAACTTGGTATGGTGGAGAATGCAACCTTGACTGAGAAAGAGTCTCAGTAATCAGTGATCCTTGATTGATAATGCAATTCTCTGCTGAGAGAGAGTTGAGGTGCAAGCCCTTGATAATCAATTCTTTGCTGAGTTTGCAATAATGCAATTCTCTGCTGAGAGAGAGTTGAGGTGTAAGCCCTTGATAATGCAATTCTCTGATGAGAGAGAGTTGAGGTGTAAGCCGTTGATAATGCAATTCTCTATTGAGAGAGATTTGAGGTGAAAGCCCTTGTTTCCACCCTCTGGGAGAAGCTATGGTGGATGTCATGTGTGTGACTCCATGACAACATCACGTGAGGGAATCCGTGATGATTTTATTTATACCATCTATGGAAGTAGCCATAATGGTTAATATCACGTTGAGGTGATATTCTATTTTGTTTTCATTCTAATATGATGTGTCTTGTGCAGATGGAAGTTCATCCCTAGCTGAGAGGGAGTGTTGATGTTATTGATCAGCTTCGGTCTGCACTTCCCAAGAAGAAAAGAATAAATTAAATGTATAGCCTCTAGGCTATTTAATTTATATCATACAATATACTTGCTAAGGGCCGACCCTTATAGCTCACCTATCCTTGTCTCAACTTGAGCCGACTTCAAGTTATATTATTTGTTTATCATTTATTATGTTTTTCCAAGTAAGGCCAACCTAAATGAAGAGGCGCCTATGTTTGTATAAATGAAAGGTCATTATCATTGTAAAGGCAATTCAATTCAAGCAAGTTCGCATATGTTTGTCAAGAGCTGAATTCGCACTTCAAGAGCAGCAGTCCGATTTCAAGAAGAAGACAGTCATTTGTATCTTACATACTTAGAAGGAGGGCGAATATATTATCAAGCATTGGCCATTGTTGGGCCTGAGTTGTAAGCAGATTTCTGCTATTGTGTTATCATATATATAAGAGAATCATTTGCTGGGTTTTTCTCCCTCAAGAGGAGGGTTTTCCTAGGGTATCTTGTTGTGTTCATTGTCTTATGTGTTGCAATTATATTGAGTACTTTATTGTCTAATATGATCTAAGAAACACTAACATAGTTGACTCTAGAAAGTGACTCGTCTAGTATCCCTTAAACTCTCGAGATTGCAGAGTGGTCGAAGGACACATAATCCTCATCATTCTCATCCCTTCTATCCTAACCATCTTTTAAACTGAGGTAAGTTAGGGAAGCCTTTCCATTCTTGGCCTTTCGTGACCTGGGGCCTTGCAGTGGGTGGTCCCCCTCTCTTACACTTTCAAAAGGGGTAAATGGATTAGATAGTGGATAGTAAAGTTTTTAAATTTCTTTTTCTAAACCAATGATGATACTTGGGGCTTGCATATAATTCCTATCAACTTAGTTTGGTGAAGTTAGAAGTATTTTCTTGGAAATCATCCATTTTTTCTTGCATTTGTGCCTTTGAAAGGAAACACCTAGTCTCTTGTAAGACTCAGGTGAGATATTGAATCTTTTTATCATTCTAGCTCATAGGTAAGTATTCCTATGATTTGGTAGTTATTTCTCTATCATTTGTGATATGAGAATGTGCCTTGGATGAGACAAAAGTTTTAAATGATGCTTATGATTTTCATTAAATAAGAAATGATATAAAGTCCCCTTTTTATTTTTGCTTGTTTGTGAGAGATTATGTTCGTAATTTCAAGTACTTTACCATCGCATTAGAGGTATACTCTATCTTCTTTTTTTCCATTGTCATGAGGTCATCTCACAATAGTGTTAATTTTTCCACTCATACAATTATTCTTTGTATATTGATGTCACATCATATGAGTTTCATTTTGTTGTGTCATGACATCTCTAGTGCATGAGTGTTCATTGGGACATGCTTGTGTTACAATTATAACACAAAAAATTATTAGCCCATTTTTTAACTGCTGACATCCTAGGTTTATTCTTTGGGCATTATATGCCAATAAAAAAATAATAATTACTCCATATATGCACAAAGGGAACTTTGTAAAATTTTGTGGGTAGGAAGGAGGTTCAAACATAAAAAATGTGGAATGCAAATAAATAATAGAGTAGAATATAGAACATAAATGCAAAAAAATACAAAAAGGGTAGTAAAATTTTATAATAGCTCAAAAATATAGACAACATTGAGATACATTTAGAATAATGAAATTTATGAGGATAAATGTTCAATGACAATTATGACGAGACTAGGAGAGAAATGATGGGAGGAAAAGAGAAAATATGAAATGAACAAGAACCCTATAGTAGATGGAAATGATTAACAAATGGGAAAATAAGGAAAGGTAAGATAAAAATATAAATAAAGGCCATAAGAAAAAAATAGTAAAAGTAGTTCAAAGAAAGAATACAATGAAGAAACACATGAGATCTCAAGAATGTAGGGGGAAAGCGATGTGTGAAGTGATAGGTAAAGGAGTGTCATGAAAGATATATCAAGATGAAAATGTTCACATGTATGATGACAAGAGAATAAAGAACAAAATGCTCCAACTGGAGGAAAAAATGACACATAGGTAGAAGAGTGAAAATGAATACATAAAAGTAGAAATTTTTAACTAGAATTTGTTGTTGATATAGAGTAGGATTTTTTTTCAATTAGAAGTCTATTAATAAGGGAAGTAGGCCAAGAAAATAAACAATTAAAGAAATGAAATAGATGATCATTGGGAAGAAAAGTGTTGGAATTGAAGAAAGGGTTCATGTGAGAGTAAGAAATGAGAAAACTTGGTTGGTTTATATCCAGTTTAGGCAAAACTGGGAGTTATATTCACAAGAGTTTATAGTATTTATACTTAGTAAATCCTTCTATCTTGATGAAAATAATTCTAGTGAGGATAGCCCTATTAGGATGAGGTTAATGGGGTCGAAAAAAGAATTTGTGCTTGGATATATAGGATAAGGTTATTTTGCACTAGGTGCACTTGGTTGTGTTAATATCTCAAGAAGGGTGGTGACACCTCAATTGGTAGATCATAGAATCTCAAAGTGGTCCACCACACTCACCATCAATCAAAAATGATTATCAAGTCTTTAACTATTACACAAAGGGTTTGGATGGAGGTCTAAGTGTGAAGGACTAATAAAAGTAGTCTTACCTATAGAAGTTGGATTATTACTTACATTAGGATAAGGGGATTTTAAAAATGGAAAAAATCCCCTATATATTCATAGAGAAATGAGATGTTTCATATGTTTTGTGGAAGTTATAAGAGATTATAACCACAAGAAACAACTCATTTATCTTGTTGAAAATCTACCACAATGTCATCTTGTATGAAGAAAAATATATGATATTTAATTTAAGGGGATGTTGACCCTAAACATCGTAAATGGGAGAAAAAGAATGTTGAAAGAAGGCTCTTTTTAGAAGAATTTTAGAAGCACTTATTGGGTGAACACTATACCTCTAGTAAGTTATTCTTGAAGAGAAGACTCATGCAACATATAAAGGAAGAGAAAAGGGAATAAAGCTACATAGCCAAGGGAGAGGGAACTTCTCAAGACTATTGACTTATAGTTAGAACCACTTAGTAGAGTGAGGATCAACCCCAACTAAGTACTTGAAGACGAGATTATGATTGTTGATTTTCAATGCAAATATAGACCACAAAAGTCAACAACAAAACAAATTATATCTGTCTATCTAGGTGCTAGCAAGAAGTTGAGTCCACTTTTTAGCCAAAAAGTGGAAGTGTTTTCCCTGATTTTTAGAGTTTGACACATTGATCTTAAAATTTGAAGCACTTAGAGATGGAAACTTCAAAAAAGTCACTAATCATAAAATGTAGTACTCGAAGTCTAGTTTCCAAATATGTAATTTATTTCAATATCCAGATTGTACAGATTGAGTTTCAATAGGCGTTTCTAAAAACCACTATTTAAAAGTCATTTTTTTTTACCATACCATGCATGTGTACGAAATCCATATTTTGACCTAAATTATCATATTTTTCTAAATCCTTTTGAGAAAAGATTTGTGACTCACTGAAGCTTGTTTACGATATTTTTTTATAATTTTTTATTAAATAATTTTTTTTTTGTTAATTTTTTATTAGGCATGTTTGTCATTTTAAAAAATCGTCATGTACGACACGCATAAGATGACCTAAACTTATCATTTTTTGATTTATTTATTTTTTAAATTGAAAAGAATTGTCTGAAGTTTGTTCTCGTGCAATCCGTTCGTCAAAATGTTATGTTGATCAAAAGTTATTAAAATAGTAAAAAACTTTGATATTTAAAGTTTATGGACCAGATTCATCAAAAATTAATTGAAAAATAGAAAATATAATCCAATTGTAAAAAAAAGTTACATATTTGGAATCTACATTGTCTCATCTAAAATGGGTTTTAATTTCGTCAAAAAATTCTACAAAAAAAGTCGCCAACCATATGTCTAAACTCGATATTCTTCTCTGACATTGTTAGAACCTTCAAATGTAGGTCAAACTAGGTTG
The DNA here is from genome assembly GCA_007115665.2 of Sequoiadendron giganteum. Classification (NCBI taxonomy): domain Eukaryota; kingdom Viridiplantae; phylum Streptophyta; class Pinopsida; order Cupressales; family Cupressaceae; genus Sequoiadendron; species Sequoiadendron giganteum. The sequence continues at coordinate 539,477,951 of CM021109.1, forward strand.
AAGGCATAGGTTCAGACTCCCAATGCTTTTCCCGAACCAAAATCCGAGGCAAAAACCCGACCGTAAAGCAAAACCAATTTCAAATTTTAAAAATTTATTAAAAAATCATTTTTATGCTTTTACAAAATGGGATCCCATTTTTGAAAATTGCCAAAATGGAATTTTTTATAAAATGGATAGTTTCAAAATGAAAACTTTTCAAAACGGGATCCCGTATTTTAAAAAACGGGATCCCATTTTTTAAAATAGGAGATCCCGTGTTTTAAAATACGGGATCCCGTTTTTTGATTTTAGGCTCGGGATCCCGTTTATTAAAAAATGAGATCCCGTTTTTGCAATGCCGATTTTGTTTTTTGGCAAAGACAAAAAATTCCATGTTTCGTGGATTCAACTTCTTGCACTTATACATACATACATACATATACATATATATATTCAAACTTATTAATGTAGAAAAAGAGAGAACATATATTGATATAGAAAAGAGAAATAATGGAATGCATGAGTATAAGATGATTAGGTTTAATGATCAAATTATCATAGATTTTATAGTATAGGAAGTTAGCTACAAGTGCTTGTACACATGCATTATAATAGTTAAAGCATGTTAATAAATGGAGATGTATGCACACACTCTTGTCAATATTGTTATTTTGATAATATTTAGATGGTAAATGCTAAGTAGAGTTAAGCTCATAGGCACAAGTGCCCTTGACTTAGCCATTATTGTGTGATAACAATTATTATGCAAATGCTTGTGCTAAATAAATTTTACAAGTATTCCATACAAAGTCCTTGGGGAGTGTTATACTTCGATTTGACTCTTAGATCTATTTCAAACATAATTTCTAGACTAGTGTGGTATTTCCCACTTGCTTAGGGTGATCAATTCTTAGTGCATGACACATGCTCCTACTCTTGCTCCAAAAACTTTAGCCCCAACATAAGTGGTGAGAACTTAATGGAGTGTGTAAGTGGAGATAAATCTTAGGTCTCTTAGATGATAAATGCTAAGTAGAGTTACTTCACATGCACAAGTGCCCTTTACTTAGGGCCATCATTGTGTGATAAAAAATGATATACAAATGTTTATGTTAAATGAAATCTTACTAGTATTTGTTTGTGTATGACATGTGTGCCTACTCCCGCTCCAAAAAATCTAGCCCCAACATAAGTGGTGAGAATTAAAAGGAGTGGCTTGACTCCATAAGTGATGAGGTTTGAATCATGACACAAACAAATGTATGTTATATTGAGCCAAGACAATGCTTGGGTCAAGTTCAAGGTATATAAGGGCCAATAAGTATTTCCTCAATGTTATAGATGATGAGTCTAATATTTTGTGTTATGTAACTTTGTCATAAGGGATGATATATCAAGATTGTGTTCTAGGTGAGCTAAATGCAATGACCCAACCTCATAAGAGACAAGGTTAGAATTGTGTCCTAAGAAATTTAAATATATTAACCTTACTCCATAATCAATGAGGTTAGGATTGTGTTTCTCGTGTGAATTTGGAGGACATGGAGGATATGACCAATAATTTTAATATCCAATATTGGGAAAATTTTCATAAGATGAGTTTGAGATTGTGCTTTAGGCGAGTTTGGTGTATTGGTCCAACCCCATAAAAGACGAGGTCATAATTGCATCCTAGACAATCTAAATGCATTGACCTAACTCTATAAATGATGAGGTTAGGATTATAACTATGTGAATTTGGAGGGATATGAGGTCAAGCTTATGTTGTAGACAATTTTGGAGCATATAAGACTTGATATGCATTGGTCTAATGACATAAACAAAGAAGTCGAGATTGTACCATTTAACATATTTGGGATATATGAAACCAAGGTCATGCTTGGAGTAAATTTAAGTGAATATGGGGTTGGTGTCATGACTAATTAATTTTACTCTATGAGTACTCTCCAATCTTTAACTCTTAATAAAAGACGTCCAATTCACCATTTTTTACAAGTGAACCTTATTTATTTATTTTTGAAAAGAACTATATTTTTTTTATTAAAAAAAACACACACAATTTCTTTTAAAATCATTTTTAGAAATATAATGTAAATTGTGAAAAACTTGTGCCAATCATTTATTTATTTATTAAATGACCCTTAATCTATATAAAATTTTTGATTAATGTAAAACAGGTTTTAATCTATATAAAGCTAAAAGACACCCCCAAAAATCAAATCTTCTTAAATAAAAAAAATCCTTACAATTGTTTTAAAAATGATAATTCATACATCTAACATCACAGTTACAAAATAGCATTAAAAAATATTTCAAAATTCTCTGAACTTTTTAATAAAAGAAGGATTCATACACGTCTTTGTACGTACGCTTCTTTTTCGGTTAAGCCCAACGTACTCGACGACAAATAATAATTTACTTACTTCCAAACGTCAAAATTATTTCTCATGGACGTCATTAAAATATTATATTTCATTTCATTAAAGATAAATCTGATGAACGGACGATAAGTTCGAAGGCGTCATTTAAACGGAGTATGACGATTACCTTTGTTCTCACGCTGCGTTTCATGACTCAAGCTTCGACGTGCCACGTGGCATGTCTGTTGACGGTGCCAACCAGTCCCGTACGAAAGTCATACGCGTATTCCCACTTAGGTGAATGGGTAAAAAGTAGAGTCATTTTCTGGTTAATATTATAGAAAATTCCAGGAATGGGTCCCACTATATCCGTCAAATGCACGCAAGCTATCCTGATTTAATCACGATATGACGTCACGCACGATTTGATTAGGGCGTGATCTCGTTTCTGTTTATTCTTTGCACGTACCGTGAGCCTGCAGGCCCCAGCTTTGAACGTTTTGATACTCTCCCCATCCCGGGTTCGAATCGCCCAGCATCCAAATTCTTCGGTTTCCCCAGCCAGTCAACACGTGAAGTGCGTCTACGCCGATGACATTACTGTACATGGAAGATGCAAATTTGAAGTGGCAGAGAACCATGAAATTAAGTGCTGCCACTGCCGTAAATATATTTTTACGGTACATTCTCTGATATTGATATTAATTACAGATTGTGTCAAGGGAGGCAGGTATAATCAACCGTTACAGAGGCATAGATGGCACATTTTTGCATTCAAGTGTGATTTACTAGCCAAATCTGAATTTATTAGAATTAATGATACTCTGCTACGATTTTTGCCGGCTTTTCGTTTGGTTTTCCTCTGCGTTGATATGTAAACTATGCTAGCGAGAACAATTGTAACTACATGCATAGATGGCAGATCGTCATAGCCGTTGTATCGGCCGCCACAGCCTTTCTGTTTTTGCTGGGGCTGGCTGTTTACTTTCTGAGCTATTTTCTGAGAGGCCGACGTTCGAGACCCGGGTCGGCCAGGCAGAGAATAGTCGTAATATCAGACGGCAAGAAACTTGACAACAAGGGAAAGAATAAAAAAGTGCGCGGGCCATACAGTTTTTCAGTGGAGGCCTTCAGATGGGATCACCATCCTTCTTTGGTAGCAGAAATCCTGGAGCATGGCTGGACAACTTTTGCCTTCACATACAATTATTTTAACAGAGAGAAGAATAAACATAGTCCCCGTTCGTGCGGGCTCTGCAGAGGCGCAGAATCCGAGCCGGAGATTTCGTGGGAACCGGTCTCGGGTTCGAATCTCATGCAAAAAATACGGCTGAATCCGGCCTCCGCATCTTCAGAATTCGTGTCTCTTCATACGGCCTTGCCCTTGCCGGGGCCTGCGCTCGGAAGTTTAGGGTTTCCGCAAGAGTCTTATTTTGAGATCACCATTATATCGGAAGGATCAGTGGACGACAAGGTCTTTTATAATACTACGGGTTTTGAGGATGGCGTGGACGACGACGACGGCGTTAACCTTCTGCAGCTCGTGAATTTGGATCGTAAAGTAGTTTCTCAGGGTGAAGAGCTGAGACTGAGCGATGTTGCAGGAAGTAACGAGAATGTTAGCGGGGAGCAGAGGAAGGGGAAAGACAGAATTATTGCAATCGGGCAGGGCGCATCTGGGAGCTGCGCCTGCACAATGCCGGGGCTCGATCTCGGGTCTGTGGGATTTTACTCTACCGGTGCCGTTTTGTTGAACGGTATGCTCCTACATACAACTGTTTTTTTCTAGTTGCCGTATGATTCTGTTTCAGAATATTTGATACGTATGTCTTTAGAAATCTTAAACTGAACATAAATTCAAATATTTAATATGATTTCCTACATCTATTGGGAATTTTTTCGCCATATTGATTTACTGGGTACCTAAATGGAAGAAATTAGGTTATTTGAACATTGTTGTGGCCAAATTCATTCATGGTTGTTATGCAGAGTTGATTATGAAAAATAATATTTTACGGAAATGAAAAAAAAATCGGGGACGAGGGTTTGTCGTCTAGGCGTAAATTTGAAATAGATTTGCACAGCTTTATGTTAGTTAACAGAATTTCATGCAGGAGCTTCTTAGAGGTGCAGTAAGATTTTTTAACTAGTTTTTCAGAGAGGTAAAGTCAGTTTGTAAGGACAATGAAAAATAAAGAATAGGGAGTATAAGTTTAATTTGAAGAATTTTTAAAAAGAATAAATAAAAGTTAGTATAAAAAATATATGAAAATAATTTATATTGAATTATAGATTTCATTCTATGAATAAGTTTTTGATCTTCCTTCTTATTTAATTTTGAAGAAAATCTAAGTTAAATAAAAAATACCATCTTCTAAATACATCTCTTAAAAAGTCAAGTATTTGGATCTCAGGAGAGTTATAACGTTATACCAGATCTTTAAAAAAACAAAAAGAATTACCCTTAATCTTATAATAAAAAGAATAAAAAATAAATAAATGTAATATCTCATTTCAAATCCCCAAATCTCTGCAAGGTGTCCATATCAGTGACATCTAATGAGTAAAAACACTTATCTCAATTAAAAAGTGCAAACATTTCATTCAAAGTACTCGCAATATTCCAGTGTAAGGAAAAGGAAAAGATGATGCTCTGAGAAGACATATAATGATTTAGAATGCTTTTGAAATCAAGTGTATAAATTTTTTATTGTAGAACAGAGTGTAATTTGAAACAGTAATTAAAAAAAAAACATAGATAAATCAATTCCAAAAACAGTCTAGACCATCTTTATGTCTATCAAAAAATCATATCTCCAAAGCATACAATATTATAATTCGATTTGTACGCTTTCCTTAATTATTAGGAATGCCCGTGCTACAACCATAGGTTACTGCGAAGCGAATTCTCCAATTTTGAGAGTTAAATTCCATTTTAGTCGCACATATCGTATGATGGAGATTGATTTCAAAAAATATATATAGCTGGAACTTATTTATGTGATCGATAATTATTATTGTTTAAGAACAAAACAAATTTTGTACAAGATTGACGAGACGATTCAGTAGCTGGAATTGACAGGTTCCCTCTGACCATTTACAAGTTCTCTGTATATTTAAAATAAGGTGAACTAATCAAACTTCTTTTATATATATAAATAATTCTATATCAAAAAGAAATTAATATAAAATAAAATAAAAGATTTTTTATTGATTTTAAAGACAAAGAATAGTAGATTCAATCACTTTTGTACTGCTGATTTTCTGTTATTTTGATCATGAACTTTCTTCTCATTATACAGATTTCTGTAAAAAAGCAACTAAAATAACCCTTTAATAAGTCCGAATCTCATAATTAACAACTCTGCACTTTAAATTAAAATTTCTCTAACTTAATTATCGTATTCGTAACTATGCAAAAGCACATACTTTCTCCTCCTATTTCGCCAAATCTCTAAAAAAACGCTTAGTGATTTACAAAAATTAAATTCATTTTCGTCAAACTAATGTAAATCTTGGGAAATACTGTTGATTCAGGAAAACGACCGCCGGGCGGAGAAGAAGAAATGCACAAGTGGGGAAACGTGGGGAGCGTGATAGGTTGCGGGTTCGACCCGGCAAGCAGGTGCGTGTTTCTGACGTTGAATGGAGCGTGGGTTCGCAGCGTCATGTGTGCAACCGTGGATTTCGGGAGCCCGCTTTATCCCACCATAGCCGCAAATTACGATGTTACTGTTTTGGTGAATTTTGGGCAGCGGAGTTTTTGTTACGAGGATACCAATTCAAAAAGGATCGCCGATCCTTCCTCCTTAAATTGTTTAGAAGATAGTCGGGAGTTTTTCTCAATGGAGAGGATTGATCCTCTCTGGCTCGCCGACAAAATGCCTTTTCCTTGCCCGCCCTCCGAACCAGACGATTCTGACTTGTTCGAGATCGCCTTGGATGACGACAATGTTTAATAAAATCTTTTATTTACATTTGTGAAAAGAAAAAGCAGGCATTGATACGGAGGTTTAACAGATCGTTAACCGTATGTCTTTAGATTTTTCCAGATTGAAACTGCAGAAAATTGAAATCTTTAAAAGATTCCTGTATACCTTCTTTTTCTCAGTTTTCTTTTAATGGTAATAACTGAGCTCTGTAGATATGGGAGATTTAATCCAACAAAATAAAGATATTTAACCCCAAAGTAAAGTCGTATTTCTATTAACTTTTCCACTCTCCAAAAAAATATTAGTTTAATAAAATAAGGTAAAAAATACTTATTTTAATTATGTTGCTTTAAATAAATTATTAATTTAAATTGTATTGATGTGAGTTAATATTAATTTAATTTACTAACGATTCAATTTTCTATTCCCCTCTTAAAAATAAATTTTGTTTAAAATTAAACATATTTGTTTGACTTTTACATTATTTACTTTAAGACATATTTCCTTATTTTTTAAAATAGGTTTACTCTCAACGTGTAGTCTTGTGCACACAAATGTTGCAAAAGACTAGGTGTTATATAAGGCCAAGAATATTTTTTTTCAAATGAGTGTGGGACTTTATCATATATAATTTACACAAAGATATGTTTTCTTTTCCATTTGCTTTGCATCGTGGGGGATTTATGTTTCGTTTACAAAAATTAAATTGGATATAAAATTGAATTAAATATGTTTTCAATTGTTTTATAAAATGTAATTTTGTTATCATTAAAGTTATTGTGTGGTCAAAAATTAAGATGTCTATTTTTTCATAAAATGTAAATACTTGAAAAAAACAATGTTTTATATATACGAAGAGATGGGCATAATAATTTAAGATAGATTTTCAAATCTTGTTTTTAAAATAAAATTGTAAATATACAATACAATATTGTAAACAAGCATTTTGAAGACATGATTCTTTTTTATATTTTGAAAAGGATTTATTTATTTTTGATTAAAAATAAAAATTTCAATTTTATAAAAGAAAATTTAAATCTAAATTTATGGAGCTTTCACCCAACAAAACATTCTTAAAATTGGATGGAGAAATCTTACAAACCTAAAAAAAATTATATTCAAATTTGTGGGGATTTCACCTAACAAAAGACTTTAGAATTGAATCAAGAAATCTTACAAATTTCTCACAAAAATGTTTAATTGAAGTTTGAACCAAATGATTATCAATTTATAAACTTTACCATGAAAAGGATGTAACTATCACATTTGAAAATGAGTCTTTATTCATGAAAAACTGTGTCATCCATGAAATTGATTTTGGAGCATTTAGGTTCATTTGCAATCTCGTACAACCAAAAATATTTTTTGAGTTTTATTTCTAGTTTCTGTTCAGTTTTGTGTGCTTTTGCTCTAGGTTGTTCATGGCTTTGGGTTGTTAATGGCTTTAAGTTGTTCATGGCTTTAAGCTTACTTTGTGAAGTGCTACAAAAAAAATTCATTATGATTTATGCTTTAAAGAATTGATAATAGAATTTGTAAATGTCTAGTTAGTAATAGTAAGGAAATTCATGACTTGAAGTTGTTGTAGAACTTTGAAGTGTTGAGCGGGGTTTTAAGTGTAGTCATATTATGTCAGCATATCTAAAAAAATATATTCAAAACAAAGTTTGCCAACTATTTTTTCATAATTTTAAAGAGATTTTGCTGTCCTTATTGAAATAGAAATAGAAGGTTAATAATTCAATTGCCATTACCTTTGGCAAAGCAAATTGATTTCTAAGGATTATATTTGATTTTTTATTTTACCTTATTATGTTTTGAGTGGGTTTCTTTTTTAACTATAGACTTTTTAATTTCCTTTCCTTGGTGGTGAGTTTCTTTAGCTACATGTGTAGGGACTCAATCTAACAATGCTAAATTTTGCTCAAGTCTTCGCTCCTTTGTGCATTTAGGCTTCATGTTATCCATCACATATAATTGACTTGAGAAATCTTTGTATGGGTTTGCATTTGTCAAATTTTCCTAAGTTTTATTACCTATCATCCCCCCATGTGTCTACCAAGATGCTAGAAGTTGCAAATGTCCCAAAATTTCCAAGTGTGTACAGGTTTTATGTTCAAATTTCTAAGGATTGCATGCTTACATTGAAATTTCAAAGTGTTCCTTTCTATATGCCTTTCCTCCCAAATTTCCTTTTCCTTTGTTCCTTGTCAGGATTTCAGAGTTTTCCTTCTTGGCATTTTTTTCAAACTTTCCCATCATGGCATACCTTTCCTTAGGTCCCCACTCTTCCCCTTGCCTTTGTTAGAGTTTCAAAATTTATCTTGCCATCATGCCCTTCATCTTATCCTTAATCCTTTATACTGAGTTAACTCATAGAGCTGAATTTTTGGTCATCCCTTTACTTGAGTACCTTTTCCTTAGTATTCCTAATCCTCAACTTTTGACATTTCTTTAAACATATTTTTTTATCAAAATCAAGGCTACGGAAATATCCCTAACGTGGTACTTCTGACATGAATTATAAGCCACACTTGATCCTTGACACTTCTCACTATATTACCTTATCGGGATTGAGAGTTCAACCCTATTCATATTTTCATGAACTTTATGGGATGAATTCCCTAGTATCCCTAATCCTTGACTCTTGATAATTTCCTCCATGTGTTTTGTCAAAGTCAAAGATGTATAGTTATCCTTATCTACTTACTTTGAGCATGGAATATATAATACTCTTGATCCTTGATCCCTGACAAGTGATATGGTTTATGAGGTATTCCCGACCTCAATCCTTGAAAATCTCAAACTCTTGTATTTTGCACTATTCACTCCCACCTTCTTCCTTGCATAATCTAGGTTGCCATTAATGACCAAATTTGATGTCACAATTACTCCAAAGGAATTTTCCCACCAAAAAATAGTTGTCTAATTTTAAGAGTGTGGATTCACATGTATTTTTAGTGAAAGATGAGAACACCATGCTACCATTAATGCAATAATTGGGTTTTGATGTGAATGATTCCCATGCAAGCTCTAGGTTACCATTTTAGTGGATTTTGTGGGATCTCAACTTGTTTAACATGTAACATTGATGATTCATTGCTCTCAATCAATTTCTAAAAGGATTCAATGACCAAATAAAATGCTATATAGACTAGATCTTCTAGAACAAAGGTTGATCATTTCTCTAATTTCACATGACTACAATGTCAGGCAAGATCTATGATTTTAATCCTTGTGTGCTCATTGTCCATTAGAGAAAATCATATTGTAAATCACAAAGAAGTAGCTATTACATAAAAAATGTTAGTAACTAAATGTCTCCTTGGTCAGTTGTAGATTTTTAGGAAAGCTTCCAAATGAAGAAGTGTGATAGGTTCTTCCTAGCTTAGGGTTTTATCTCACCATATTTGTTGGTGAAAATGTAATATTGGATTGATAAGTTTTTCAACACTTTAATACATTGTAAACAATGTGTATAGTGGTCATTTCTTTATTACATGTGGATTTCTAAAAGTTTTGAGTTTGGTTGTTAAGCATGTTTAGTTGTTAAATAATATATATATTTTGTTGTTTCTATGTGTTGTTTTCTAGTTCACTACAAATCTATAGCCCAACATAAGGCACTATTTTGGGAAGTGTTTGACCCTCCATACACCTTAAAATTAACAATATCCTAACTAAATTGGAGGAGTAAGAAGTTAATTTGTAAGTATTTCATGGTTCAGTATTTTAATTAGGAAAATATCTCCAACAAGCCTTGAAGGATTTCTACCTTAAGAGAACCATTTCCTATATTACCCATATCTTGCAATCTTACAATAATTTATTTCATTTTAATAGAGGTTATAGAAGTAGGTTAGTCTTTAATCTAGTGACATAATTTTGGGTTAAAAAATACATTTAGATACCATTATAGTAACTTGTCTACATTATATATCTTCAATTATGATTGAATCTTGCTAAAAATTACCTTCAAGAACACCCTCTTGGGTCTAACTAATCCCAAAGTGAAGGGGCGATTATCCACTCTCAAAAATTTGATTGTAATCACTTATTTTTTGTTGATGAACCATTCTATCCACCTTTAAGAATGACATATCCATGGCCTTGAAGTAGATTGATCCTTCGAGAAGTGTGAGCAATAATTTTAGGACCCAAAAAATGATACCATTATCAAGGAGGGTTGATGCAAGAAGTTGGGTCCACAAAAAGCTCAAAAAGTGGAAGTGTTTTTGTTGTTCTTCAAAATTTGTCACACTTGGACTAAAAATTTGAAGCACTTACACATTGAATCTTAAAAAACATCAATAACATGAAATTAAAAATTTTAAATCTAGTTTCAGAATATGTAATTTATTCTAATACCCAAATGATACAAATTATATTTTAATAGGCATGTATAAAAACTACTTTTTAAAAGTTACTTTTTTTACCATACCATGCATGTGTACAAACACCACTTTTTGACCCTAAATAAAAGGACTTTTCTAATTCCTTTTGGGGAAAGATTTGTAACAACCTGAAGATTGATGAGAATATTATATTGTAATTTTTTTCTAAATAATTTTTTATTGAATTTTTATTGGCCTTAATTGCTATTTTTAAAAATCAACGTGTATGGACAACATAATTGGACCTAAACTATTTTTTTTTTTAATTCTTCATGTGTAGAGAATTGTTTGAAGATTAATGTCATATAATTTTTTGCAAAAAAATTAATAGATAAAAAGTTATTAAACAACAACAAAATCCTGATATTTCAAGTTTATGGACCAATTTTTTTAGAAATTAATTAAAAAATATATAAAATAATCAAATCTTATATATATATATATATTTGAAAACTAGACATTGTGATCTATAATAGGTTTTTATTTTATAGACTAATTCTGAAAAAAAGTCCATCAGCTATATTGCCAAAGTTGGACATTTCTCTTGAATCTGCCTTGATTTGTTAGTTGCAGGTCAAAGGCTAAGGGTTGGGTTGCCAAGCCTTTCTTGAGCCTAAAACCCAAGCAAAAGGTGGCTTGGAATTTTTTATTTTTTTTTAAGAAAGAGTACCACTTTAAAATGATGTTTTAAAATGGGTACCTGATCTAAGGCTTGGGTTCCCATTCCTAAACATGTGCTCGCTTTTTAAAAAATGGGTACTCGTTCATTTCAATATTTTTTTGGCTAAAACTTCCCCTCTTCATGGACCCAACTTCTTGCACTTACCCTAGAGATTTTGACTTTGTAATCATCTAGAAGACCCTACAACATAAATTTGTTTGTAACCATCAAGACTTTCACTTTACAAGTTGAATTTACCAGATTGAATTAAAAACAAATTGTGGAAATAAATTTCTTGCTTGGTATTATAAATTTTCTAATTTCTTGAAGAAAATTAAATCTCTTCCAACTGAAAAGTGGTGACTAAAACAAGAACCAACAATAAAATCATTATATTTGAAGCTAGAGAGAAGAAAGTAATGTAGACACCAACAAAAAAAGTGAGGAAAACTCAACCCATGCAAGAAGACAAAACACCACGTGAAAAGCTAAGGACACTGACAAGTCTCATATTCCAAATTCTCAAGATATAGGGTTAGTAGGCACTTTGAGTAGAGGTGATACAATTATAGATTGAAGAAATAAGAACCAATATTATAATGAATTTTTTGACAACATGGTGAGAACAACTAGAAAAATATATATAACTAGATATTAGATAAGAAGGAATGATGTACTCACCGTTAGAATAAATAGAGACAACCTCTATGATGCACAAGCACATGATTATGATATAAGAAATGAGAGTGAAGAAAATAAAAATTTGAGCACCTATGTACAACTTATCCCAATCAATCCCATAGGGATGATATTAAACATGATCCTATGTTGTATTATGTTGACACAACCATACATTCTATGAGCGTAGAGATATAGAAGTCAATGAGGGGATATATTTGATTGACTATCTAAGACATAATTAGCAAGAGAGTTAAGCACAACTTACAATGTAATAAGAATGATTGAAGATGCAATAGGCACAACATGCTTTAAATGCCCAACTATTTGATTGAATCAACATGCTCAACTTGCATAGAAAATGAATTAGAATTATATCCAAAATTTTGAAAACTAACAATTACCAAATTAACATTATAACATATAGGGAATAATCAATTAAATATGATACCCTAATTTAGAAGGTATGCTCAAAGATTTCATCATATCAAAAAACCTCTAGGAACTAAAACATGTAAACAATTATATTTTGATGTTATCCGTAGTTACTGAAATGCTATTCCAAATGAAATAAGAATATCAAGATTCTAAGGAAATATGTCATTACAAGGGAGGAGAATTTACAAAACTTCATCAATGTCATGGATGAGTATGAGATTGAGAATGAGTATGTGATGATGAAACTTTTTGTGTGGTCCTTGGAGGAGAATGCAAAATACTAGTATAGTAGTCTCTTAGATAATAGTGTTCAAACACGGGAGGAGTTCATAAAAAATTTAGACTCTAAATGGGGATAATAGATCCCAATTTTTTTCATTCATGAGCTCATAACCTTCAAGAAAGGTATAAATGAAACTATGGTTGATTTCAACAACAAGCTCATTGTGACAATGAGGAATGTACTACCAAATCTTAGGCCAAATGATGCCATGTGCCTTATCAACAACTGTGGTGTTTTGATGCAAAATTTTGATATTACCTTAGAAAAAAATCCACAAAATTTGAGGGATGCATATGATACAATGATAAAATGAAAGCAATATGAGAGAATCTAGAAAGCCCATTACAACGGTGGATGCCAAGATCTCACAATTGGGTAGAGAAAAGAACTAGATAGGTTGGTGGTTGTAGTTAAGGATTTATTGAATATAAGGTAGAAAGGAATGATAAAGGGTTGCCTTCACACAACGTTGCAACTCATTTCAATGAAGTTCATTACCTACATAATAGACCTTACAATATTGATCGGTCCAAAAGACCACAATATAATGATAGACAAGTAGCTCCTAGGTAAGGGAATTTCAAGAATCAAAGTAAGGAAATCTTGACCCTTTCTAAAGGGATTATTTACATTTCCAAGAAGCCTCATTATGGTGTGAATATTTTAGTCTTCCTTATCATCCCTTCCATTGTGTAGTTGTGATATCCACAAGCAAATATGAAGAATTCCCAAATGAGGAAGGTACTACACAATATTATGAGGATGATCTTGATCAATCAAATACATTTGAGTATGAATTCTTAAAGCAAGATACTAAACATTTTGAATGTGAGGTGGTTGACCAAATCCTCCAATACATGATCTTGATGCACATTCAAGTTAGAATGAGCTACTTGCTCATGATTTTGAGCACTTAAGGGAATTCATGAGCCAAAAATTCAAAGGGACTTCATCACCAACTTAAGAAACCAAAGCCCTTATAGATGTTGCAACAAAGGCCTAGATATTTTTTCTTGGTTTTAATTCATCCTTAAGTTTCCATGCCATGTTATTTTTTCAAATCATTATGTAGATATTCCTCTTATCTCTTTGGACAAATATTTCATTCTTAGGTAATTTCATCCTTCCACACATCTTTCCTCTTTCTAGGCTATGAGGAATTAGATTCTAGCCTTATGCACACCATCAATAGTGTATTTATTTTTCCTGCATGCTCTATTGAATCCACCCAAAGTTTAGCATCCTATGAATATTATTATCAAACACATTCTATAAAATGAACTATGAAAATTTGTGTTATTATTTTATGAACTTAAAACATATTTGTACTTCATTATATAGCTAAGTTTCTTTCCAAATGAAAAATAACTACAATGCAAGAAGATGAGAGAATGGGATAAATGGCTAAAGTAAGGGAAACAAGGAATGCAGGTAAATGGGCATAACTATAAAAGTGTCCCAAAATACTTTCCATTATCCAAGTGATACCTCTTTTTAAGAGTGGAGATTTTAACAATCCTTTCAACTACAAGACCATCATGATCAATCATTTATTTACAAAGTTGTTTGGAAGTATGGTTGAACACAAAATTAGTAAGTGGGTATAGAAGAAACAAACAAGACTTGATAAGTAGGTTTCAAACCAAAACATTCAACTATAGAACATGGAATTAAGTTGAGATTTCAGTGAAAAAGTTTTGAATGGAAAAGATGAAGCTCATTGTTATTTTGTAGACCTCAATAAAGCTTTTAACATGATTCATGTCAGAATTATTTATGGCGTAGAAGGAAGGATCTTGGTGTCTCAAAATAATAGAGTGATTGTCTATAGGCTTTGGGAAATTTTTCTAAGTAAAGGTCAAAACTTAAATTAGCCTTTTACAAAGTTTTAGGAGTGACATTGGAGTTAAGCTATATTCCATATATCCCCTTCTCCTTTTGGCTTCTATATTGAGAAACTTAAAGAATGGCTAAATTTGCAAGGAGTGTTTGGTGTTCTTTTGGAAGAGTGTGTTGTGAGTTTTTTTTTCTATGCCAACAATCTCATTTTGATTGCAAGGTCCACTCAAGGGTTGCAAGAGTACCTATATGCACTTGGGCACTTTTGTAAGGAGTTGGATATGCAAGTTCACACCAGTGATACTAAGATCTTAGTATTCTCCAATAGAAAGAAAACAAAACTTTTATTTTAAAGGGAGTATTCTAGAAGACTTAATAGGGTACAAGTTACCTTCGAATTGATTTCAACAAAAAACTTAATTGGTAAACTTGTAGAAGGGAAACAATTTTGGGAGGTTGGAGAGTAATTTATGATATGCAAAATACCAACAGAGAGGTCAAGTTATGATATTGGAAAACTATCTAAATTATATACTATTAATAATTCAAATAGTGCTTTACAGGTACAATTTTAAATGGAAGCAAATAAAGAGGACCCAAAAGTACATGATCACTAGCAAATTCAAACTAAAAGCTTTGATCTCCTAAAGTAGTCATCAGTTTAAATTTTCTTTAGATCATGCACTTTTGGATCCCATTTACTTATTATTGAAGTCATGGTTATGGCGAATCTCCTTAAATATCTTAAAACAAATAGAAGAAATAGAAGAAAATAGATGGCCTATGGTTGTTATTAAAGAAATCTTAAACAAGAAAAAAGCATCTTGTATGAAACAATACATCAAATGAATGAGCAAATTGAATGCTCAATCGACTGCATGTCCAAACAACAATGAAGAAATAAATGCTTTTGTAATAGACAAAATTTGCAAGTCTATGTGGGAAAGGCATTAGGGAGAAAGATGAAATATTACTTTGATGAATTTAACCACACTTCTGATCATCAACAAACTGTCTATATAGGGGCAAATATCTCTTGGAGAGCAAATATTCTCAAAGCTCAAGTAAAGACTAATAACATCTTTGATAAGACTAATAACATCTTTGATGTGAAATATATAGGAAAAACCAAAAGAAAAATAAACAGATA
Source organism: Sequoiadendron giganteum (assembly GCA_007115665.2). Taxonomy (NCBI): domain Eukaryota; kingdom Viridiplantae; phylum Streptophyta; class Pinopsida; order Cupressales; family Cupressaceae; genus Sequoiadendron; species Sequoiadendron giganteum. The sequence goes on from CM021109.1 coordinate 539,493,668, forward strand.
AAATATGCGTCTTTTTACATAACTAAAATAATTAAATAAGAAAAACACTCTATCTAAAAGTATTGCACCAAAAAAACACAAATACTTTTAACTATAACCTCCTTACAAGATTTGTTCAAAAAAAGACAACCAAAATAACACAAAAACTCATCATCAAATTAAATAAGAGAAAATCTAAAACCTACGCATCCATGATAGGTATTTTCTCGTAAATCCCTAAACACCACAAGTGCAACCTCCTCGAAAAGGTTGATCCCCAATTCTAAAATTTACACCCTTCGCTTGATAGAAGCTTTCCTCACATCTGGCTCTATTTCACAACCTTAAAATCTTAGGCCTGGTCATACAACCATCAATCTTGAACACTCTTTATCCTATCACTGCATATTGATGCCCTTTATCGATTACCTAAAGTCCACTAAGGACCCAAAGACCCAAGCTGACGACACCTGTCATAATGGTCAAGACTGTTCTAGAGAAGGGGCCCTCTATAGAGGAGACAATATGTGCATACTAGGCCCCCCTCCCCCACTCTCTCTCTATAGTAGTGGTCGGGGAGGAGAGGGGTGGGCAGTGGGCTATCGGCAAAACCAGTTATTTTCAAAGAAAGTCGTCACTACATATAGTTGAAAAAACGAACATTCCTTTCATTTCAAAGGACGACAACCCAAAAGCATAACCTGGGGGAACCGCCCTTCCCCTGCGATAGGGCCGGATCTGGTCGACCGTTCAGATTCAGATTACTGGCTGTCAACGTCCACATAATCAACTAGCTTTTTGCCTGCCACATGTCACTATAATACTTGGGATCTGTTGGGCCTGCATTTTTATCGCCCTAGGTTTCCAAAGTGTCAAAGGGCTAGCTAAAATGAAGATGCATTCAAGGTTTAATAAACTTGGGCTTCATGGGAATTCTGTCTACCTAGAATGCCCCTTGTTGTTAGACGTGGTAGCCTTATAAGTAACTCTACCTTAGTTTAAAACTAGCTATTGCACTTTAGGTGTGCAATGGGTTACGTCGAATAATAGTATGATAGACAACATTATAAGGATGTTAATTGGAGGTTAGTCTTGGTGGTTAATCAAATTCTTCATTTGTGTGATTCTTTAGAGCTTGTCACTTTCACTCATATCCCTAGGGAGTGGAATGGTGTAGCGGATTGTTTGGCCAAATGGACTTCTAATCAAATACAAAACTAGAATATTGGGAACAAGGATCAATTACCTATGAGTTTGTCCCATTAGTTGGATCATTTAGTGGAACTTGATATGGCTCTTTAATCAAATAAGACAAATAATCGTTTGCATTTAATTTATTTCATTTGTTTCATTTTTTGATTATCTAAACTATTTTCTATTTTAACCAATATGACTAAACAAAATAAAATACTGCCATACTATTATTCCTCATCAAACAACCCATCATCCTGTTCTTCAAAAGAAAATAATGTTATTGTTATATATATGGATGCAAAATTAAATGCAATCTGCATCTTAACACCATTGATTCTGAATGGATTGTGTCAAAAACTTTATTAATATTCTCTGACTTGTAGACTCTTATGAAATATTTCTTTTTTATACAAATATTAACATAGTATAAAACAAATATGATATGCACATTATTTGATTCATATTTATTTGTTTTCTACAAAGAAAAGTTGAATTTTAATTGATTAATGAGATGAGATCAACTCCTGTAAGAGGGCCCTCTCCCTTTCTTCAAATCAAATTATTATTAGTCTCTTCGTATAATTATAAATGGTAATCAAACTTACAATAATATGGAAGACTCAGGGGTGTACGAGAGTTTTGAATTTTGAGGTTCAGATAAGAGATGGACTGAGTGGTCTGAAGTAGTGGAGGAAGAATATGGGAAACTGCCTAACTCTGTCGTACCCTCCAATGCCCTTATCACAACTAACATCACTGGCCTACTCATTAAATCATCATGTATACACACCATCCCCACTCATAACATTTTGGTTGCCGCCTCCTTGACATCCACTTCATCTTGAAGCCTTGAATCTAACAAATGTGTTAATCTCCCTTCTTCGGCTTTAGTCTGTAATACTTAGAATAAGCGGTGTTCAGTAAGATGTCTGCTTCTTTGTCCGCTAACAATTTTGACCAACACCAAAGCTAAATATATCTGCCTTCTCTGTAATATGCATAAGGTCAATTGGTAGGCCATTTAGCAGATGATGTTGTTTGTGCAACAAAGGTCTCAATGGAGAAGTGATAGCTTCAAATTAACTATGCATCCATGTCTAGAGATAAAGGGGGAGAGAGGAAATTAGAAGTAGAGATGAAGATAGAGGGAGAAAGGAAGAGGGAGACAAATATATAGAGATATATAAGTAGAGGGAGAGATAAATATATATAGAGAGAGAGGGAGAGATAGAGAGGATGAGATAGAGAGATATAGATGAAGAGGGAGATGGAGAGATAGAGAGATATAAATGGTGAGATAGAGTGATAGAGAGAGATATAGAGGAGATATAGAGGAGGAGAGGGAGAGAAAGAAAAAGAGATAGACAAATAGAGAGAATTAGAGATAGGTAAATAGAGATGGAGAGAGGGAGAGACATATAAAGGGGGTGATATAGAGAGATAGAGGGGGATAGTGAAAGAGATAGAGAGGTAGTGATAAAGGTAGAAAAAGATAAGGACAAAAAGAGATAGAGAGAGGAGTGAGAAGGAGATAAAGAGATAAATAGAGATAGAGATATAGATTAAGAGAGATAGAGTGAATGAGAGAGAGAGGGAGGGGGAGGGAGAGATAGCTCTATAGATAGAGAGGGGGAGAGGGAGTGAGATAGTGGGAGATATGGAGATATATAGAGCAATAGGGAGAGATATATCAATCACCCTCCCTATATCTATATCTATTTATTTCTATCTTTATCTCTCTACCTCTCTCTATCTCTTTATCTCCCTCTCTATCTGTATGTTTCTCATTATCTCCCTATATATATATATATATATATATATATATTTTCTTTTCTCTATTTATCTTTATCTCCCTATCTCTTTATGTGACTATCTCTATCTATGTCTCTCTCCTCTTCTCTCTTTCTCTTTTCCTTCATCTATTTTTCTCTATCTCCTCACTATCAAACCTCTTTCTATGTCCCTATTTATTCTTTTGTATCTCTACCTATCTCTCTATATCTCTTTGTCTCCCTCTTTATCTCTCTATTTCTATTTATCTCTCTATCTCTATCTCTATCTTTCTTTCTCTCTCTTCCTTTTTTCTCCATATCCCTCTTTTTATACCTTTATTTATGTTTTTGTCAATTTCTCCTCCTTTGTCTCATTTTGCTCCCTCTCTTGCTCCTATTTTTTCTCTCTCCACCTATATATCTTATCTCTATCTCCTTCTCCCTTTTCTCTTCCTTTCTCTTTCTCTCTCTATATGTTTGTCTCCTTAAATGTGTAATGAGTACATTGAAGAGGTTTTAAAGGTGAATTATCATATCCTTGATCAAATGACATGCTACCTTGAGCATAACTCCCCAAGGACACATGCCATCCTTGGATTGTTGACATGAAACAACCAAACAAAAGTTATTTTCTCTATTCTCTATTTTTTCCTTTGTATCTCTTATGTTTCTCTCTCATGCTCTATCTCTCTTTGTCTATTCCTCTCTCTGTCTCTCTGTCTATCTATCTAAATTTTTCTCTTTCTCACATTCTCTATTTGTATTAGCTGATAGGCTACATATAGTGTGATATTTGAGCTTGAAACAAGTCTCACACCTACAAACCATTATCGAGTCATTGGAAAAAAAAATAGTTATTTAATGGTAAACCACTCTCTTTTAATGGTATAATCCTCTAAAATATCATGTAAAAGCCTCCAAAATCTCACTTATCACGTAAACTCCAAATAAATATTTAACTGACAATTGGGTGGGAACATTCTATTTCCATTTACAGTATTATTTGTCAATTTGATGGCAGCTTTCATTTTTCATTTGCATTGATTTATGTTTTAAATCAGAATGCAAATATTTCATAATCAGATAATATTTAATTTTTTTAAAGAAAAAATCTAGATTTGTCTAAATTTATGTCATTCCATTATTTAACACTTATTATTATTATTTCACTTTCCTTTCTGCTAGTTAACTTTGCAAGCCCAAAATTTGAGACCTTCGCATTGAAATTTTCATCCAGGGGAATGTTTTGGGGTTTGATGTCGAAATGAATTATTCAGTGCTAACACTCTTCGTGTAAATAGGTCAATCCACGTGCAATATGAAGAACTATTTTGGATTTGGTCTTCCAATCCAGTTATAGACTTTCCAATTTTTGGTTGGAAAGAATAGAACTACAAACGCCCATTTGAATAAATCTTAAAATAGAGGCAATTTTTACGTATAGGAAGACTAACTATAATCAGATTCAATGGATATCCACAGACATGATAGAAATTGAGCGTCTCATTAGTCAATTGTACATGAGCTATGTTAAGAGATGTGGGTTCCTTTGGATACCTAAAATACATTTGAGTGAGCACGGGGGCGTATACATGCCAAAGTAGTCCACTTTCAAGGTTTCGTAGTAAAACCCTTGACTTGTATTTGTCAGAGAAATATTTGCAATAAGATTCTGGTCCACCTTCAACTTCTGGCCTTGCAGGAGGATATCAGTGGGATGGTCGAAAGACTGCCACATGGTTCCATTGGAGTTGTTAGAGAGCACGAAGTTCCCCGTTTCTTCGATCATTAGTCCCTGAAAATCTTTGGAGGGTGTATTTGTAGACCAGACCAAACTACCATCTGTGTCCTTCAACACAATATTCCCAAAGGAGGTGAGTCAGAGGGTTGCGTTGTCTTGCACTAAACACTCTTTGTTTGCAGTCCACACCATTTGTAGGTCATTTGGATCTGTATAATCAGTCTGGTAGGTAACAAAGAAAATTGCAAATGAGTAGCCCGTGTCACAAGGAATAGAGTAGCAGAAGAATCCACATCCAAACTGCAGGATTTCACCGCAAAAAAAGATATTGTTGGAGAGAAGAACATGTTTGACTGTGAGTGCGCTCAAGGTAGCTAATTGAGGTGTCCATGACTCTAAAGATTGGATATTATTTACCCACATGGCCCCTCCATATCCGGTTGTAGAAGGTAGAAGGAAAAATATTTGCATTGCGTACGCATGTGGGAGTCAATATTACATGTTGTAGCCATGCTTACGTGGGTGAAACAACCATGGTTCAGGTAGAGCATTAATGCATCTGAGACAAACGACTTTGAACGACTGAGATTAAAGTAAGGGTCCCCCACTGATCTTACACCATACCTCATAAAAACTAGCTTTGACAGTTTGAACTTGGATACGCCTTCGGCATAAATAATTATCAATCAGGATATTTGTATTCAAAGTTTAATAAATTTGGATTTTATGGGATTTTTGTCTACCTAGAATTTTTATGTTGTTCGATGTGATAGTTTTATGCGTAAATCAATTTTAATTTTAAATAATATTCATTTAGGATATTCAAGAGCTTGGGATCTTAAGCTTACTCTATCCATGTACCAAAAGAGGTAGGGTTTTGTGATTGGTATTTGTTATAATCTTGAGTATTTAAGAGGTTTTAGAGAACATTAGTAACAATATTTTATATTAATGGTTGATAAGTATATGGGTTGTGGCCTTATCTTGATTGGCTAAATCTTTCCTGTTGCAGGAGGTTGTTCACGAGGTCTAGTCTCCCCCACCCCTGTGGTACTAGAGGGCATGTCGCGCCAGCGTCACCAGTCACGTTTAAAAATTTACCAGGCGCACTGCAGTTTATAGGGGGTCATGCTACCCGATTCCTGCAATCTAAAAAAAAATGGTTGATAAGTATATATGTAAATATTTTTATTTAACATATATTATATGTTTATTTTTATATAGGTCAATGTGATTTATATGTATGATTAGCTTTTCAATAATATCTTTAGGTGATTTTTTTTTTTTTTTATGGAGGTCTTCCACAAATTCTTTTTTGCTACCCGATACGGGAGCACGAGCCTTCTAGGGCTGAACCTCTTCGGCTAAGAGCCAAGGACTGAGGGGTCTCCATTCCGCAAAATTCGCTCGGGGCACGATCCCGACCTCATCCCTTATTTTGATGTCGGAGCCTTTGCACTCAACAAGATTTATAACAATCTCATAAATACAATAATATAATCTACATTTTTAATGATTATATTATAGAGTAGAAAAGATAGATATAATTCTAATCTCAAAAACATAGATAATGACATAAATACATTCTAATTCAAATTTTACCAACACCATTATTTTTTATCACTAACTATTGTTTCTAGAGATTTCCAAATCAGACATACTAATGAGAAATAACCAATTTTGATCTAAAAGTATAACCAATGCACCATGATTTCTCCTCCAATATAGAGCCTACTTTATCTTCTTTATTGGTCTCAAATTCAAATAGAATGAATGTGCCATTTGTGGATTAGAGACTTTTTCTTAAGGAGATTAAGTCTAGAAGTTCTTTAGTGAGTTGATAATTGCAAAATTGAAATGATGATCATAGGATGTAGTATAATTGAATAGAAAGGAATGTTCTCAAGCTCACCTAAATCAACTCAATCAAAATCTCACTAGATGGCATTTAGACATAAGCAAAATTGAGTTGAGTAAGCTTGCAAACATTCTTTTCCACTAGATGACATAAGCAACCAAAAGTATTTATCAAATTGAGATCTTATATGGTGTTAGTTGATAATTCTTAGAAATAAAATTTTCTACATTGAAAGTGAACACACAATCACTAACTATGGTGAAATGTAGAATTTAATGCACCTATCCAAAAAGAGGCTCTAAAGTTTTAGTAACATAGAAATTTTCTCTTTGTTGATGCATTTGCAAAATGAAGAGACTAAAATTCTCATAAAGTTGAAGATTCATATAATGTTCTACCACAAGCCACTTGAGTTGAGTTCACATTTGTAAAATAGCTAGAAGACAAACATATATATAATCTTTCTATAGTATCAACATCATATTAGTTACAATGTTTCTAGAGTATGAGTAGGTGTTTCCAATCCAAATTTGTCATGTTTTATTTTATTCTCAATTGCTCATGTTTTACTTTATTCTCAATTGCTCATTTAATTCATGTTAGAAGTGATGACTATTTATTTTCTAAATGGGAAACATTTCATGAAATGGATGATTTTTGAATCATATTCATGCCCCAAAAATATTATACTAAATTTGGTAACGACTAATGATCTTCATAATAGGTTTCCTTTAAATTTTACTTTAAATTGTCACACAAATTTATTTTCTTTTCATAAGTGTTAAAATTTATATTTTTTTAAAAAAATAGTTATTAAGAAAGTTCACTTAATAATGATTTATCAACCAAACAAAGCTCAAGTCATATGGATTGAATCCACATAAAGGAATCTCAACATTTTGAGGAATGCTTCCCACTAGGGTATTCTTTACAAAATACTTGATAATAAAAAACTTCAATAGTGTAACCATGTCTTAATAATCTAGGGCCTAAGATGATACTTGGTGGATGCCTTAAGAAGATTTAAGGAGGTTGTATTTGGAAGAAAATTATGAATGTCCAAAGCATAAATGAACAAGGAAAGTAGAGAAGAAAATTGACAACATATGTAGAACTGTAATTGCATTATGCTAATTTCTATGCAATATTTATGAGAAAATATATGTTATGTGTATGTATTTATTTTTCACTTCATTCCAACTAAAAATAACAGTGATGTACATTGATATAAAAGAAAGGTAAATGAACCATTAGTTGAATCAAACCATTTCATATACATTTCATAACCATTTCGCATTCAATGGAGATGAGTTAGGACTCACGATTTGGCATGACAGTGCTAAACATGATGAATTTGATGACATTTTTCTAAGGGTTATTAAGCAACACCCAATCACAACAATACAATTTAGTGACCCATATCCTCCTAGATTAGTCACCCCTCCTTGAAGAGCAATGGTCCATATTACATGAAATTACATGGTAAGAGATATGGAAACAAATTGGTAACCTACACTTTTGTCAATAATCTTTGTTGAGAAGGTATTTGATTTGCTTTGATGATTTGGAAGAGATTATTATTCTTGATGTGTCGATAACCTGATCTAATTATATATGGGAATGCTATAATTTGGATTCATCTCAACTTTCTAAAGAGTTTTTTAGCATATGATATATCCAATAAAGGTGAAAAGTAATGACAAAAAAACCTCTATATTGAATAATATATGTAATCCAAGATAAGAAGGAAGAAATTAATCTTGAAATAATTCTATTCTACTTTCTTGGTGATAGTGTAGGGCCCATACTAAAGTGGACAAATATTGTTGTGAGACTCTACTAGTCTTTCCTTCTACAAGCATAGTCAAACTTGATCACCAACTTGAAAGGTGTGTGTGCTTTAATGCTTATCATATCATTGCTTGTGTTTAGCATTAGCTTGTGAAAAAATGGTCTACACTTGTTGAATGTGTTGGAAATTTTATTTAAACCTTTTACTACAACACAAAATGGAATAAGTGTGTAGTAGAACAACTCTTTGAATTAGAAGGGGAATCTCTCTTTAAACAACAACATAATCTACACAATATATACTTGTTATTTATAATCTTTAAAATATTTTTTGGAGTCTTCTATTCTCATGATAAATAAAAGTAAATGTGTTTATTTTTGGATTCACATAGAGCAAAATATTATCACATTTTAATGCTTGGAAATAAGTTACGCTTTTTGACTAAAAAAACCCTATAACTATACAATAACATTGTTTAGCTAAAATAATGGACAAAACAATACAAGTGCACATATCTAGAGTCTGACCTTTTTACAGATTTGACAACACCTTTAATTATCTAAAACATTTATTTCTCTTCTACCTTCTTTACAAATTTGATAAAAAAAGCTTTTATTTTAATCTCCTTTAATTAAAATAAACAATGAACCTCAAAACACTCTAAATGACACCTTTACATTATCTTTCACAAAACTAAATTTTTATTATGTTTGCTCTCGATAAACTAGTTTATTTATTTTCATTACACTAACAATATGACTATATTCTAAGCTACTTCGAATATAAAAGCTAAAATCTACCACTAATCTAAAAAACTCAGTTTCTAATAAATTAAACCTTCACGAAATCATTGATATCACCAAAATAAATTCCAAGCACGTAACTCAAATGCTACCATAAATTAAAGCATTCTTTGAAGACATAAACCCCTACTAAGTATGATTTTTTTACTAATAAATTTTTTGCTATAGAAGATCAATTCTTTGACTTTTGATTTCAAGTGAAGTCCTCCTTCCAAACTAGGCATCAATATCCTTTTTTAGAGGATCTAAATTTCAAAAAGTCATTTTTGTCTAAAAGAAGCGCCACATTTTTCTATTCACTATAATAAACTTTTGATTGATTAATGACTAAAAAATCTATTCCCTTTTTAGTGGAACTTAATCTACAAATAATAAAGATTTTTTCTTTAATTGGAAACTCTTGGTTAATTGTTTGGATATAAAATAGTTAATAGATTCCTCCTTTATTGAATGGCACCATACATTATTTTCAAGCAACTTTCATCATTACACGCATGCACTCCAAAATATTGATCAGTGTAAATTCACTAAGAGGTGCACACTTGTTTTCACCAGGGCACCTATATACACACTATTTTCATCCTTCATTTTTAAATTTGAACTTCTTTTGATGAGGTGTGTTTTTCTACTCTAAGCATAAATTTATGCACATGCATTTATCTATGTTGAATTTGAACTAAAATCTCATATCATGTGGCATGCTCTTGATCATCGGTCATATTTTTATATACATCATGATTTTGTAAAACAAAATCAATATGTATTTATTATGATATTTCTTGAAAATATTTGTAAAAATTAGAAATCTAGTAGATCATTTCGAAAGGATGACCTCCAATAATTAGATAATAATATATGAATTCAATATTTTATGATATGAGAGAGTTCTTTTCCTTATTTATATGCTTACTTATGTAAGGACATACCTCTTCATCTTAATTAAGACAGATTAGTGTATTAACTAATATCTATGTTAGGGCTAATCATGCCACAAGTACTTACCCTTATTATACTTAGTAAAATATAATGCATACTTAGGAATATATTATATTAGGATCATAACATTCTCTTCCCGTTAAAAAAATCATTGCTCTCAATGATTAGCAACTCTAAAATATTTTGTATGAATCATTCATCATTCCATGTTGCGTTCTCAATTGGAAAATTCTTCCACCCGATTAGGAATTTTGAGGTGGCTCTATTTTACAATCTGATTTTGGAAATTCTATGAAGTTTTTGTATACTTTGTATGAATACTTTTTTTGTAGTATTAGTGGGAAATGGATGAGATAGTCCACAAAAATATGCATTCTTAATGAGTTTATCCACAACAAGCAAAATTAAATCAATATTATTTGACTTTGGCAACCGCATAATGAAGTCCACTAATATTTCTACCTCGTGTTGAAATTGAAATTCCTAATATTTGTGAGAGGCTTGGAGTATTTATTTTTTCCCTCTTTTTGTTGGCATATCAAACATTCCACCACAAAATTTTAGACATTCACTTTAATATCTTCCCAAAAGAAAAGTTTTTTTGTAGGTATGAACACATTCTATAGTATCTTGTTAGACAAAAAATTCCTTTCTTCTTAGGGTCCATCTAGCACCTTTAAGTGACACCAAATGTCTTGAGTATTCTACTTATTTAACCCTAAAGATACATTTTGGATTGTTTTGCATATATTTATTATCTTCCAATTCATTAACAATAGGAATATGAAACTTGTCTTTATGATTCATATTTTTTAGCTTCTTATAATGTGAACACATTCTCCATGGATAATCCTTTTTTTAAGCATAAGAATAGGGAATAAATAGGAAATGTTGGGGATGAAAAATGCTTCTTGGTATTAATCATATGTCATGATTATGGTCTCCAATTAGAGGCACACAATTAGATTCTTGAAATATTTGTTGATGGTGTTGAATATTCTCTTAAAATTTTGGTTGATATTGGGTTATCATATCTTGTGCTTCTATAAAATATAATTGTGTCCATTTATTATAAGACCCTTCCCTGAGTAATTTCTCCATCCAATGGGAGCTAATGATTTCCCATGTATCCTAAAAGCCATAGATAAGTTAAAAATTGAAAGATATTGTTCCTAATTGTTTAAGCTATTGGAATTTTGCATTTCCATTGATGTCAATAGATATTTTTTGTTGTATTGATGTCAACCTATGGAGTTTCTTTGATTAGTTGCATTGTTTTGTCATTAGTAGTATCACTGATGTCAACCTCTAGTGTTGCTTTGATGAGCATATGTTTGTGGATGTTCAACCTCTTGTGTGGTTGAGAAATTGAGAAGGTGTTGTAGATATTGAGATGGTGTTTGTGGTGCTTGGTTTCCAAGTTCTTTTGAGGAATTTTGAATAAAATAGGAGGCAATATGGTAAAGAGTGTTCAGTGTGGTAGAGTGGTGTTTAGTGTTTTTCTCTACATTTCTTCATGGTTGAAGATCTTCTTGTGTGGTTTAGATATATTGATAAGAGGCATTCAAGGGTATTATATCCAAAGTTTCAAGTTCTGGATCATTTGACAAAAGAATTTGTGTTCACCAGTGTGTGAACTATGCAGTAGTGTTGTCTGGGAGAAATGGTTTTTCTTCGCATTTCTCCACATTATGGTTTTTGATTTTACGGATCTAGAAGCGTGCTTATGTTTTTTTATATCTATCTTTAGTCTAAGTTGTTTGAAGTTTGGTGCTCTAAAAGGTTGGATTCATCTGTTACAGTGTGTGGAAAGTTAACTAGGTGTACAAGATGAGCATGTTCTTCAAGTGTATGATGTTGCAAAGGATTTGTTGGATTTTAGGGTGTTGATGGAATATTCCAAATTGTGTTTAAGAGTTGTGTGTAGTATGTGAGTTGTCTTCATATTTGGTGAAGCATGTACTTAAATTTTTAATGGTTTTAACATAGGTTCAACTAACCTTGGGTGTTTACACTAATTGTGAATATTCTTCAATGTTTGTGGAAGCATGGCGAGACATATATATATAGATGTGGATTTAGGTATGAGTTAAGGTGTGATGTGTTCCATCTTCATTCCTCTCCACTATGGGAATGTTTTGGTGTTGACCTAATTTGAATTTGTAGGTTTGAGGTGCATAAACGACATTGTAGATTGTTTTCAAGGTTGAGGATGATATATATGTGTGATGAATTGATGGAGGAAGAAACAAAAGTGAGGGTGATACGAAGTGTTGATATGTGGAGTGCGAAAGTGTGAAATGTAGTGTGAGATTTAATGCCTAAGACTACTAGAAGCAATGAATAGAAGGTTTCTACATTCTACAAGGAGAGTGTGAATGTTGTGGTGAAGTAGTGGTGGATCTTTTTGTTTCTCTGAGATGGATTTCTCATTGTAACAATATTCTATCTGCTTCTTTCTATTCTGACAGTGAGCCATTGGTAGTGAGCCTTTCTTTCTTTTGGGTAGTGAGCCCTTTGACAATGAGCTTATTGTATTTGATGTTGCAATTACTTTATATTGTAAACTAATCCTCACTATGGTTTTTCCTTCTTGGGTTTTCCACATAAATATGGTGTTCTCATGTGTATGAATGTGTTAGCATTATTGTTTCTCATGTTTATATTCTTCTAATGCACGATAAGGGTTTAAAGGTTGTTAAGGGGTTTAAGGATTAATGCAGATTTGATTGTTAATTAAGGTTTTGATGTTTTAATGCACAAATGATTCACCCCCCCCTCTCAGTTATATTGTGCATTAAACAACCGGTATCAAAGCAAGGTTCCTTGGAAGAAGGATTAATCACTTGAGGTAGATCTGGGATGATGCAAAAGAATGAGGCTCCTCTATTTGATGGATCAAATTATGCATTCTAAAAAACCAAGATTGAAGGTTTTCTTGTTTCTCTAGGGTTTGGAGTTTGGAAGTTTGTTGAAACTAGATATACAATATCTACAAATGGTTTGAGTACTGATGATGAGATCAAGGCATATGAGAACAATGGAAAAGCAAGGTATTCTCTTTTGAGTGGCCTTTCTAATTCATAACTTGTGAAAGTTATGAGTCTTAAAACTATTGGTGAGATTTGGAAAAATTTGGAAAGTATCTATGAAGGAGATGATAAGGTCAAGCAAGCAAAGATGCATATTTTGAAGACTAATTTTGAAACCCCAAGAATGACAGAAGATTAAGATATTATAGGCTAAATGCATAGAGAAAATAAAGTTGTCAATTCCATCAGAGGTCTTGGTGGAAAGCTTGAAGAAGATGTGGTAAAGAAGGTATTAAGAACTCTTCCCAAATCTTATAGTTGTAAGGTTTTTGCTTTGAAGAAGCTCAAAATTTAGATTATTATTCTAGAGATCAGTTGTTTAGTGCTTTAACTACTTTTGAACTAAGAGAGTTTGGTCCAAGTGATTCAACAAAAGAGAGTAGTTTTAAAGATGGAAAAGCATAGAAGAATGAGGAATCCAATATGGATGATCTTGATGAGTTAGAAGAAAACTTTGTGAGGAGATTGAAAAAGGGCACTAGAAAATATAGAGGTAAGTTACCTTTCAAATGTTTCAATTGTGGAAAGATAGGTCATTATGCTTCAAGATGTCTAGTCAAAGCTTCAAATAATAGATTTAAGGAGAATAAAGGTAAATCAATTAAGAGAAGTTATTATGTTAAATAAGATGCCAATATATTTGATGATGAATATGATTACCCGAATGATGAAAATGATGAATGCTTGTTCATGGCTCTAAACTTTGAAACTAATTCTACTAACTTTGAGAGATGTATAAAGGAAGTTTATCCGAAAATAGGTCATAATGGAACTATGGTGATTTCTTTTCATGCTAAAAAGGACATAAAATATTATATTATTGATAACAAATGCTCAAATCACATGATAGGTGATAAAAGTAAGTTTGTTAAACTTGACAAGTTTGAAGGAGGTCTTGTTAAGTTTGGTGATGATACATCTACTAAGATATGTGGAAAAGTTTCAATCATTTTTGTTGGAAAGAATAATACAAATGATGTTCTTCATGTTAAGGGGCTTCAACATAATCTTCTAAGTGTAGGAAAAATGTGTAGTAAAGGATATAACCTTGTACTTCAGGATGGTGGTTGTGAGATCAAGAAAGGCCTCAAAACTTTGGTTATTACAGGAAGAAGGATAGATGGAAATGTTTATTAGCTTAAGGGTGCCAATGGTATGTGATTTATGACTAAAATCAATTAAAGTTGGCTATGGCATAGAAGAATGTGTCACATCAATTTTGATAGCCTAGTTAGAATCATCTCTACTCAAGTTGTAAGAGATCTACCAAAGATTACAAAGCCTATAAATGTAGTTTGTAAGGAATGCCAAATTGGGAAGAAAACAAGAAAAAGATTTAATGTCAAATAATATTCTATCGTGGGACCTTTGGATTTGGTACATACAGAACTTTGTGGACCTACAAGAACACGAAGTTTTCAAGGTGATGGGTATTTCATGTTTTTGATTGATGATTACTCTAAAATGACTTGAGTAAATTTTCTCAAAGAAAAATCAGAAGCTCTAGATAAGTTTAAGGCATTTAAAGCTATGGTTGAGAATGAAATGGATATGAAAATCAAATGTTTAAGATCTGATAGAGGTGGAGAGTTCACGTCCAATGAGTTTAACCGGTTTTGTGAAGATCATAGAATAAAGAGACATTTATCATCTCCTTGGACTCTTCAGTGGAATGAAGTGGTGGAAAGGAAGAATAGGATTGTTCAAGAAGTAGCAAGGACAATTATGAAGGAATAAAATCTACCAAATGTCTATTGGAGAGAATAAATTCATACTACAATTTACATACTTAACAAGGCACAAGAAAGGATAAATAGTTCAAAGAATCACTACGAGTTGTGGAATGGAAGAACTCCTACTGTCAAGTATTTCAGAGTGTTTGGAAGAAAGTACTAAATAAGAAGAGATGAAGAAAACTTAGGAAAGTTTGATGTAAGATATGATGAAGGAATCTTCCTTGGATACTCTACAAAAAGAAAAGCTTACCGATGCCACAATAAGAAGCTAGAATGGATATTTGAAAGTGCAAGTGCCAAAGTGGATGAAGACTTAAATAAAATTTTAGTGTTGATAGATGGATATGAATCATATGAGCCCTCTAGTGGACAAGAAGAGAAATATTATGGTAAGGAAAAATAAGTGCAAGTTGAAGAGGAAGAATCTCTGGAAAGGATCCGTAAGACCCCTAAGTATGTGTAGAAGAATCATTTTGAAGATCAAATCATTGGTGACAAGAGCATAGGTGTATTGATAAGAAGAAAGGATGCTATGATAGAAGAATAAGTAAATGTATTTTTACTTTCCAAAGTTGAACCTAAAACAATGATTGAGGCTTGTAAAGATGAATTTTGGATCAAGGCTATGAAAGAAGAATTGATGCATATTAAGAAGAACTAGACTTTGGAACTTATCCCAAGACTAGCAAACAAGAATGTAATTGGAACTAAATGGGTGTTCTGGAACAAGCTAAATGAGAATGGAGAAGTTGTTAGGAAAAAAAGCAAGTCTTGTGTGTAAAGGATACTCACAAGTAGAAGGAATAGCCTTTGAAGATACATTTTCTCTTATGGAAAGGATAGAGGCTATTAGGATGTTTTTAGCTTTTGGAGCACATAAGGATTTCAAATTTTATTAGATGGATGCGAAGTTTGCATTCTTGAAAGATGATTTGGAAGAATAGGTGTGCATTGAACAACCAAAATGATTTCAATTGTCAGATGATCCTAATATGGTCTATAGATTGACGAAGACATTATATGGGTTCAAACAAGCTCCTAGAGCCTAATATGCAAGATTGGATAGGTACTTATTGCAAAAAGGATTCCATAAAGGTAGTCTAGATAGAAATATTTACTTTAAAGTTGAAAAAGATCAAATTTTGATTATGGTTGTGTATGTTGATGATATAATCTTTGGAGGAAATGAAATTATGTTCAAGAGATTTGCAGAAAGAGTTTGAGATTTTTATGTTTGGGGAGATGAATTTATTCCTTGGACTTTAAATTAATTAGATAGAAAAAGGAATATTCATATCATGGTCAAAGTATGTAAGTAAATGTTGAAGAAGTTTGGAATGGAAGAATCTAAACTGATATGTACTCCTATGGTTACTGGTTGCTAAGTAAGAATGAAGAATCTCCTAAGGTTGATCAGAGCAAGTATAGATCAATGATTGGTGGAATACTATACCTAACAACTACTAGACTAGATATCATACATGTAGTTTGTCTTGTGGCTAGATTTCAAGAAGATTCAAGAGAATCACATGTGGAAATAGTAAAAATAATATTCATATATTTGAAAGGCACTCTAGAACATGGTTTATGGTATCCAAAGGAAACTAATTTCCCTATAAGTGCTTATACAGATGCAAATTGGGCATTTTGTATGGATGATAGAAGTAAAAGTGGTAATGCTTTGTTTCTTGGAAGCAAGGTTGGTGTATTGGCTAAGTAAGAAGCACGATTCAATATTATTATCTACTACAAAGGAAAAACACATTGTTGCAGCATCATGTTGCACATAGGTGTTATGAATGAAGAAAACCTTGAAGGATATCAGAATGCCATATGATGAACCAATTCCTATCTTATGTGATAATATAAGTGCTATAAATATTTCAAAGAATCCATAAATGCATTCAAGGACAAAGCATATCTCAATTCAATATCATTTTCTAAGAGAAAAGGTTGCAGATAATGATGTGAAGTTGGAGCATACTAAAGATCAAGTTATAGATATCTTCAAAAAGGCTCTTCTTAAGGATAATTTTGAGTATCTTTGGTAGAAGTTAGGGGTTATTGCCCCTCCTTTCAATTAGATGCATAAATTTATGCATTAGTCCAATGGATTTCAAGATTCATTCCTTGTTTTGGACTGATGTTGGTGGCTACCTCTTAGGGGGAGTAGGTAGTGGTATTATTGGTTGTTGCAGTTAGGGGGAGGAAGTGTTTTCATTATGTTGGTTTTGTCAAGGAAAGTGAAATTTGAGGTTGCAGAGCAATTGTTTTCCTTCTCCACTGATGTCAAAGGAGGAGAGAAATTATATGTGATTGGTGTCAAAGGAGAAGCAAAGAAAATAAAATGCATGTTGTCATTTTCCATTGATGTCATATGGTTGGAATAAATTATATGAAGAAAGGGGGAGAAAATTCATGTAAAAAGAAAATGTGTTGGAAAGAGCAGATGCTTGTGTAAGGGTTAGAAGTGTGCACTATGGTGTAGTATATGAGTTGGTGATCAAAGCTATTGTTGTCGATAGTTTTTCATATCAAGTTTTTCATCAATGGAAAAGGGGGAGATTTTTGGAAGTTCGTGTTGTCATTGATGTCATCCTATGGAGTTTCTTTGATTGGTTGCATTATGTTGTCATTATTTGTATCACGGATGTCAACCTCTAGTGTTGCTTTGATGAGCATATGTTTTTGGATGTTCAATCTCTTGTGTTGTTGAGATATTGAGATGGTGTTGCAAATATTGAGATGGTGTTTGTGGTGCTTGGTTTCCAAGTTCTTTTGAGAAAATTTGAATAAAAGAGGAGACAATGTGGTAAAAATTGTTTAGTGTGGCAAAAATGTTAGTATTTTTCTCAAAATTTCTTCATGGTTGAAGATCTTCTTTTGTGGTTTAGATATGTTGATTAGAGGTGTTCAAAGTTGTTATATCCAGATAGGTTTTGTATCATTCAATAGAAGAAGTTGTCTTCACCAATGTGTGAAATGTGAAGTAGTGTTGTTTGGGAGAAATGGTTTTGCTCAACATTTCTCTGTGTTGTGGTTTCTAGTGTTGTAGATCTGGAAGTGTGCTTATATTATTTATATCTATATTTAGTCTAAGTTGTTAGATCAAGGTTGGATTCATGTGTTATACTATGTGTAAAATTAACTGGGTGTACAAGATGAGTATGTTATTCAAGTGTATGATGTTGTGAAGGATTTGTTGGATTTTAAGGTGTTGATGGAATATTCCAGATTGTGTTTAAGTGTTGTGTGTGGTCTACGAGTCATATTTGGATTTGGTGAAGCATGTACTTAAATGTTTAATGTTGTTAACATAGGTTCGACCAACCTTGGGTGTTTACACTAATTGCGGATATGCTTTAGTGTTTATGGAAGCATGGTGAGGCATGCATATGTGGATTTATGTCTGAGTTAAGGTGTGAAGTGGTCTTCCTTTATTACTCTCCTCTACGAGAATGTTTTGGTGCTGACCTAATTTTAATTTGCATGTTCAAGGTGCATATTCAACCTTGTAGATTGTTTTCAAGGTTGAGGATGATATATATGTGTGATGAATTGATGGAGGAAGAAAGACAAGTGAGGTTGATGTGAAGTGCAAAAGTGTGAAATGCAGTGTGTGCGTTAATGCCTAAGACTACTATAAGTAGTGAGAAGAAGGTTTCTACATTCTACAGAGAGAGTGTGAATGTTCAGGTGAAGTAGTGATGGATATTTTATGTTGCTTTGAGATGTATTTCTCATTGTAGCAATCTTCTATCTTATTCTTTCTATTTTGGTAGTGATCCCTTCTTTCTTTTGGGCAATGAGCCCTCCGATAGTGAGCCTATTATATTTGATGTTGAAATTACTTTATATTGTGAACTAATCCTCACTTTGGTTTTTCCCTTCTTGGGTTTTCCTTGTAAATCTGGTGTTCTCATGTGTATGGATGTGTTTGTATTATTGTTTCTCATGTTTATATTTTTCTAATGCATGATAAGGGTTTAAAGGTTATTAAGGGGTTTAAGGATTAATGTAAATCTGAATGTTAATGAGGGTTTTAATGTACAACTGATTCACCCTCTCTTAGTTACCTTGTGCATTCAACACAAGCCATTGCATACACAAAACTACATCCACTCCCCTAATAGGGAAAGAAAAAGTTTATGAATATAGTTGATAATTTCCCATTAAGACTTTTATATGATAACATTTACCACCACAAGGTAGTTGTTTCTGATCAACTATCATGACTTGAAAATTAGAGAGTAGATAAACAAAATAATTGAGCTCATTAGCTATTCTTCTATCAATAAATTTGTGTACTCCTAGTATCAACTAACACTTTCACATTTTTTTTTTTAGGCGATAGGCTTTTATTGTGGACTTTCCAATCCACAACCCATTGGCAATCCCATCTCGCATGGCCTACAAAATACTTCACGAATCGGTAAACCACCTTCTTTGGTGCTTAAACTGCATAGGAAGAATTGAAGAGAAACTACTATGATAAGCACCCTACATAATGAGAGTAGTTGTAGACGAGTTACCTGATTGTTGTGTGCTTTGCATGCATGAAATCGTAGGGATTGTAATTGAAGTAGGAATAGAAGTAAAAAATACTATGATAGATGGAGTTGGGTGCATGGTGTGTAGCTTCTATAACTATGATAGTTGTGAAATGAGGGTAGAGAAATACTGTGAAAAAAGTCCTCTTTACTTGTAGTAGTACGGTTGTGAACGGTTTTGCCACATTTGGGGGCTACTCGTCTTTAATGGTCTATAACCAAAAGCAAGTTAGCTTAATCAAATTGATAATATTTTCTTTAATGGTAATAGTTTCCATCTCAGCCGATATAGAATGACTTGATCACCTTTGTCTGCAAGTATGATTGTGGGCTATGCTCAAAACAAGGAGATAATGATTGTCTTTAATGGTCTAAGGTTACTTTTGAAGATGAGCAAGGAGGATGTGGAGCCAAGGAAGTGACCTCATTTAGTGAAAAATACAATTCAAACACTCCATCATCCAAACACTCCACGGTGCAAATCATTTTTTCAGTCTAATCTCATTAAGACTAAATCAAGTAGATATCTTCTATGTTAGTAAGATCACCCGCCCTTCATCACCGCCTCTTCCTATAAATAGATTGTGATGTCCATCATTTCACAATAAAATTTGGTTTGAGGTTCATTTTTGTTGTCCACCATCACCGTCACCTAGGATGATTTGGTGCTGATAAATAGACAATCTAGTAGCTATAGGGCCCAATTTATGATTGAGGTAAGTCACTTGCCATGGTTTTAGTTAGTTTTCTTTTTCTTTTTCAGTTTGATGTTTTTAATTAGAGTCAATCACAAAAATTCTCTACATGTGAAATCAGGGTAACTGGTAAAATGGTAAAAATTTCCAACGCTAATGATATTGGGGTAAATGGTAAAAATGCATACTACTAGTGATATTGGGGTAAATGGTAAAAATTTCCAATGCTAATGAGTTTTAGGGAAAATGATGAATAGTTAATTTTTTGTTGCTTGTGAATTAGTTTTATCCTTCAATATACACTTAGGGTAAATGTGAATGATTTTTACTGAGGGTTAGTTTTATCCTCACTTTTGCATCCACATCCTCCGCCATGTATTTGCACTATGCCTTAAAAATCTTTCTCCCAACCATTTTGCTCTCACATATTCTACTGGCTTCGATCATACCATCTCAACCATTTCCCATGTCAGAGCACTCTGTAGAGAGATTTGGTTGATGGAGGTTGTAAGCATTCTTCTTACTACATACAAACCTCATGACTCTCAAATATATATTCAACTACTGCAGACCTACATTGCCAAGAAATCCCTTTCAAAGGGTAAGCTAATCCAATCATACATAAATGATAGGGGATTTATATTTGCTACACAACCCATCTTTCAGAATCAACTAATCAATATGTATAACCCAAGCAATATTGAAGCTGGGAAAAAGGGGGTGAATTGCTTTACCTGAACTTATACCAAAATTTGAAGCTTAGTATCTCAGTAATTGGCTTGAATATAAGAGAATATTCAATTGCTTCTAGCATATGTTAAATAACTATTATTCTCATACCTAGGCAAGCTTTCCCATTCACCCATGCGACTTTATCGCATTTTCAAAGTTGTCCTTGGGTTTCTTAGTTTATAGGTTGTGGGACATTAGAATGCCTATATTAAAAAATTATTTTAGTTTGTGAGCTATTATGACTTTCATTAACACAAGTCTTTGCTTTTTCCCCCATCCTTGCCATTACAATAAATATACAAAAATTGAGAAAGGAGAGCAATACAAAAGCATGATATCTTATTATGTATAACATTAGATTTGAGGCTAGCCTAAGTAGGCTTCCAAAGTAGAATGTCTATAATTTCACTATCAAATTTGTACTTCTCAATGAGAATTACTATTTATAAAGTTGATGGTAATTTTTTATTTTCTATCATGGTGTATGATATTGTTCAAAGATGATCTTCCTTTCAAGGTGTGTGTTGTTTATGCAAATGATTTGCTTGCATCTTTAAATTATAAAATTGCATACAAATTTAACCATTAAGAAAATAAAAATTTTAAAAAATCTTTGCTTCACTTTCGTTGTAAAATGTCTAAAGCATTTTATTGATGGCTATTGTGGTATTTACGATCCAAAAGTTATTGTTAGGTGTTAGTTCTATTAATATAAGTTTGTGATTGTACATGAATAGTTTGTTTTGGGTGCTTAAAATTGATGTACTTTTTTGTACGTCATTATAAACAATTTTTCACACTTTGTTCATCTAGGTTCTTCAAGAGGAATCAAATTCATGCTAGAAGAAAAATGGAAGAGTGGTATAGAGATTGGCTAGTCTTTAATACAGTTTGTAGAGTTTTTGCATAATGCAAAGAAAAACAAGTTTGATTTATGAATATGAATACTTAATATGAGAGCTTGTTGTTTAAAATTCTTAGCCAAATTTAGGAGTTTTGAAGGATTTATTTGCCTTGGGAAGGTGTTGCAATGCCGGTTCTAGTTTGGTGCATTAGTTGAGTGGTGATTTTAGTTATGTGGTTTCTATTTTCAATGTAATCAGTGGTATTCAAGGTAAGCTTTGCGATGCGATCATTTATTTTTTCTCAATCCATCTTCCATGTGCTAGCCAAACATTGAAATTTTAATTCAATACTCACCCTTCTCCTTTCAAAATAAGTTCTAACACTTCCTACACCAATCTCAAATTATCGTGTTTGGCTTTAGGTCATTTACATATAGTCAACCTCTATAGTATTTCATTTAATGAAATATTAAAATATATTTAAATTCTACTACAGACTTGGTTTTCCAACACCTTTCACAAATGAGCACCCCAGACAATAACTTTACTCTTTTAGTCCATTTGGTCAATATCAGATGGGCATGCTTTCTAATAATCATAGTTTTAGCAATGGGCAGGATAACAGAGCCCTCAATTCAAGCACCACATGCCAGTAAATATGGTGTTGTCCATAATTTTCTATGTTCATTGAGCTTAACTAACTGTAGGGAACAACAAAAATATATTTATCGTTGAAGTTCAATTCATGAAGCTTAATATATTGAACAAAAAAATGCAAATCCAAATTGCAATAGTTGCCCCTTTATTTTTTTAAATTATCTTATATTACATAAAAACACTTTTCTCTTCCCTAATTAAAATGCAACACCTTACATTTATTACTTTTATGCTTTTATATTTCCATCTTGTGTCTCTCCAATTCCACCATCAGCTTGTTTTTCATCCTTGTCGAAATGGGAGTTGTGTACAATTGTGTGACACAGATACCCATGTACAAAATGTGTAGTAAAGGTCTCAAAAACTAGTCCTTTCCAATGGCCTAGAATTTTGATTCATAAGGTCCAGTTGGGATTGCCAATACTGTGAACTAGCATTCAATATGATAAAGTTATAACTTTTAGATCTTTTTTCTTTCTGTTTTCCCATTTAACGAGAAATATTGGACAAAAAATGGTGCAAGATGATGATGAGAACCTTTTGGGCGATTCATCTATATAACCTCTTAAGGACTCTAATTAGCCCTTAAAGAAGTTTTTATTTTCCTCCAAAGAAAAAATATGTGTACTTTCATGTGTATTTCAGATTTACTCAGTGACAATCCTATGGAATCTTCATTACAACAAAATCCTCAGATCTTGTTTACTTTGTCATTTAATGGTTTATTGTTCATGTATTTAGTGTTTTTTGGGTTCATAGTTTGTGGGAAAAAATGTCACAGTAGAAGTTGTTACTTAAAATGAGTAAAGGATTATTTGTATTATTCAAATTTATAAAAAAAAATTATATTATATAATAGAATAATCGTATAGATAGTCCAAAATGCATGCATAAAGCAAGAGCAATGCCATATATTAAAAACAATAATTAATACCTTAAATATGTTATCATATTATGGAATCTAAAATATTGACATTAAGAATTAGGTTTCTATCATTTATAAATCAAACAAATGTTATAAGGATTTTTTTCATTATAATTGATTAAACTAATTTTATTGATTGTAAATCAAATTGATTAAAAAATTTACACTCTTGAAAAAGAATTCTTAATTTAATCTTATGAAAAAAACACCACTAAGTATTAAGATAGATCTTTTATATTATTGTGATTAATGTTCCAAATTAGAATATTATATTTGATTTGGTTTGTGTTTCTTATATTATATACTGGTTTGAAAGAATAATCTTTATAAAGCTTTATGTTGAGAACAAGAATACAAAATAAAATATATATTTTGAATTTAAATAAATTTTATGAATTTATTTTTAATTATTGATATTTTTTACTGTCAAATACTTTGATTTGAAAAATACATGACATGTATATCAATTATATGATTTGTATTTTTGTATTTTTGTATTTTTTTCTTTTTGGAATTTTATAGAAATGTAAAATAAACTTGTCTATAATTTGTAAATAAAAATTCTCTTTGTATAAAAAATTATAAGATTATTTTAAAATGTTCGTGGTCTCAAAATAGTCAAACATATTGGTGGTTAATTATGGTAGTTATGATTGTTGAGAGTTAATTACTATTCAAGGAGCGAAAAATGGCAGGCAAAAATTTACAGGAGTTCGTGGGTTGTAAGGAGCAGGAGCATGAGCCAACACCGAAATCCAGGAAATCATGGGGCGATTTGGCTATGGAGGAAGAAAACGAAATGAAAAATCAGGCAGAAACTCTCCCCCAAACAAATAAGCACATCCCCCAGTGGGTATTTGAAAATGGAGAATGGGTAGACAAGTGCGATCCGATCTGCCTGAGAATCTCATCGGGCCATAACCGAAGAATCACACAGCCCTACAAACACAACGAGAAGCCATTACAAAAAAACAACCAAGAGAACACTGCTGAGGCCCAATGGTGTGGGTTGATCCGGGAAAATGGCAGCTGGGGAAAAACCTCGGAATCAAACTGGTGCATCAAAGGCAACTCCATCCCGGCCCGAACCAGCAAAGTATGGAGAAACAAGAACCCAAAAAACACCAACACTGGGAAAAAGTACCATTAGTCTGGGGGTCACCGAGGAAGGCTAAACCAGAGAGACAGGGATTTACTCAACCGGAAAGCCAACAGGAGAGTCACCAACCCAAATCCAAACAAAGTGCTATGCCCCCAGGGAAGCAAACTCTTCCAATTATCCTCTGGCACAATTGAACAAAGAGTAGAGCGACTGATGGAACTAGCAATGTTTTCCAAATGGACGGGTCACGGATGCCCTAGCGAGGAAATCAAAGCCTAGTGGAAAAGCAAAATTCAAAATCAGGTAAGCATAAGCCAGCTCCCAAACTCCTTTTTCCTTATAGAATTTGGTGATCAAAATTTAAAATTTGAAGCAATCAATGGGAAACCCCTGTTCATGAACGGCCATAGATTTCATTGCCTAAATTGGAAGGCTCATTTCGATCCCTAGAATTACAAAATAATTCAAACCCCTATCTAGCTCAACCTAATCGATCTACCGTCAGAATTCTGGAATTTAGATGCCCTAATCCACATTGGTGATGCCCTTGGAGTATGCTTAGGAGTAAATGAGGATTTTATCAATGGAATAGAAGGAGCTATAGCTGGAATCCTGGTCGAAATAGATGAAGGATTTGGGATCTATAAAAACCTGGAAATACTAACAAAATTCGAAAGCTGGCAACAAGAAATTGAAATTTGGGCAGGACATGAGCAAAGAAAATGCCTGTTTAGAGAATCATGCTCAGAAGGCCCCTCCAAAGGCAGAAAGATATCTACCCTAGAAAAAAGTACCCCAACCCCAACCCCCAAACCCACTGCCCCAAGCTCCTCCCCTCCAGAAGCTTACCCTAATGGACACTCCTCAAGCTCAGAGCAGCATCCAGATTGTGCAGAGTTTCCCCATGATTTAGAAATTCCTCCTCTAGAATCCCTGGCTAAAAATTTTATCAGAACAAAACAAGCTCTAAATGCCCTAATGGAAGGGGCCCAGGACTTACAAAAAGACATAAGTCTTCAATTAGGGATCCTATCTAAAGAAACAAAGCCTCAACTCTCCCAAATGTCAAAAAAAGACCCAACACAAATCCCAACCCCTCCCAGCTCCTCCCTGCATGTCACCAAAGGGTTAAATACTCTCCCAGAAGAGGAAGGAAATTACCCTCTCTCAGAAGAGGAAATGGAAACTTGGGAAGAGGCAGAGCTAGGGGTGTTATCAAAAATAAGACAGTTAGAACAATTAGAATCCCGAATGAAGGCTCTAAACTTCAAAAAGAATTCTAGCAGAGGTAGGTCGTCAAACAAAGCCAAGATGTTAATAGCTGGCAATGCTTCAGGACAACAAAAAATCATGCCGGGAAGGAGAACATCCTTCCCTGCACAAAATGTGGATTATATCTTGGAATATTAGGGGCTTTAATGCCCCTGACAAATGGTGCATGGTCAAGCGTCAAATTGACCAATCAAAAGCAAACATTGTACTCATATAGGAAACAAAATGGAACAATGAAGAAAGTCAAAAAAGGTTGGCCTTCTGGAAACAATGGAAAGGCCATTTCAGGGAAGCAACTAGTGCTTCAGGTGGAATTGGAGCCCTTTGGAACCCCCTCTCAATAGAAGGATCAGCAGAGAAAGAGGAGAGTAACTGGCAGTTGCTCAAGTTCAAAGACTTAAAGAAAAACATCCATTTCTTCTGTATCAACATATATGGGCCAATCCCCACAGTGGCAAAGAAACAAGTCTGGGGTAAAATAACAAGCATCCTAGAAAACAAAATTGGAGTTCTAGGAATCCTAGCAAGAGATTTTAATGCAACACTGAACAATAAGGAGAAACAGGGTGGTGTAGGGAGAACTACAACCATTCAAAGAGACTTCCAAGAGTTCATAGACTACAACCATCTAAAAGACGTAAGCAAAAAAAATGGTTTATTCACATGGTCCAATAGAAGGAAAGGATTTACTAACATCACCAAAAGGCTAGATCAATTCCTCCTTTGGGGAGATTGGGAGGAAAAGGCAAACACTATAGAAGCCCAAATCATGTCGCTCACTGGCTCGGATCACTTCCCCATCGCTCTCACCCTCGGGCATGATGCCCCACCCCTGGGGAGCCCCTTCAAGTTTGAAAATATGTGGCTTAGAGATGCACAACTTCCAAACCTGATTGAACAATGGTGGAATGAAACCAAATTTGGAGACAGTACTTGCCTTTAAAAAATCAGCTAAAAACTAGCCAATGTCAAGTCGAAACTCAAAGAATGGAACACTTCTCACTTCAAAAACATTTTTCAAGAGAAGGTAAGAGTGGAGCATGAAATCAAAACTCTGAATGAACATGTTATTGAAAATGGGATGGATGCAGAGGATTATGAAAATGAAAAATCCCTAAAAGAGGAACTCTCAGAACTACTAAAGAAAGAAGAATGCTACTGGCGTCAAAAATCAAGGGAGTCTTAGCTAAAAGAAGGTGACAGGAACACCAAATTCTTCCACAATTTAGCAATTGCAAACAGAAATAGGAACAAAATCTCATAAATCAAAAAATCAAATGGTGAAATGGCCCAAACCATTGCAAAAGTCAATAAGGAAGCAACCAACTTCTTTGCAGAATTGCTAAACAAAGACTTCCCGGGAAACAGAGTCATTAGAGATAGGTAGTTGAGTTCTATCCCTTCTCTAATCAATGAAGAGAAAAACCACCTCCTATTCCAAAAAATCCCCCTTGAAGAAGTCAAAAAAATAGTCCTCCAAATGAACCCAAACAAAGCACTAGGGTCGGATGGCTTCCCAGCCAGCTTCTTCCAGAAATTCTGGCACATAGTGGGTGCAGACCTAGGAGCAGCAGTAGAGGAATCAAGAAAGAAAATGATAATGCTAGGTGCCATGAATCATACGTTCCTAGCCCTAATTCCAAAAAAAAGGGACCCCCAATCTATGAGTGACTTTAGACCAATAGCCCTCTGCAACACAGTATACAAAGTGCTCACCAAAATAATTGTGAATCATCTCAAAGTCGTCCTGGACAAAGTAATCTTAGAGGAACAAAGTGGCTTCACTCCTGGTAGGTCAATCATGGAAGGCATAATCACAACACATGAGACCATCCACACAGCAAGGAAAACCAGAAATGCCTGCATGTTACTGAAACTAGACATCCTCAAAGCATATGACATGGTAGATAGACAATTCTTAGTAGAACTCCTAACCAAAGTTGGTTTTGGACCAAACTGGATTACCTAGGTCAACAACTGCATCTCCACAGCTAAATTCTCAATCTTGGTGAATGGATCAGCCCATGGATTTTTTTCTTCCACAAGAGGATTAAGACAGGGAGACCCCCTCTCCCCCTTTATGTTTATAATAATGGAAGAAGTCTTGGGTAGGGGAATACAAAATTTAGTTAGAGAAGACAAGTGGAAAGGCATACAGGTAGCAAATGAGGCATACAAGTAGCAAATGGCTTGGAACCAATATCTCATCTCCAATTTGCAGACGACACAATCCTATTTGGGGAAGCTAGTAGAAGGGAGGCAAGGATGATCAAAACCTTCCTCGATGAATACTGCATGGCTTCGGGGAAAAGTATCAACTGGGGAAAATCTACAATCTTTTTCCTAAACACACAGCCAAGCTTACAAAGACCTCTAGCCAGAATATTGAATCTCAAGGTGGCCAATCTTCCAGGACGCTTCCTAGGCATGCCACTATTTGTAGGTATCAACAGAAACTGCTATTGGGAAAACCTCATCAACAACTGCAAAACTAGAATGGGAACCTGGAAAGGAAAATGGTTGTCTTCAGTAGGAAGACTTCTAATGATCAAATTAGTTCTCTCAGCCATCCCCATTTACTCAATGTCCTTCTTAAAGCTACCCAGAGCAGTAGAAGAAGACCTCAACCAAATTTTTAGAAGATTCTTGTGGTCAAGGACTGGAGATCACAACAAATTTCCCCTGGTGGCCTGGGACAAGATTTGCAGACCTTAGGAGGCTGGAGGAGCAGGCCTCAAACAACTGGCAATAATGAACCAAGCCATGGGGGCCAAATTGGCTTGGGATATTCACTCGAAAGGGGAACAAAAATGGGTCAAAATATTAAGGAGAAAATACCTGGACTCAAATGATCCGACCAGAATTCTAACCACAACCAGCCCTCCAAGAGGATCGGCCATATGGAATTTTATCCTAGATAGTAGAGACATAATCTCCCAACATGTGACTTGGGAAATCAATAGCAACGAAAATGCATCCTTCTGGAATGATTCCTGGGGTGGAATTCCCCCGCTAATCCACTCCCCAGGCCTAGAGATAATAAAGGAGGAAACATCCTGAATATGGGGTGTCAAAGTGGCAGACTTTGGGAGAAAAACATATAGTCATGGCGCCAACTCCTGGAGTTGGAAAGACCTGCAGAACCTCAATGCCCCCAACCCAGAAAGATAGACTATCAAGCATCCTCAAGGATAGATTCTTTATCCCATCTCCAGGCCCATACACGATCCGATGGCATGGTTCCCCCAATGGTTCATACAAAGTAAAACTTGGATACAAGGTGAAAGAATTAGCACTAAAAAATCAAGAGTGGCCCTGTAAACTGTTTTGGGGTAACAAATGCCTACCCAAGGCAGGGTCTTCGCTTGGCTGGCAGCTCAAAAAAGAATACTCACATTAGACATACTAGCCAACTTTGGCATCCAAGGCCCAGGTAGATGTATATTATGCAAAGCTAGTGAAGAAACATCCAACCACCTACTCCTTCATTGCCCCATGGCATATGAGTGTTGGTCTATACTAAAAAACAAACTTGCCCTCCAAACCCCCATCCCTTCAAATATGGCCTCATGGTTCAAAATGTGGCCACAAAAAATCACCAAATCAGTGTTTGGAGGAATCTGGCAAGCCTCCCCATCAATAGTAATTTGGGAAATCTGGAAGGAAAGAAACAGGAGAATCTTCCAAAACAAAGAATTGAATAAAGAAAGGCTCTGGGACAAAATTGAAAAGGCAATAGTAGAAGTAGTAAATGAGGAGGCTCGGTCCAACACATCGAACCAACGTACCTTCACAAACTAGAAAGATGGTCTAATCAAAAAATTCAAAGGCCTAAAACAGTCGTTGATAGCCGAGAACGGGTCAAGTAAGTCAACAAAAATCAGGAGGTCGGAAGTCTCTTAGCAGGCACCAGAGCTAGGATGGGTTAAAATAAAATTTGACGGGGCAGCCCATGGCAACCCAGGCCCAGGAGGCACAAGATGTGTCACAAATGACTCAAAAGGTAGTCGGCTAGCAAAATTATCCTCACATCTAGGCTTCTGCACCAACAATGAGGAAGAGTTCAAGGCAGCGTCTCTAGGCCTCCGACTGGGAATTGACTTAGGAGTTCGCAAGATACATCTTGAAGGCGATTCACTAATAACAATCAATGCAATTAGCTGAGGCACTACGTCAAACTGGAAATTAAATCACCTCCTGCAACACATCAAATAATTAACCGCCAAATTCGATGAATTCAAAATTAGCCATGTATACAGAGAGGGAAACAGCATGGCAGACGCGCTGGCAAAACTAGCATCTGAGTCCTTCACGCAGGCTCCACCACGTCACATCATGGGGAAAATAAAGAGTAACGGATCCCTCCCGATGTGACTGAACCATCAAGTGTCTGATGTAATGTAGCCCCTAACGCAAGTCCCAAGAGCTCAGGCAGATTGTGCGGATCCAAAACTTACCAAACTTTAAATACTCTACAAGTTTCCCAATGCATTGGCAGCATTCTCACACGAGTCCTCTGACGTGAGTACAAGGCAATAAATCATGAAGCTTTATGTTTGCTCAACACATAAAACAACACCCAGAGCTTGGTATTCTCAAAAGGCAATTTGGGTCCGCCAGAGGTTCTAAGAACAACCCTACAGCATGGAGACTCCGCTGGCCCTGGACACTGAGAAGCAACAACAAGCATTTTGCGGGATAATCACGGACAAAAGGCTCAATGGGTTAATGTCCTGCCCTCACCTAGTGGTGCTCGAAGCAACAAAGAAGGTTTTGGGCCCCGAATTCCTCAAAGCTTATCACAGATTCAAATCAAATGTGGAAATCCCTACCATGTTCTTGGTGACCAACATCAACATGGGTGTCCCAAAATCTATTGCAAAAAAGCTGACCCAGATGCTTTTTCACCATGCATGGTTGGGAGACATCGATGGAGCTCTAAATAAAATTGATGACAACAACCTCATTCCTATGCCCCAGTACTACAACGTGCTAAGCATTCGGGGTCATGAGGTGTCGAAGTTCCCTTTGGTAAGGTCTGTCTACCCAACAGGGTATGAAAATTTGTGGGATGTTCGAGACAAGAGCATCAATTTCCTACTCAGGGCGGTGAAACGCACCACCAACTTACCTCGTGGATGGGTAGTGCATTTTGTGGTGAACAAAGGCCTCAATACAGCCCTCCCGGATGGGGATAATATTGAATGGGGTTTCGGTACAGGCGAAGAATGGTTCCCTTTGGACGACAGAGACCCTGAGGAGAAGGCTTTGGGACCAGCGCATAGTAAATGCAAAGCCAACTGCCCGGAGGTCTCAAATTACATAGCCTACAAGAAAAAGGTGGCTGAGGAGGACCTAGATAAAGACAACTCTATGGAAATGGCTGAAGTTTAAAGTCCTGCATCTCTTGGCTTATAGCATAGCACAGTAAGTCCCATTTGTTTTCTTGAAAAGTCTGCATCTTCTCTTTTGTTTTGTCTCTAGGGCCTAGAATGTTGTTTCAATCTGGTCATTGGTCCATTTTCCAATTGGCCACAATGGACTCTTGCCACAAACTGGAATCATGTATTTTGGTCTACAAATTAATATAGGGTGTTGCCCCTCTGCAGTGTTTTAACCAGTACAAAAAATAAAAATAGTCAAACATATTAAATAAAAGATTTATTTGGATACTTCACAGACATAGAAAACAGTCAACCTTAGTAGTTAATTTCATTAGAAACACAATATGGATTATAGTCAAAATATTTAGGATAACATGTAAAATTATTTGTCTATTTCCAATAATTTAAAATTTAATAAGTAGTGCCAGACCTTGTCAACTTAGTTTCTAGCATCAAAGGTTGATTGATATGTTTTGAAACATTGTCATCCTTATCTTCTAAATCAGAATCTTCATCACTATAATCAGAGCTATCATCAAATATTTTGTGCAAATCGTATAGTATTCAAGTTGCAAATGAGAATGAAAGAATATTTATACACAACTAATACATAATAATATTTATTTGTATTGGAATAATATTTTATATTCTTAGATCTACATACTCTGCACAAATAATGAAGAGTTTATGCACAACCCTCTTTTGAACAATTTCACATTGTGATCAACTTTCCTTCTCTCTACAACCTCTCTTTAATGGCCACTCATTGATTATAATTTTTTTTTATCAATACAAAGAACAACACTTCAAATATTCAAAAAATTCCATAAAAAATACAGTGCATTTGTACTTGCAACCCTGTAGATTGAATTGATTACAAAATATAGATACTATTGGTTACACATAGGGGAAACTGCAAAAAAATAGTATTGACAAAAGAAGTTCACTTCAATGTTGTTAATATTCAATATGATTAACTTTTTTTTGTAATTATTGTTATTTAACCTAAGATTTCTCCTACAAAACTATTGATTCAATAATAATTTGTTGTTGGGAGTCAAACTTGAAGAGCTTTCTGCCATTTACAATGTTTATTGTCTGATTTAAAGCAGGCCAACATAGTAGTAGTACATTAATTTGTTGCACACTTGTGGTCCACTTTTCTGATTTGTTTGAGGTGTGTTGTAATGTGTTAGTGTACTTGCTATGGCATAACCTTGCTTTGTTCTTGTACATTTTTTCTGTAAGTTAACTATTTTTTAAGTGTTAATATTTATAGTTATATAATGACTTATTTACTTGTACTCATTATTAAATTTCAATGAATTAATTAAATGTAATATAGGCTTTATTGAATGTTTCTTAGTAAATATTTTTACATATTGCTATTAGTTAACACTAGGTACAATCTCAAATTTATTTAATTCAGGAATGGAAAACCTTGGTCAACTTGATGGCATCATGAGATATCCAATGGTGATGGTTCATCCTACACTCCACTTGGATCACCTCCCTCTACCAATTGGGGTGGACCTCCTCCAAGTGTCATTCAGGAGTTTGCATGTGATATCACCATCAACTACTTTGATATTGTGCAGAAAATACAACTTTTTCCATACATACATAATGTGCAAGAGAATGAAATATTATCAATGGAAACAACACTCGAAGACTTCCATAGAACTTGTAACACATTGGCTTCATTCTACACTTTTTTGTGTGAAATGTGCACTGATGCTCACTACAAATAGGGTGTCGCTCCATACATCCAGCTTGCATTTCTGAACTATGTGAAAAATGTTTGGAAATAATTTTGTTTCACATATGTGCATATGTCATCTACTTTTGTACTGTGTATACGAGTACTACCAACTATGTATGTTTTATAATTTTTTGGTGAGAGTTCCTATGATAAATGTTATTTTCCTTGTGTTACAAACAGGGCAATTTGCCTTGCACTGGAACTACATTTCAAAAGTCCTTAGCTACTATGTATTTTGTATCTAATCCATATCTATGTAAATTGAATGTGATATTCTAATATCATTATGTCCTCTATTAACTATGCATATGTTTGATTTGCACTTGTAGCATTTTAGGTGGAAATTATTGGTACTTTCATTCTTCGTTTTTACACTTTATGTCGTCAAGTGCCAACAATGTTTCATTCCTACAACTAATTCTCCAAAAAAAACTCAGTCTTTTGTTTACACATGAACTCATTATTTCTAATACAAATTAAAAAAAAACTACTTTATTTTATTGTAGGTATGCATGTGTTTTTTTTCCTATCTTAATACATACACACAAACAAAACATGTTGGAGTTCTCTATTAGAATGTATACATCTAATTTGTCAATCAATATTTGACACCCTTACACATATAAGTTTTCAATGTTTTATCAAAATTTCTAAGCCTTATTTCCATTACAATCAAATTTAGATAAACCCATTATTCATTTCGAATTTTAAACTTTTTAACTAATAGAATGTCAATTACTTTGTATTGAAACTCATCTTTCCTTATAAAAAATATTTGGACAGTCTACCTTGCATCAAAACAATAATTAACTAAACCATTTGTTTGTTATGTCAGTGACTTGTGCTCACTACATTTTTTGTGCTTTTTTCATCCACAAGATCAAATTTGTTTTAGCCAAATAAATCCTTGTACAAACTACAATACAATCATTACCTACATGTATGTTTTACTTCTGTCAATTATCTTCAATCACCTTCATTCTATAAACTGTATTTGATTCTCCTACATGTATTTAATCATTCTTATTAACAAGGAAAATAAAACCAAAGAACCTTTATGGTGCACACATCTTTTTTTAATACTTAATCCATTTTATATATAAGGAGAATTGCATGCTCTATTTTGCTTCTTGCTTTTACAAAAGAATCCAGCTTTCAATTTATATATTTTTACTTATAAACCATACCCTACTTATCAACTCATTGGGTTTTATAGGGCTACTTCACCTCCCTTTAGCTATGTCTATCTCTTTGGTACAAAATGAAATCACATTGATAAACACTGACACCAAATAAATATATCCACATCCCCATGTTTTCAATATTGCAACATTTGGCCATGGCAACGAATCAACCATTAGATACAAATTAGATTTGTCTAATAGAATGCATCTTCAAAAAGCAATCTTGCTAAGAAAGTATAACCATTTTTTAAATTCGGAGCTAATTCAAAAGGGTTCTTTCGTACAACTAACAAGATACACTTGCCCTACTATTTGTAACTCAAAGTGATCCAACCATTCAAATGTTGTTCTCAAATTGAACATTTTCATCTCTATTTGTTACTATGCATTACTAAAAGTGCATTTTTCTTTAATTACATATAAGTTTATTGTAATCTCTAAATTGGAGATTGCATGCACACAACATCATTGGGCATCCCACCTTCCTCTTCAAAGAACCAAAGCAACCTATACATGAAATAGTAGAAACTCCGTTTGATTGATGCACAATTGTTGGTGAGAGTAGCACATCCATGCAACCAACCCCCAAATACATGATGTTTGGGATACATGCATCTCTGCATAGGAAAAGTGATACCCCAACTATCACTCCTATTAAAAGTTTGAATCCATTTCAGAAAAGGTGGACAATAAAAGGTCATGTAACTATGAAAAAAGAGATCCACCAGATCAACACAAAGAAAGAGAAGGAGAAAGTTTTCAAATTTGATATTGTGGATAGTGAGAACATTGAAGTGCGTGTCACTTGCTTTAATGAAGTTACAGACCTCCATTTCATAAATATTCACATTGGGTCTATATATACAATCTCTGGTGGGACCATCAAAGTTGTTAATAAGTTTTACAATAAGTTGAATAGTCAAATGGAAATCACTTTGATGGATGATTCAAAGATCACTCTTTCTGATGATGACCACTTAATTCCAACACATCAATT
>CM021109.1:539528775-539559566 GCA_007115665.2 Sequoiadendron giganteum
AAGCCTACCAAATAAACATTGTGAGTTACAAATCATTAAGGAATATTTACAAATAGAAAATGTGAATGATACCATCATTATTTGGCCTAACATAAGTTCAAATCCCATAAATGAGTACACTACTGAGGGGCTTTTCAACATGGCATTTTCCACACTTTTCCAAATGGAAATGCACCACCTATGCAACCTCAAGCTAGGGAAGTGCAACTACATGAGTATGTCTTGCATCTTATGCGATATCAT
The DNA here is from genome assembly GCA_007115665.2 of Sequoiadendron giganteum. Taxonomy (NCBI): domain Eukaryota; kingdom Viridiplantae; phylum Streptophyta; class Pinopsida; order Cupressales; family Cupressaceae; genus Sequoiadendron; species Sequoiadendron giganteum. The sequence goes on from CM021109.1 coordinate 539,529,019, forward strand.
GATAATAGATTTGGCCAACATCCATGCTTTAGATACTTCCTTCTAAATCTTAAGATGAGGCATCATAGCCAAGCAACTGCATCGATATTCATCAAAAAAAAAATTGAAGAGAATATTTCTACAACTATTGAACACCTTCATGCCCACCTACAAAACCTACTAGATAAACAATTGGTTGACGAACTGATGCATTTTGTCTTTGCCTTATGTGGGACACGAGCTTATTGGAACAAGTGTCATGGTGATCTAACAAACATGATCAACCAAATAGGTTCCCTGACTTTGTTCTTCACACTGAGTGCAACGAACACTAAGTGGCCTACATTGCATAAGCTTTTTCCAGCAGGAAATACATCTACAATTTCCTCCAATAAGCATCGTATAGACAATGTGATTAAAAACCCCCATACCACATCCTTTTATCTATATCAGCGCGTCACAATCTTTCTTGAAGAGGTCATTGAGAAACTCTTGCATGCAACAAATTATTGGTATAGGTATGAATGAAAACATCAAGGCTCTGTACATGTACATGGGTTCCTATGGCTAGAAAATGAACCAACAAGGATACCCTCGACTGGGGAGACAATTTGCAAGTGGGTAAAGAAAAAAAATTCTTTGATAACTATGTCACTACTTGGAATCCTCACTCTAAATCTGAAGTGAGAAATATCATACATATAACCCTAATGGATGATCCATTCCTACTAAACACATCTAAAATATTCTCTACTAATTCGTCCATCAATTATGAAGAGTTAGTTAACGATGCATAAAGGCAGACTAAATACAAAGAGCACGCATTCCTACACAAAAAAGGGCATAATGTAGAATGCAGATACAAATCTCCATGGAAAGAATGGAAGGAATCCACTTTATCATGTGACGAATCTGGAAACAAATCTTACGAACCATCAAAAAATGATGATAGGTTAAACATTCATAATCAAGATATGCTCTCTATATGGAGAGCTAATATATATTTCCAGCCCGTCATCTCATGACTTCTTGTTCTCAAATTCATTGCCAAGTATGCATCTAAAGTTGAAAGAAAATCGAAAAGTTGAGTTACTACGTTGGAAAGAATATCTTCAAATGAAAGATTGGAAGACCAGGCATTGAAAGCATATCAAAATTTCATGGCTGAGATTTTTGTTAAACGAGATATAGGAGCCCAAGAAACATGCCATATGCTACAAAAATTACCCCTCATTATTTGCAATTGCAATTTTGTGTCATTGAATGTAGGTCAAAAAGTGTTCCACCACCTAAAAAAATGAGCAATGGTAGTGAGATACAATATAACTATATACAATCCTACATGAACTTACCATGTCACCTAGAAAATGTATCACTAATTGAATCATCAAGATCCTTCACATATGCTACTTCTAGAAAAGGATGCAAATGGCTTAATAGAAAAGAACAAGCAATTGTGCAAGTGTTTTTCGTGTTTCCATACCATTCCAAAAGAAGACTTGAAAAACTTTGAAACCTTTTGTTGCAGTGAGTTGCTTTTGTAAAAACCTTTCTGACAAATAAATGAAGATATAGGCCTTAAAAAATAAGAAATAATCAAACATTGGAAGCAAATGAATACACAAAAATACAATCCATGGCATGTTAATCACACTGAATAGACTGAAGATGTTCTTGAAGATAAAAATTGTTCTGATGATAATATGGATCAACAAGAAACTGTAGAAATTAATGAATGGGAGTTATTATCTTAATTGGGCCTCACTAATAATATAAATCTAAATGAACTTGATATGTTGGGTTGATGTGATTTTGATAAAAATCACAAATGGGAAAATCATAACGTCCCTACAAATTTACATGATGTTTCCATTTAATTTATGCACACAAACAAGATATCCCAACAATATTTTCATTCCCCTTTAAATATGTACCACCAAAACTATACATTATCACCCCAACAACAACTAGCACTGACTATAATAAAAAACCACTCAATGGAGAAATTCTCTAACCAACCGTTACATATGGTCATACAAGGAACTGCTAGCACTGGTAAATCCTATTTAATTCATTACATAAGAAATGCACTACAAACTTGAATACCAACAAGAGTAAACCCCCTCCTTGTTCTTGCTCCAACAAGAATTGTAGCATTTAATGTACATGCCTCAACTATACATGCAACCTTGAATATTCCAATTAGAGAAATGAAACCATTGCAAGGACAAGCATTGACAACATTCCAGTAAGACATGAAAAATATACAATACATTCTCATTGATGAGATGAGCTTCATTGGGCCAAAACTTCTATTGAAAATTGATAGCAGGTTACATGCAACATTTCCCCACCACCAACATACTTGCTTTGGTGGCATGTCTATAATTCTTGTAGGAGACCTTGCACAACTCCCACCTATTATGGATAAACCTATATATGCATCACACAAAACTACAAGAAACCTATGGCACAAATTTAATGCAGTTGTTACATTACAAACAATGTTTAGACAAAAAGGTGGCAATCCAGTTCAAATACAATTTCGTCAAACATTACAATTTCGTCAAACATTACAAAACATTCACAACGCAGAATTGAAAAAACATGATTGGGATTTATCAATGACTCGCATCAACAAGCAACTAACAAAGATTGAACAAGAATATTTTGACCAATCGATACACTTATTTGCTACAAATGATCTAGTAACATTACACAACAAAAAAATGTTGAAACTACTTAATATTCATGTTGCACTTAGCTGTGCGAAAAATACACAATCTAAACTAAGTGTCAATCATAGCCACGGGCAACTTCCCCAAGAGGTATTACTAAGAAAATTTCAACATGTCATGCTTACAACAAACCTATAGAACCAAGCTAGACTAGTAAATGGATCTCTTGGACAAGTCAAATATATTGTATATCTTGTTGGATCAAAACCACCTACATTGCTTGCATATGTTATAGTCACATTTGATAACTATAGTAGTCCACCATGGGATGAAATGGACCCAAAAACTATACCAATACATCCAATACCACGCGGAAACCGTAGATAGATACCACTAGCCATGGCATGGGATATCACTATACATAAATCACAAGGCCTTACACTAAATAAAGACACAATCAATATTGGTACAACTAAAATGAAAGGCCGTTTACAACAATTTCTAGAGTCAAATCCATAAATGGCCTTCACATAGAGCCCACATTCTCTTTTGATCGCTACTCCAAAATGAAAAAAAATCCATACAAAATTATGAGGAAGAAAGAAGAAGCTCACCTGCACTTTCTCTCGCAATAACATGCTTAGGTATGTACAATTAATTACCCACTCTCAAAGTTATACATTTTTTTATCCCATTTTTGAAAAGAGTATCAATACTAAAACTAATCAATTACACATTTTGGTTTCTACAAGTGGCCGATCGCTACTGAAGTATCTTCTACACGTGGTCACAACAAAGTTGTCAGTTCTTGTTCAAGGAAATCTAATCAACATTGCCTTTCACTTCTTAGAAATTGCATATCTTTAAAAAATACAAATAGATGCTCTTATGTAAATTTGACTTATGAAAACTTGCTACAAATTGTTCAAAGGGATTTCATTGTTTATAGAGAACAAATCCAACAAAATATTGTACCTACTTGTATTGTACAATGAATATGTCTATACAAATACATTTTAATACAACCACCTGCATATTAATACAATTCATTGATGATTCTTCTTTAATTTCCTATCAGTGTCTCCCTTGAACCCCCATTGGGTGCGAGTTCTAGTCTATATTATCTATTGCTTTGAGTGCATGTGGTGCATTTTTTCCATTCAATGCATGTAGGAAGATAATAGTGCATTATTTTTTCTTGGAGTCTTCATTCTTATGTTTTAAGTTTGGTTTTTTCTAGGTAATTCTCCCTTTTCTTCAACCTCTTTCTTGTTATCACTACCTGAACACTTATGATTCAACCATTTGCTATCATAATTCCAACATACACCTTTTTCTCTTTTCTCTATCTCTTTTTGAGGAGAAAGCTTACTAATTTATCTTAGGTTAAAGAATTTATCCATGTTCTTACTAGTAGGATGTCACAATTTTTCAATTATTCTCATGGTTTTACTTGTGGTGGTGTTTTTTTTTTCTCAAGATGCAATGCTTGTTGCATAGTTTTCCTAAGTATATGAGGCTCCAACAAACAAACATTATGTTGAATCTAATCCTTAAGTCCATTGATGTACAATTTTAGCCTTTGGTAAGGTTCCAACTTAGGAGCTTGAAGTGTTAATCTCAAATTCTTAGCATTATATTTATCTATAAACCTTAATTGTTTTAAATTTTCTAGTTGCATAAAATAGCTTTCAACGAATGGTTTCTCATAGAAGGTTGCTAGTTCTTTACTAAATTATTTCTAGCTAAACATTTGTGCATGTTTGTCATTCATCAAGTCCATTGGTACCATTGGTAAGGTCCTAATTCTAAATATAGTAAAGCTATGTCAACCATGACATTACTTGGTATATTATGAAATTTAAATTGTTGTTATATGAGGCTTATCTGTAAAATTAAATTTCTACCATCAAATTTATGAATTCTTATTCTTGGTAGGTAAAATTGTTGACCTTGAAAGGGTTATCCTATCCCTTAAATTTGGTTTATTAGGGTTATACCCACATTGGTGGTTTTGTTGGGACTTTAATTCTAATAATAATTCCTTTAAAATATCTAAACCCTCATTTAAGAATTTTTAAAATGGGCCAAACAATTTATCTTTAATAAAATGTATCGTAGTTTCACATCCTTGTGGAATTCTTTTCTCAATTTTAGGTGGTGGAAAATAAAATGGTCCTTATATTTTGTATGTGTAGAAAGGTCTTATAATCCTAGAGATGGAATGCATTATATTATTTCTTTGTTTTAATATTTATTAAGGCAGGAGATTATTTGGTGTGAGAGAGAATTTTGTATTTTTGTTTGTGAAAGGAAATAATAAATTGAAAGAACATGAAAGTACTAATCCAAGAGAATGTATTTGACAAAAAATATTACCATCAAGATGAAAACCAAGAGCATGCACACCGTCGTCCAAGAGGAGACACAAGAATTTTTAAGGGGGAAAAAGAAAAAAAAAACCCTATATTATGAAGATGGCATAAAGCCTAAGAATATTACAATAAAAAATGAGAGAGAGCTTAAGCGTAGAATGATTCTTAATGAAGAAGGAGAGAATCACCTCATAAATAGAGGTGAGAAATGATTTTCATAAGTAACTCTCATTTATATGAATGCAACCTTTCATCTTATGTGTGTACAAGGTGTCAAGATCCTCATAAGGAGGAGGCTACACCTAAGCCTTACTTTTCTTCTAAAAAATATAAAAAATGAGTCATCCTCACACATGTGTGAGGACACTCAAATAAGACAAAATACTTGTAGGGATGGATAATCCCACAATAATGAGTCTCACATTTTGGCCAAAGTAGGACATTGAAATCATCATTTTTATCTAAATCTTCACTTCTTGAGATTTATAGCAACTAAACCGTTAAAATTTTGATGATGAGTGAACTAGTGATTTGTGATGATTTGTGTGTAGATGCTATATATACATACATATATATATACATACTTATATACATACATATATATATATATATATACATACATATTCACACACACACACACACACACACACACACATATATATACACACACACACATACACATATTTGAAATAAATTGTGAATTTTTGCATAACTTTTAAAAACTTATTTTTTATAGCAAACACCATTTTTAAAAAGTGACATTTATATCGTAACACAACTTTTTTTATAAAAAGGATAAAATTCTAATTTTTAAAATATAAATTTTCAACATCAATATCTAGTGCATGGATATTTTTTTCATAATTTTTGGTTGCATATTTTATTTTTAATTAATTTTTGAATTTAGCATAATTATAATTTGGACATAGTTGTATGTCGTGACACATAAATTGTTTTGTATATATCAAAAAAAAATTAAACAAGGACATCAATACATATTGCACATATATTTTTAGATTTATTTCAATATTTTACTGTTTTTCCACATGTGTAGAACAAAGAACTTGAAGTTTGGTGAAAAACCTATATTCATTAAAAAATATAAAATAAATACATAATAAAAGAAAAATGTATTAAAATTATGCTTGTTGGAAAATTTGTTTCAAGGAATATGATCTTGCAAATTATCTTGTTAAGTTAATTCAATTTGAAGGTCCAACCTTAGGTTTGACATTGGAATTTTTGAGGAAAATTTGAAGACATTGAAAGTGTCTACCTAAGGCCCTTCATTTAAAGTTCCTTCAAATGAAGATACCTTCGTTCGAAGATATTCAAGGAACTTCGTTCGAAGGTATGTTGTTCCCACAAAAAAATATAAAAAAACTTCGTTCAAATTTTTTTTACATTTGCAACCTTTGAACGAAGGTAATATTTGACATAATACCTTAGTTCAAAGAAAAAAATTTGAATGACGGTGTTTTAATTTTTTACTTGCATCCAAGTCAAAAATTTGATGTCCCAAGTTTGGGACCCATTATTGTGGGATGACCTGGATTCCTTTAGAATATTATTACATTTAATTAAATAATAAAAATAGTAAATAATCTACACCTAAGTAAAGATTAAATTCTAACACCCCCCTGAAGCTTGGATTTTACATAAAACCATTCAATGGGTTGTAATCCTAGAGTATTACAATGATGGAGAAATTTATCTTTACGATGTGGTTTGGTGAGAATATTTGCAACTTGATCTTCACCTTTACAATACAAAAGAGAAATTTGTTCATCTTCAATTTGATATCTAATGAAGTTAAATTGAAGAGCAATGTTCTTATCCTTGTATGAAAGATTGGATTCTTTTCCAAAGAAATGATACTTTGATTTTCTCAATATAAAGATGTAGGATCCTTTTGAGGTAGACCCAAGTTTTCAAGTAGTCTGCTCAACCATAGTGTTTCTTTAGATGCATTGGTACAACCTTTATTTTCTACTTGTATAGAGAAAAGAGAAGTAGACTGTTGCTTCTTACTATTCCATGAGATTTCACATAATCCAACAAAGAAATAGTAACCACAAGTGGATCTCCCATCATTGGGATCACTTCCAAATCTAAATTAGTATAAAATTTTAAAGTTATTTCACAATTTGCATCATAAAAGATACCAACATTAATAATACATTTAATATATCTTAAAATTATTTTTGTAACTTTAAAATGACTTTTTTGTGGTTTAGACATGTATCTAGAAACTAAATCAACACTATAGGAAATGTCAGGTCTAGTAAGAGTTAATTAATTTAAAATTTCAACTAATTGACTATATAAAGTAGGATCAACAAATGGAGTTTCCATATCAATCATTAATTTGGTCCCTAATTCACAAGAAGTAGAAACACAATTTACATCACTCATTTAAAATTTATCTAAGAGATATGTAGCATATTTATGTTGAGAAAGTAAAATACCTTTAGGTGTTTTTTCCAAATTTTTATACCCAAAAAAGAATGTAATAAGCCTAAATCAGTCTTTTGAAATTGATTATTGAGTTGAGACTTAATATCACAAATCAAATTGTCAGAACTAGAAGTGATAATCAAATAATCAACATATAAAATAATGATCACAATATCATTTTCACTATGTTTAATATATAAATTTGGATCATTTTACTTCTAATGAAACATTGAGATGTAAAGAAAGCATTAATTTTAGAATACCATTCCCTAGGAGATTGATTTAAAATGTAAATTGCTTTTTTTTATTTGCAAACAAGGTGTTCATTACCTTCCTTAATAAAACCAAAAAATTGAAACATATAAATTCTTCATGTAAATAACCATTTAAGGATGCACTTTTAACATCCATTTGATGAATGGGCCAATGAATATGATAATCTAACTTGCAAGAACTAACTTAATAGTTGGAACTTTAGCCACTAGAGCAAATGTTTCGTTATAATTTAGGCCTTCCACTTGGGAGAAGCCTCTAGAAACTAGTCTAGCCTTGAATTTGGTAACCTCATTATTTGCATCAAAATTAGTTTTATAAAATCATTTACATGACACAAGGTTCTTTCCTTGAGGTAAAGGAACTAAATCCCAAGTTTTATTTGCAATTAATGTGTTATATTATTTTTGCATAGTCTTTTCCCAATGAGGTTGATTTTTATCTTATTCATAAGTTTGAGGATCATTTGTATCCATAATTATATACATCAAATCAAAATTACAATAGTTTGCATTTCTATCCTTAGATTGATTCATTCTAGTTAAAATATCATCTTTCTTGAAGAAATTTTTAAAACCATTTAGGATTTATTTCAGATGTAGGAGTAACATCACTTGAAGAAGAATCATGATGAGAAGGTTCAACATGATCATCTTCATTATCGCTTTAACTAGGAAATACATTATGAGGGCTTATAGAAGGAGGATTGTCCTCAATAACAACTTTATTTTCATAAGATTCATTGTTATGCACTTTAGAACAATCATGAATACCAGTTTCAAAAATACATACATCTCTAGAAACTTTAAATTTGTTAGTGATAGGATTATAAACTCTATAAGCTTTAGAATATTCATCATACCCAACAAAATAAGATAAGAAGATTTAGAATCTATTTTTGTCTTTTTTGTTTAGGTTTATGAACATAATCAATTGAGCCAAAAATTCTTAAATGCTTAAGATTAGGTTTCCTACTATACCAAGCCCCTTGAGGAGTTATATATTTTAAGGCTTTGGTAGGAGTCCTATGAATAATATAAGTAGTAAAAAACATTGGTTCAACCCAAAATTTATGAGATATATTTTTTTCATGTAAAATTCATCTAGTCATTTCAACAATTGTTCTATGATTCCATTCTGCTACACCATTCTTTTGAGGTGTATAGGCAATGGTTAGCTCATGTTTAATACCAAAGGACTTTAAATAGCCATTGAAATAATTATCCACGTATCCTTTACTGTAGACACCTAAATTTGACTAACATATTTCTTTCAAAACATCATTATTTTCCATAATTAGGTATCTTTAATCCATCTTCTACATTTAATTAAAAAATAATTATTTAATAATCTATTTTTTATCACTTTTCCTCTATATTGACTAAATAATTAAAATTATTTAATTGATTTACTAATTATTCCTCTTTCCTATATTAATTAAACAATTCATTTCCCATTTCCCACTTCTCAAATTAAATAATTATTTTTAATTATTTAATTCATCCATTTATTCTTATCAACATTATCTTCTTCTAGCGGTAGCCTATCATGGTTTAAAATTTTCTAGGGAGAAGAGGGTTTCCAAAATTTGGATAGAAGGGTATTCTTTGAATATTTTCAATTGCCTAAGGAAGCTTTCCCCTCCCTATTGGTCTATTGAATGATTTATAGTTGATGCTCTCTCTATGGTGAATGACTTTGAAGAAGTCTATATTTCCCATGCCTTTCATGAGGCTAATGGGGTTGCGGATTTTTTGGCTAATCTTGGTGTGTCTTCAGCTAGTAGTGGGAGATTAATGATAATCTATCTGGAGCTTATATCCTCGCTTAACAATAATAACACCTAATTTTTTGGAGGGGGTTAATTCTTCAGGTGATCTCAAGGCACGATGAGTTAATGATTATCACCTGATGTTGATTAGACACTTGATGGTTGTGGTGCTCATTATAAATTGTGGGAGGATGAGCTATATTTTTAGGAGGGATACAACCATTATCTTTTTTTGTACCTTGAAAGGGAGGTTTGCATGATTTTTGGGTGCAATTTTATCTTTAGCCTTTTTTATTTTTCCATTTGTGTTCTATGGGGTTTCTTTCTTGTGAAGCGCTTGGCGTTGTTGAAGATGGGGAGTGATAGGTGTAGGATGGAGCCCTTCTTGTGTGATGAGATCAAATCCAATGGTGATGTGTGGAAGATTTTATAGAAAGGAGGGATTACTTCGTTCATGGAGAAATTGCATGGGTTTGAGTCGGATGTCTCATAGGAGTTTGTTGAAGCTTGGCACAATCAAGTGCTTTCTTTGTTTGGTATGGACATCATTGTAAATGAGGAGTTGATAGTGGAAGTAACAAGGCTATTGACTCAAGAGAGGAAATTCTTCAGAGAAAAATCCATGTCAAGGGTGGTGAGAATGAAGTTCCTTAGGTATGAGGAGAAGAAAAAAATGGTTAGACTCCAGTGTGGGGGGTTTGATCGCACCAAAATTAAGCCTATTTGGGGTGAGGTGGCCATGGTTCTGATGTGTCACTTTACCTTGGATAGGAGGTACACGGCTCTCTATGGGCACCACTCTATGTTGCTAAATCATCTATGCCATGGCAAGCTAATTTTTTTCCCTTTCTATCTGGTTTCATCTTTGGAGAATGGGATTTTGGATTTTAAAAAGAATCCCAAAAATCCATTTCTTCATGAGGGTTTGATGTTGTTGATTGTGGAGAATATAAAAGCTAGATATTTTATTGTGTCCCCTATTCCTGATAAGCCTGACAAGTCTAATAACAAGGCTAAGATGAGTGGGAAATTTCAGTTGGAGGATGAATCTTTGGCATGGTCGGATGATTACCATATAGACCTAGATTATACCCCATCTATTGGGGATAAGAAAAGCTCTGTGAAAAATGATAAGCCTTCTTCCTCACATGTGAAACTTAAAATTTAGGTTGCTTGTGAAGAGGTGGTTTTGGATGGAAAAGGAAGTAGAAGGAAGACTTCAAAGCAGGGGGCAGTGAGTTCTTATGAGGTGGTGGAAAATTTGCAAGAGGGAATTTGGGTTAATAAGTTTTGTGAGGTGGTAGAAAATTTTAATGAGGAGAATATTCAAGACTGTGGTGGGGATGGGGGGGTCCTAGTTGTTGGGAAGGTGAATAATTATGTTGATTTGGAGGATTCCCCTACAATGCTAGCTTCTAAAGACAAAGGAAAAGAGTAGGTTGTTACGCCTGATGGTCTCCTATAAGAAGACCCTCCTATGACTTTCCATCAGGGGAGGGGTTTGTATTGGGGTGTGAGGGACTTTACTCAGGCTTCAGGGTTGGTAAAGGAAGGGGAAAATGTCTTTTTTAATCTACTTATGTGGCTTGTTCAAGAGTTCCAAGACCTCCATGGTAAGTATGATACGATTTCTTGTTGTAACATCTCTACCCTAAGAAGTTTAAGGGAGAAGGACTATATCTTTAGTATGGTTAGGTCATTGAATTCTAATCTCATCCTAATAGTGGAGGATGTTTCCAATTTCAAAAGAGACCATATTCCAAGGCTTTCCAATTTGGAAAGGAATTCCTTGCAGTTGCATAAAGATCTTAAGTAATTATTTGATTAATCTCAACAAGGAGCCACTTGAGACCTTTGTTGAAGGTTTAGTGTTTCTAAATGAAAAAGCAAGGGAATGGACTAGTAAATCCCTATTTAATGATCCAGTGAAGTAGGATGGTGGTGAGGACACTAAGATGGGTAAGCAAGAAGATGATTTGGGGACTGGGTCGAGCGTCTGTAGTCAGAGAAAACAAAAAAATAACAATGTGGTGTCGATGTTGGACGTAGAAAAAATCATGGAGATGCACAATAAGGTGATAACAAAGGATATGGAAGCAACAAGAATGTTAAAAGAAATTCTTTAGTCACTGCTTTTTTTGTCTTTTTTTTCTCATGGGTTTTATGTTTGCCTTTTTTTTTATGGTTGGTTGATTGCTATTTAATCAGCCTGGTGTTTTTTCTGGGGCAACTTAATTAATTTATCTTCATGATGCCTTTTCTTTTGTACATGGTTTCAGGGCACCTTCAAAACTTGTTTTACACTAATCAAAAACATTATCTTCTTCTAAAATAAATAAAATTGATTATTTTATTTATTTATTTTCCCTTTGCACATGTAATTAATAATAATTCATTTAATTATTAATTACCCATGCATTTCCACCTTATCAGCTGACTGAGACTCACTTTCTATCCACTCTTCAATCAATTATCTTAACTGATTGTTAATTACACTTATATCTTCAATCAAATCCTCTTAATTGACCCATGTACTTAGTTCATTAAAATCATGCAGACTATCCATCAATTCCTCTCATGTATTTTCATCCATTGATCTACTCAATCTCCCATTAGTTTTCAATTGTTTATCCATATCAAGAAATCTATAAAACAAACCTAGCATTTATCAATTATCTCTCTCATCATTGTGAAGAAAATATACACATATTGTCAGTGCTTTGTGCTACAAAATATGAGAGAAATTATCACTACACTTTTCTCCAAGGTGTAAAGAGGAGAACAATGGAGCTAAGCTAAGACAAATTGTGTGGAGCTATGTGTGTGCAAGTTAGTTGCATTTTATTATTATTAAAAAAAAATCTTAATGCTCTATTGGTGTGATCTCTTATGAATTTGATTGTGAATTATTTTATTTTCTATTTTTTATTCAATTTTACAATCATTTTCTAGGTCATACATTTTGGAACACTCGATGGGACACTTGAGTCCCTGAATTTTAATGTTTTCTATGAGTTTTTCATGTTTGAAAAGTTGCAAGGTGAATTGGTGCATTTTTTTCCCTAGATTGGCGCATTTATCAAATTATTCGGTGCATTTGTCATAGAATGACACATTTGTGTTAGCATATTATTGTCATTGATGTCAAAAGGGGATCAAATCAGGTGTGTGATGGAACTGATCCTGTATGAAGGGAGTGTTGGAATTGATATCAAAATATTGTCATTGATGTCTAAGGAGAGTTGTGGATCTGGTTCTAGAAGATGGAGTGTATGTTGCAAAAGGTGCTTAAAATAGTGCATTATTATCATGCAATGTTGTTGCAGTAAATTCTTCGAGTACTCAAAAGAAAAAAATAAGTCCAGATTTGATATGGGTTTTTTGAGAGCATCTCATAAATGTTTTCTACACATTCAGAGGGTGAAGGATGAGCTTAGGAAATAATTATTTGTTCCCTTGGACAAAATTAGGGTTATCAATTAAACCCTAGGTAGTCAAAGCCATGATGCCTTAACAGTTCTTCTATTTTATCATTAACTACTTGTTGAAGGTTGAAAATTGAATAAGTTATAATGTATTCCATTTAATTTAATTTGGTGACTGGCCCCATTACCTTGTCACCCATTTTGTGTCATCGGTATGTGCTTTTGGTGACCAAACGATGCAAAATCAGAAGAAGAAGATCTGAGAGCTATCGCTAGATCTCGTACATCATGAAATTATTTTCAAAGTTGGCTTATAGTTCAATGATACATGATGGAAATGGTTCAACAGTCATGATCAATTGATCAAACAGTGCCTGCCAACCCACTATGCTTATGATGGGTCTCGATTGAGTCTCGCGGGGAAGCAATGGTTGGATGAGATTTGATAGATGTCGATCGAACGATGGAGGATAGACTTCAGTGGGTCCAACAAACATGTGGAATCATCGCTTCACATCGTTGTTGTGAAGTGAAGATTTTGGATATTTGGGCGATGAGTGATAAGAGTGGAGTATGATGTCAACAAAGGACACATGGCATAAGCCCGCCTTCCCATGGAGATTTAGTGGGCCCATTTTTAGTACTAACGAGATAGAGAGGGATGATGTATATTAATTGATGGTTGATCCAATGGTGATCCTTGCATCTTGATACATTATGAATAGGAATGGTGATACTCATAGCATATCAGTGATATGTGATGGATGACAGGGATTAAAAGGAGACGATCAGATGATGGTGGTTGCATTGCAAAAATAGATGTGAATGTTCTAAATGTTTTGGTGATACATGATGGGTGTGATTTCAATGTAAGTAAGATCAATGGAGGAGATTCAAAGACCATTTATTCAATGGTTATTTTTTAAAGATGTGACAGTGAGTGTAGAATGCAAGATCATGGTGTGAAGGCAAGAGATTGACGATCCAGATTTGAACGAGGTGATCACAAATGGCTAACTTTGTGTAAATAGGGTTTCACCTGGAAACTAACATGGAGATGGAAATTAAATGGCCTACCTACTTCAACAATATATATAATATGATTTGATATGCAAAATGAGAATATAGATGGCCACAAAGACAAGGATCAAGATCAGATTGAATGTTCAAAAGAAAACATTAATTGCATATTTGATCTAGGGTTTGATAGAGAAGGAATGAGAGAAAGATCTCTACACCTGAATTAATGTTGTGCAACTCGATGATAGTGAATAGATATCTTGAACCCTAACAGAGGATCAGATCATGGTGGAGGATCCTGAGGCAATCATCATTGATTAGCACTACTCAAAACATATGAGAAAGTTATCTAAGTATGTAACTATGTGGAGAGTGTAGAGAATATAGAGTAGAAGTGATTTTTGAACTCCTGAGATAAATAGAGAATATACTAAATAGAAAAGGAGAGCTGAAAAAGGGTATGGTGGTGCATTGAGGTAAACCGAGAAGTGCAAGCACAACATGGCCACTTCATGCCTCCATGGGGAAACACTTGAAGTTTGATTAAATTTTTATGTTACTCCATTGTATTAAGGTCATATAGATAAATTTTGATATGTTGAGGTCACTAGGAGGTTAATGTTTAAGTCTTGTGTCAATTTTGAAGAATTGTCAATATTTTCAAAAAGTTGTCACAATGCAAACTTGTAAAATTGCAAAAAGTGCAAAGTTGGGAAGGTGAATAGTCATATTGGTTTAGTTTCACTTGGAGGAAGTTGGAACTTGAAGGGAAATACTTTTAATGCCTTTAAAAGGCCTGGTGAACATTTGGTGAACATTTGTAAAGGGGTGGGTGGTTGAAGTTTTGAATTTGAATAATGAAAAGCACTATTTTCTTGCATGTTCAACAAAAAATTTATTGTTCTGATGTACTATACGGCCTTGTACGGGTAGAAGTCCATTTATAATTAATTTTATTGAAATTTGTTTCAATCACCTTCCTTTTAAAGTTGGCCTCATGTAATTTTATGAAATTTAGAGAAAGATATTGCAAGTTTTTGACAGGCAGGTTAAAACCCTAATTTAGGGTCAAAATTAGCATTTAAATTTGTATTACTCATGTTCTAATTGTTCAAACATCCTACAAACTAGTAGATTGAAATATTTATATGTGTCCTAAAATATTTCTAAGCTATAGGTTCAGAATATGTTGCTTTGGGCAGATACAATGATGCCCTATTCTGTAAAATAGAGTTTTGTGAGTAAAGAATGAGCCTAGAAGCTAGGTTTTGAAAGAGTTGTGAGAATGGTCTTGTGAAGCTTTTTAGAGAATTTGTAGACCCAATTAAATGTGTTCTAAGTATTGGTAAATTATATTTGATTCTGGACTTAGTAGAATCAATAAATCCCTCTTGTAGCTATGCCTAATTAGGCCTAATTTGGTACTGAGACAACATGATTTGAGCCTTATGTTCCAAAAGACCTATTACCCATTTTTTAGGAAATAAAAAATGGTATTTAAATGTGTGATTATTTTTGAGTTTCAGTGCATATTCTAAGAATAAATCTCTAACAGTCAATTCAGGAGACCTACTAGCATTGTAGGCAACTTGGGAAGGAATAGCCTTTGGTTGATGCAAAAAGGTCTTGATACTGAATTGAATTGAGTAAGGTGGAGTTACTAAGGATTCTAAAGGTGATGAATAACCTTGTTTGGGTATGTGAGTTTATGAACTAAAATTGGCCTTGTGAATGAGGAATACCTTGAAAGATGATTGCCTTGTAAAGTGAGATGAGTTGAAACCCATTGTTGTGAAATGTGCCTCATTAGAGTGAGTTGGAGACCTTTGTACTACATCAATTGGTATCAAAGTTTAGAATGTTTGGGCAAGACAAATAGGTTGGTGTTTGTGCATGTTGAGAAGAGAACCCGATTGCCAAAAGACTAGGTGAAGAAGAGAAGAGAGACATAAGTGAGGCAAAGAGAATTTGAGAAGCAAGGTTAAAGGGACTTGCTTAAAAAGAAGATGGATTTGTTAAGAAGGCATTTTTAGGTAGAGGAAAGAAGAAAAGAAAAGAAGAGGCAAGAGAAAAAGATGAGGAAAGCATAGTTTGAGAAAGAGATAAGAGAAATTAGGCAAGGTATAGAAGAGATGAAAAGAATGATGGAAGATGAGATAGAGCAGTTTCTCAAAAAGGCACTCAATTGGTATTTGACAGTGAAGAGAAAAGTTGTGTGGCCCATTAGGAATATTTTTCAAAGATGGAAAAGATAAGAAAGGATGGAAGCTAGAAGGCAAGAAGAAGAGGGGTAGACAGTAAAGAATGATTTAGAGTTTAAATAAGAAGAGGATATGTTGACATTGAAGTTTGAGATCATAGTGTTGACTAATCAAACAGAGAGAATAAAGGATGAACTCCTTGAGGGAGCAGAGAACTTGATGAAAGACATGGAGATTAAGGGCAAAGGAAAAAATTTAAAGAGATCATCTATCACTCCCTTGTTATGATAGAAATATTGATGGGATATAAACCAAGTTCAAAATGAAGGGAGAAGGACAAGAATATGAGGTGGAAATTGGAATACATCAAGGTATGGAGGACCTGATTTCAGGTGGCAAGATAGGTAGGAGAATAATTTTTTTTGACAAGATGAAGCTGAGGTGATGTAGCCACCAAAAATATCGTGATTGATATCGTGCACTCGATCCTGATTCACTGACATCATTTCT
The DNA here is from genome assembly GCA_007115665.2 of Sequoiadendron giganteum. Lineage (NCBI taxonomy): Eukaryota > Viridiplantae > Streptophyta > Pinopsida > Cupressales > Cupressaceae > Sequoiadendron > Sequoiadendron giganteum. The sequence continues at coordinate 539,545,708 of CM021109.1, forward strand.
TCTTGAATAATTTCTTTACTAACTAATTAATTGAATAATCCTTATTTAATTAATACATCAAGTTTCCTCTTTTAATTAAATAAATCAACTTTATTTGATGAAATCATCGTCTTCTTTTAATTGAATAAATCAAGCTTTATTTAGTTAAATCTAATATCTGAAATTCCTCTCATTTTGATTTAAATCAATCTAAATATCTAAATCAAATGTCAAATCAAACTAACTTCCATCTAATTTAATACAATCTTGATTAACTCCTAACATTAATCCTCTTTTCTCTAGCTTTTGCAACTTGCACATGTAAATCAATTTATTTGGTTTATTAATTCTTCTATTTCCATTCAAATATGGCATCTCTTTGGAATACACCCTCAATTTTAAATCTCCCTCCCAAAAGGATTTGTCCTCCAACATGGCATGTATGGCTCTTACATTTACTTTTTCTTGAGTGGTGATCACTCCATATTGTTGTGAATGAACAGAGAAGTTGCCTTTGGCGAACAAGATTCAAGTTGGTATTGACTAGAGAAAACTAGTGAAGAAAAGAAGGTATTGATATCTTTGTTCGCTGATAGTTCGTTATTTGCTTTATTTTCACTTCATGTTTCTTTGTTTTCTTAGTTTTGGCATTCTTATGCCATCTCTTTACTACAGTATAATTTTGTTTATGTGGAGAGAACTGCAAATGAAACTTTCAATGCTTGTCATTAAATATCACAATCTTCTCATCAACACAGATACAATCTGATTCTCTCATCATTATCACCTACATTGAGTATTAATAGGTAGACATCTTATGCTTATTAAACTAGTGGTATTTTGGTATTATTGAATTTTGTGACATATAATTATTGAGATGAAGTCAATAGGTGCTAGAATAATTTTGTATACTATTCTTTATTGTGATCACATATGCTTTGATAAAATCGATTTAGAAATTTTATGCTTGGATTTGCATGCATTTTTGAGATTGAATTTTCATTTTACTACTTGGAGTTGCACGCATTTCTGCCTTCAGTCTGATATTAAAATCCATTAAATATTCTTAAAGTTGTTGATACATCTAAAATGGTTTGTTTCGTGTATACTATCAACAATTATAGTGACTTATTTGTGTGGCTTTTTTTGTATTCCTCCACCTTTAAATTTTGTATGGTGTTCACTAAACTTTCTTGATCAGACATTGATTATTGTAACCTCTTCCATTATGACATTTTTTCGAATCTGTGATGAATGATTTAAAAAGATAGGATATAGCAAGGAAGGCGCCATAATGGTTGAGTAAGCCAGGCATAAAGACAAAGAGACGTTGGAAAATTGTGGGGAGTGTGATCAAAGGAGTACGCCAATGCTGATAATGGCGAGAAAATGAGTTTTACATGGATGGTCAAAATCAAATTAGTCTCTGAAAATGGCGGCTTTATAGTAGCGTTGAACAATTCATAATATCTATTCAATTCAAGTGCATTAAACTGCTCTAAATATGATGTATTATTATTCACTGAATTTTGGTTGAAACCTCTCCATGGTTGGCATTTCTTTTGATTTGAAAAGTTAAATTACGCCACCCACATGTCATCCTCTCTAAAGGAATGGTTTTTTGTTAGATGAAGTTTTGAAATCAATTGTCCTTTTATGAAAGTGGGTGCAAGTTAAAAATGTGTTGACATTTATTATTGAGTTAATTTCATCAAAAGGAACTCATGTGCCTTGTCAATTTTATTTTATTTCTTTTCTTTAAAAGGTTTCCTCAAATAGTTGACGTCTTGTGTATATTTTTATCATTTTGCAGTGCATGCATAACTCTTATTTTTTTGTGGGAAAAGGGATAAGGGTTTGCATAAAGAACCAATGGCATTGGAATTGGACATTGGACTTAAGTGAAAGCAAGTATATTGGAGTTAGAAAATTGAGCATTGAACTTGAAATTGATAAATCATTTTTAAAAACTTATTGTAATAGCCTAGGGCTTTCATTCTCATTATTGTTTTCTATTTTAGGACAACTCACTTCTTTTTGGGGTTTAAAATTAACCATTGATTTTATCTCTTCAAGTTGGTTAAAATTGAACTTAGAAACTCACTAGAATTTTGATTTGGTCTAAAATTGAACAATCAACTTCACAACTCCAAACATCTCATCTTGGTGCTATAAAAAGAATCCATTACTGCTTTTGAGGTCTAAAATGAACATGTGTTTTCTTTGTTTTGTAATCTTTTTTAACAAATTAATATCATTTAAAAGGTGTATGCACTTCTCTCATGCTTCATGGTGATCTTGAGAATCAAAAGTATTTTGGCGATATTAGGTTGTCTAAACTATTGCCTCCACACTTCAATTTGGGATTTTTAAAATTGAACAAATCTTGCTAGTGTGAGTTAAGTATATCATGTGTGTTCTCTCTTTGTTCACGCAAAAAATGATTGATAGAACTACAGATGTGCTTGCTCACTATTTTTCACTTTTAGAGGGGCCTTCCTAAGACCAATTTGAAGGTGACTCCAACCGGTTTTTCACTCAGGCCGATATACAAATGGATAAGACTAAAATTTCAAGTCCTCATCGTATGTAGGCCTTATTCATACAATGTCTTTCAGAATGGGGTGCTACTGTAAAAAGTATAAGAGCCCCTAGTAGGATTGATTAAAGCCTTTAGTAGCTTGTTGGATGCTCGCAAGGTGCCATGTCCTTGATCACCCTAACTAAGATCCAATTTGTATAGAGGCCAAAATCCTTACTATTTTTTGGTGCAAGAATGTTCATTCTGAAGTCATCCCACATACTTGTGATTATTTGTAGAGATGAAAATTTCATCATGGGAGATTCATGAGAACTGAAGCTTGGTTTACCAGCATAAGTGAGTGTAATGGAGGGGAGCCAGTGTGGTCAATCTTCTAGTCATCCGCTTTGAATAAGTGCAACTGGATTTATCCAAGTGGGAATTCAACAAATATTGTCTCTTTCTATCATAGGGTTGTGCATCATTTTGGAATCAAAACACTTTTCTTGGATCTAAAACATTGGAAAACAAACATTAAACAAAATCATCAAAATTTCAAACCATTCGGGAGGAGCAAATACTATTGAAAAATCTAAGTGTTACTGCTTGTCCCTAGGGGTTCTTATCCCTAGAAAGCTTCTAAGCATTTGGATTTGAATCTCAATTTGTTCTCCCCAAAGTCAACATAGGGAAGTATTGTCTTGGTCCTCTTAATTTCCACATAATGGACCTTGTGGGATGAAAAGAAATCAAGACATTAGACATTCAGTTTGAAATCCTAATCAAGAAAGTATTTATGGTAAAAAGAATCAACCTAAGAAATATCAAAGGCAATTGAACCTCACGTGTGCTTGATCTCATGATTTCCCAAAACGTCAAAATTTTGAAATCAAATCATCGTAAGCACCTTAGTCCAAAAGCTCTCTAAAAATGTCTTTCAAGACTTTATGAAGTTATAGAGAGATCGGTCTATAATATTTACAAACATGCTTCAAGATAAAATCCCAACTTGTATTCATTTTATTATTGTCAAAACCCAAATCTCTTTCAAAGATTTTAATTTCTCACATAGGAAGTACAAGCATGTTCTTCAATACTGAGGTCTTATAAAAAGGAAGTCTCTCTAAGTCCAATTTAGGATCAAAATCTACATTCTAATTCATCCCTCAAACATGAATCAAATCCCATCTCACCAACAACTCTTAGAATCTTGGAAAAATCCTTCATGCTAGACTAATCCTTTAAATCAAATAAAAAACCATCTTGTTTGACTAAGTATGTTTAGATGAATCCTTCTTCATATGCTTAGTTAAATTATCACTTTGTGGAAAAATTTATTCCAAGATAACATCCAACATCTTGGGGTTAATGAGTTCATTATCCAAATCCAAATCAAATCAAAAATCAAAAGTCTAGTGTCTCTTCAAGATTCTTGAGAGTTTAATCATTTACACCATCCATATTTCATTTATCTCATCAAAATACTTTGTGTTGGAAATAAGCTACACTGAGAAGGGGAGGTGAATTAGTGTTGTGCAAAAAATAACTTTATTAACCTTTATCTTCAAAGCATTAACAACATTCAACCATAATGCATAAACATGAAGCAAATGAACACAACACCATAAAACAAGGATTTTTACATGGAAAACCTATTCGGGGAAAACCACAGTGGATGGCCAATCCACAATTATGATCTAAGTATACTCAAATGAATTTTACAATAAGGGGAATACACTTGCATTCAAGTGCACTACCTAGAGCTCACTACTCAAAGGGAAGGCTCGCTTCCTTACAAAGAAAATCATATTAAAACCATCTGAGAGTTTTAACTGAGAGAAATAGAATCTACATATGCCTGATTATAGTTCTAGTTAGGCCCAATATTCAATCTTCTTTCCTACAGACTAATTCTACACTTCTTCTATGTTATGCTCACACTCGCAACACATATCTTTTATACACAAGTGAAACTACACATTATTTCTCTTCTACTCTGCTCTTATTCACAATTTGCATCAACACATACTCCATACATCATCCAAAATGATACGAACAATATTATATATATATATATATTTACAACTTAGAATTCAATTACACTTTGTTGACTTCAAGAGAAAAAAAGAATAATTACAACTGTCAACTCAAATCATGAGAAATATGCAATGCGTATCCACAACAGCTGGCCACAACTTGTTTAGGAACCAAAAAAAATGTACGAACACAAAAATACTTAACTAATTTCTTCCCATACATCCGCGACATGATGCATTCATTAAGTTGGCTCTAGTACTGATAAATCAGTGAATTTACCAATTGGATCTTCTAACTCAAACAATAATCGATATGAGCAACTGTGCTTTAGTAGTAATAGAGATAATATACCAACAAACATATCCTAAGATGCGCAACACAAAACAATAACATAAAATCTTCATACATATCGATGAACACTGAACTACTGAATGCTCTATTCTTCCTTGTCAATCTTCAATCTGTCTGTTGGTGAGATCGAATGATGATGTGTGTATCTGATCATCGATTAGGTTTTTCATCAATGACAACACCAAATGATAGTAGAAATGTCTCTTGCCAACACTTTGATCCTTAAACAAAATTATATTTTCTTCTTTGAGCCTAAAAGTTTAGACCAACCTAAGGTATTAGATATTTTCTCCCATATTCCTAAAAATTGATCCTTATTTTATGGTTCAAACTAGATCGCAACACAAGAAAAACATGGAGCAAAAAAAAGAGACATCTACTTTAAGTAACTTGAGTCAAACCACACCTAAATTGAACCCCATTAGATCTAATAACCCCCCACTCAACCTTCCTCAACAACCACATCACCATCAAGAGGGAGGTTTCCAAGTGGAGGACATCAAGAACAATACCCTAGGAATGACTCAAGATGAAATCTTGGAGATCGTCCAAAATCTTGAGAATAACAAAATTGTCAATACCATGATGAGACTTAATCCTTCAAAATACTTGCTTGCATTAGCAAAGGAAGGGGCTAAACTCCCTTCTAATTATGATGTAAGCACAATTGTGGAACAACCTCTCAAGATTATTTCACCAATATCATTCACACCAACCTCCCAAATAATCATTCAACCCATCCGCCAACCAAGCTCATCTCATGCTCCAAGCCAACCCATGATCACCAAAGGGATTTCATTGCTCCAAGCTCTTCAAACACACCCCCTTGTGAGTAACCAAAGTTTGGATGAAAACACCATCTTGGGTATGCCAAGCACCATCCTGCAAGACCGAAAACATCCATATGTTATGCTTGTCTTCCATGACACCAATAATCCATCCACCTTCTCCCAAAATCAGCATACTCTCTCGAAGCAGAAATGTCTCTGCTCATGGTATCGCAAGAATAAGGGGGTTTATTTGGACAAGGGGGAATATTTGATGCTTCATCATCACTTCCTCAAGAAAAAATACCACCTATCCTCCCATAACTTCCTCCACAAACATCAACATCCACACCAATCCTTGGTTTAGGGAAACCCCCTTTACTTATCCAAAATCAACCGAATCAAATCAATCTATCGATCACAAATCAAATCAATGCATCAAGCATTACAAATCCTTCAGGCATGCCACCGACATTGAAACAGTAGGAGGAACCAATACAAACATCTCAATCAACCATTACACCATCCACAACATCTCAAATATCTCAAACATTGTCTCCCAAGGACCTAGCACATCGACTATACCATCCACCACACAACCCATTGTTATCTCTCAAACACCTCAAAAACCACCTCAACAAAACCTTATCACACCATCTCATACCATTCCAAATCCTCCACCTTTACCACCAAATCCGAATGTGGCCAACCAATACAACATCACTTTGCAAGCAGCTCAGCAAGCCTATCAAAGGGCACTCCAGCAATTCCAAACCCAACAAGCCACACAAGTTGTGCAACAAACAACACAACAAGCCCAATAAGCATCCTGAGTGCAAGCACAAGCATTGCTATAGTAGAAACAATCCCAAGTGAAGCACAATATTTATTGCAACAACAACAAGCCACATAAGTCGAGCAAGTTGCCCAAGTTGCACAAGCACAAGCCCAAATCAAGCACAACAAGCTCAAGCACAAGTCTTGTTATAGCAACATTCTTACCAATAAGATTTGTAGCAACACCAAGCACAACAATAAGTAGCTCAACAACAAGCATTTTTGGCACAACAACAATAGCAATATCAACAGCAAGCATTGTTGGCACAACAACAAGTATTTTTGGCACAACAACAAGTATTTTTGGCACAACAACAAGCATTATTGGCACAAAAACAAGCATTGTTGGCACAACAACAACAACAAGCCCAACAACAAGGGTTGTTTGCACAACAACAATGACAAGCCCAACAAAAAGCATTGTTGGCACAATAGAAACAACAAGCATTGATGGCACAACAAAAACAACAAGACCAACAACAATCTGTGTTGGCAAAGCAACAACTACAATCATATCAATAAGCATTAGTTTCACAATAAACTCCCACAAACACACCACCTAATCTGCAAGTCACCCCATCTGTCATCCAAGTCACTATACCAACCCAAAACACATTCATTCCACCACCTGAACCATAAAGAAAATTGTCTGCCCAAATCAAAAATCTCTCACAACAGGTGTTGGACATACAATCTGGGAAGACCCCAAAATCACAAGGGAATTTATACCCTTACCCATTTGATAGGAGCATTGTGATGAAGCCATTCCCACAAGGCTTTGAGATACCAAAATTTGGCAAGTATCATGGAACTAGAAATCTTGAAGATCACATCAGGTAATTCCTTGTACACTGCATGGAAGTTGCCTATGATGACTCCTATATAATGAGGCTCTTCTTGCAAATTCTAGTCAGCCCAGTCATGGAATGGTTCTCTAGTCTTCCTCCCGGAATCAAAAAGCTCCAAGAAATTGTGTATTCCTTCATACAATATTATCCATTCAACATGGGCATGGGCATAAGATTGGAGTATTTGTCCAACCTTAAGCAAAACAAGGGAGAATAATTTGTGTCCTTCTTGCAATGATGGTGATCTAAGGCCAATAGAAGCAAGTGGGCTATTCTAGAAGAACAAGTCAGAACCATTATCTCAAATCTTGAAGGGATTTTAGCTTTCCATCTCAAAGTATAGTGCATGACCACCTACAATCAACTCATTCCCAAAGCTCTTAACATTTAAAGAGCCCTCATTGCACAAGGGGGGACACCCACTCATCAAGATAATCGTCCATCAACAAGTTACAATGACAAACCACAAACATGGGTGAAAAATAAAAATGTTACCAATGATGGTGTTGTTGATGCCAAAGTTGTAATTAGTGTTCCAAAGCCAAACATGCAACAACAAACATACCAACAACCTCAGAATAACACTCAAAACACCCCCCTGATCCAACACATCCCAACAACAAAACAACACACAAATAGTCAATAATGTCAATGATCAAGGTGGACCATCCAAAAGAAGTCGATATCCCTCAAAGAAAAAGTACACACCACTTGGAGAATCGATCGAGTCTATCATGAAATGACTCATTGACACCAACATCATCATGCTCTCAGTCATTGAAAATTACCAGGAGCCTCAAGTCAAGCCACCATGGTATAATGAGAAGCACTTGTACGATTATCATAAGATAAAGGGGCACACAATAGTCGGTTGCATGAGGCTCCAGAACCTCATCCAAGACCTTATTGATGATAATACTATCACCATTGAGCAACTAGTTGGAAATCAGGACCTCAATATATACATAAACCTGATGTCGGATTACAATAAATCAAGCAAAAATGGCAAAGGTAAAAAGTACGGCAATGCCAACCATGTTTATGACCATTTTGTCACATATTTAGATGAATGGGTAGGTTTTATCCATATCCCAAGGTCCAAAGATGAGTGTGGAGTCACCACACAAGGTGGAAAAATCACTATCCCTAGACCATCCAGGCAATCTAGAGCACCCCCTACTAATTCAAAGTCAGTTGCCAATGGTTACAATGTCTTGGAACAGCTAAAGAAGACCCCCGCCTAGATCTCCATCATGGAGTTGCTAAAAATTTTGCCTACACATAGAGAGATTCTAGAAAAGGCATCTATTGAGTCTTATGTACCCACAGACCTTCATGCAGATCAGTTCCAAGCTATGGTCAGGCATATCACCATGCCACACGTCCTCACATTCTTTGAACAAGATCTCCCAACCCAACCATCTCACAACCGTGCACTTCATCTTGAAGCCTTCGTCCATAAAAATAAAGTCAAATGGGTCTTGGTGGATGGAGGTGCAGGGTTGAATATTCGTTCTCTCAAGCTAATAAATAATTTGGGATTTTCTGAAGATATGATTGAAAAGGGAAAAGGCATCACAATCTAGGCTAATGATGATCAAGAAAGAGTGTCTCAAGGCACCATTCAACTTCCTATCCAAGTAGAACCAACCATCATGGATACTACTTTCCAAGTCCTCGATCTTGACCTCCCTTATCAAATTCTCGTAGGGCATCCATGGATTCATGGGATGAAAGAAGTTGCATCCACATTTCACCAATGTGTTAAATTCCCCTTTGAAAACCAAGAGGTTACCATCCATGGTGATCATGAGCCCTTTTGTTCCTACAAGAACCTTGAAGCCAAATATTAAACAAGTTCCCAAAAATGATGAAGGCCCTACAACTCCATACGTGAACCTATCCACCTTACCATCCACTTCTGAGATAGAGACACCTTCCATTCTTGCCATTTTGGATATCAAATTCATTATCCAAGATGACAGATGTGGAGATTACAAGATGAAGAAGGGTGCCTTTGTAATAGGAGAGTTACCTCAATCTCCTAGGTTCCATGGACAACCACAACCATCCAAAACAACATCTCAAACCTTCAAAGCAGACCCCTCCTGATTTAGAAGTTGGGGGATCTAGGCTGAGAAGTGGTTGACAAAAAGGATATATCAAGTCTCCTATATCAAGATGAAATACATGTATCGGCTCGTCTAATGGATGATGCTAAAAAAGGACTACAATTAATGTTGGTCATGGGCTATAATAAGAATGAAAGCCTTGGGAAAAACAACAATGGCCAATTAGAACCCATCATTGTTGAGAAGCACATAAAAAAATTTGGCCTTGGATGTACCCCTTTGAAAATAACGGTGCTTGGAAAAAGTCCCCCTGTTAAGATAGTCAAAGCTTCTCTTCGATTACCAATATCCACAGGTCTACCCTTAGACAATTTTACCTTTGATATAATTGATGTATGTGGGAGTGACAGTGATGAGGATACCCTTACTGAATTACCTATGTTATTTGAAGACTCTTCCTTATTCATGATTTCCATTGAATTTTTTGAGTCAAACAACCAAACCCATGAGTTAAAACTAGTGTATCCCCAGCTAATAGACTACAACCAACAAGGACCACCAATTTTAGACACATTCAAAAATGATGAGGTCCTCTCAGAATTCATGGGACTTTGGGATACTATACCATGTAGAGACCACAAGGAAGGATTTGAAATTGAGCTAGACACCCATGCATACAATGGGGAAATGATTAAATCCCTCAGTCGTAAAAGTGAAAATTTAAGAATAATCTCTAGGTCTTTAAGTGAAAACCACAATTTGGCACTTTCTGACCTGAAAATAGTAAAAAAAAAGGATGCATCTGAGGGTGTAAACCTTTTTGAGGTGCCTAAGGATGAGGGATTCAATCTTCCCCTAAATTTTTATTCATCAAGAGAAGTCAGCAGTGTTGGCAGAAAAGTGCAAACCCATCAACTTAGGGATTGAGGTGACACTCCATATAACCTTCTATGCATAATCACTTATTACTGAAGAACAAGAGCTCCTAGATACATTTTTGAGAGAAAGAAAGGTAAAATTTGCATGGACCTATGCTGACGTGCTAGGTCTCAATCTGGAAGTTGTTATTCACCATCTTGCAATATATCCAGAGGTGAAGCCAATGAAGCAGAAACTAAGGAAAATGCATCCACAAATTGCACTGCTAGTCAAACTTGAGCTATAGAAACTCTTAGATGTTGGTTTCATAAGGCCCATTGATTATCCTGAGTGGGTCTCAAACTTGGTACCAGTCACTAAGCCTATTGGAGGCATATGGATCTGCATTGCCTTTAGAGACCTAAAAAAGGCATGTCTGAAGGATTATTTTCCCCTTCCAAATATTGACATGATTTTTTTATCAAATAGTCGGGCATGAAATGTTGTCACTAATGGATGGGTTGTCAGGGTACAATCAGATAATGATAGAAAAAGAGGATCAACATAAGATGAATTTTACCTATCCATGGGGAACGTATTGTTGGAACATGATGTCATTTGGATTGAAGAATGTTGGAGCCACCTATCAAAGGGCCATGACTCTCATCTTTCACAACATGATTCACAAGTCTATAAAGGACTATGTGGATGACATATTGGCCAAGTAAAGAAAGTTACGATATCACATAGCATCATTAAGCTCCATCTTTGATAGGCTAGAAGAATATAGGCTTAGACTCAATCCTAAGAAGTGTGTCTTTGGTATGCAATCAGGAAAGCTCCTAGGGTACATTGTGGCAATGAGAGGGATCGAGATAGACCCTGCCAAGGTTAAAGAAATTCTTGAGATGGAACCACCAAGGACATTGACACAATTAAGGGGTTTACAAGGAAGACTCTAATCCATCTATAGGTTCATAGCACAATTGGTAAAAAAATTTGTCCCCTATTCTCATCTACTCCACAAGGGGGTAGCATACAAATGGGACAAAAAGTGTGATCAATATTTCAACAAAATCAAAGAATGTCTGTTGACACCACTAGTATTGATGTCACCAATCCAAAATAAGCCACTAATCTTGTATATATCAGCAACAAGAGTAGCACTTGGGGCTCTCTTAGCACAACATGACGAGACAATGAAGGAGAGAGTCATATATTATATCAGCCGAACCATGGTGGGGCATGAGTTAAATTATACCTTCATTGAAAAACCTTTCCTACCAGTAGTTTTTTCTTCAGATAAATTCAGGCACTACATGTTGGCCCATCAAATTAAAATCATCGCCAAAATAGACCCCCTCAAGTATTTACTCTCCAAGGTGACACTTATAGGACAGATGGCTAAGTGGGTCATGATCCTCTCATAATATAACATTGAATATGTGGAAAGAAAATCCATCAAAGGATAAGTGATTGTTGATCAACTAGCAGAAGAACCCATCTATTCAGAGAACCCACTTGTATCAAAATTCCCAAATGAATATGTGTTCAAACTCAGTGTCGCAAATCATTGGAAGGTTTATTATGATGGTTCATATACACAACATGGATTGGGAGTGGGTGCTTTCTTTATCACACCGCAAGGGGATTGCATTCCTAAATCCTACGGGTTATCTTTCCCTCACACTAACAACATTGCCAAATATGCATCTCTTGTGATTGGACTCAAGATAGCGGTACAATGGCAGATCGTGCTCTTAAATTTTATGAAGACTCTCAACTAATCATCAATCAAGTCAACAACAAGTACCAAACTAAGGACAACAAGTTGACTCCATACAAAAAACTGGTAGAAGACCTCAAGGAATTCTTCATTGACATCACGTTTGAGAAAATACCAAGGGAAAATAATAGAGCAACAGACACCATGGAATCAATCGGGTCACTACTAGATATCCCACACAATGTCCTTAAACATGAATTACTGGTAGAGCAGTTTCTCGTACCAATTTTTGAGGTACCAGAGTCTGAATTTGTGTGTAAAAATGTTGGTCCTGGTAACCCATGGTATCATGATATATATACCTACCTAAAGATAGGATTCCTCCCTATCGATATCACTCTGAACCTTAAGAGAACCTTTTTCAAGAAGTCATCCCGCTTTTTTATCTTAGGTGGCACCCTATACCTTAGGAGTATTGAGGGAATCCTTTTACGATGCTTAAATGTTGAGGAAGCTTTGACTGCTTTAATGAAGGTACATAATGGAATTTGTGGTTCACATTCAAGTGGTATGACCTTGGCCAAGAAGCTACTAAGAACAAGGTACTACTATCCAATGATGGAAAGGGAATTTCACGAATATGTCAAAAAGTGCTTGAAATGTCAACAAAATGGGGATCTCATCCATGCACTAGCTCAAGAGCTCCACCCAATTGTTACACCTTGGCCCTTCTTGTAGTGGGGTCTTGATCTCATTGGAAAAATCACCCCCACCTCATCTAATGGAAATAAGTTCATTATTACTGCTACGAAGTACTTCACAAAGTGGGTAGAGGCCATTCCTATGACCTATATCACTAGAAAGAAGATTGTTATGTTAATCCTAAATTACCTTATTTGTCGCTATGGTATCCCCCAAGCCATTATCTCAGATAATGGGACACCTTTCAAAAACTAGGATGTCTGAGACCTATGCCATAAATTTATCATCCAACATCACTTTTCTACTGCATACTACCCCCAGGGTAATGAGTAAGTTGAGGCTACAAATAAAACCATCCTTAGAATGCTCAAAAAGATAGTCAATGAAGTTGGTCGTGACTGGCACTTATAGTTGAACCCCACCCTATGGTCCTACCAAACAAGTATCTGCACACCAACAGGTGCAACCCCATTTTCCCTAGTCTACAGATCAGAAGCCATTCTCCCCATCAAGATCAAGCTCCCATCCCTGAGGATATCATTGCAAAATCTCATCACTGATGAAGAATATTGGGTATCATAATTAAACGAGCTAGAACTATTGAATGAGTGACACACAGATGCTTTGAACCACCTACAAGTCTACCAGAACTATCTGAAGAGGAGATACAACAAGAAGATCTGGAACCGGTCATTTCAAGTCGACGAGCTTGTAATGAAAGAAAATCAAAAAAATGTGTCGAATCTAGATAGCAAGGGAAATTTTGAACCCAAATGGTTGGGACCTTTTTCCATCACCGCAAGCTATAAATCTGGGGTATATTAGTTGTCAACACCCAAGGGTGAGCCTCTATAGGAGCCTATCAATAGCTCCCATCTTAAAAAAAAATTGCCTAAGTTTCCAAGTATAAATCCAAAAAATCCAAAAATCCAAAAAAAAATAAAAAAAAAGGATTGAAAACAGTAAAGATAAAAAATCATCCTCTACTGAAAACCACTTTGGTGGCACTATGGGCAAGTACCTTGGTGAAAACCTGGAAAACCGGTGCCTTGTGTAAATAGAGCACTCTCCATCCACCATGATTTCTATGACTTGTTCTGCACCACCTACCATCGCCTTCTACATCATCCATTGCATTACATTGATCATTCCATTCACCCA
>CM021109.1:539565592-539787303 GCA_007115665.2 Sequoiadendron giganteum
GGATCTCTAGGATCCTTAGGTTTTGATGTATGGATGTCAGTTGTAACTCGATACACACCATCAGCTACACCTCCTACTAATGTTACAACTAAAAAGGATTTTGAAAACAATGAAAAGGCATGGTTTGCTATTATGAATAGTTTGTCTAGATCTGTGTGCAGCAAAGTTATGTATTGTAAGAATTCACAAGATTTCTGGGACACATTGAGAAAGTAAAGTTGGCAAAGCTTCAAATATTGAAAGCTATATTTGAAGGCCTAAGAATGATAGAGGAAGAAAGATTGTAGACTATCTTCTAAGAGTTAATGACATAGTGAACTCTATCAAAGGGTTTCGAGAAGAGTTGAAAGAAGATGTTGTATTGAAGGTTCATATATCAATGACATACAAGTATGATTTTAAGAAATCAGCTATTGAAGAAGGAAGAGAAATAGACAAACTAACCCTAAATGAGCTACATGGTGTATTCACAGCTTATGAGATGAGGATGAGAGATGAAGAATAATCCAGGAAAGAATTTGTTTCAAGACTGTTAACAAAGAGAAGGATGTACCTCCCAAGAAAGATAAGGTAGAGATAAATCCATCTGAGTGTGAAGAGACTAATGAAGAAGAAGCCAATTTCATTAGGAGACTAAGAAGAGGATCAGGAAAATACAAAGGTAATTTTCCCTTTAAATTATTTGAATGTGGTAAAGTAGGTCATTTCACTGCTAAAAGTCCCTACAATAAGAAAGGTAACTCTGAACAAGAGGTAGATGATAAAATGAAGAAACCCTACTACCCTAAGAGAAGGAAATTTCAAAAGAAAAATAAAATCCTATGCATCCAAGAAGATACTAATGTATCAGATGACTGCAATAGCTTAGATGATGAACAAAACTATGCTTTTTTTGTAAGAGAAAATGAGTTTCTCTGCATGGAAAAAGAGTCTTAGGAGAAAAAAATGAAAAGGCAGAAGATCTTCATGAGGAAGGTGAAGAAGGAGTGGTTGACTTAGAAGGAGAAATCATCTCTGCTCTAGATGAGATTGAGAAGTTGAAAAGGGAAAACAAGTATTAGAAGAAACTTGGACAAAAAGAGTGATAAACTAAGAAGGGAACTAGAAGAATCTACCTAAAATGTGGTGGAATTGAAGCCACAACTAGAAGAATCCAAGAGAGAAAAAGATTTAATACAATCCAAGTTGCAATCTAAAGTTGACCAATGCATGAAGCTTGAAGGAGAGATTGTTTCTCTAAGAAGAGATTTGGAGAAGACAAAAGAACAAATAGAGAAAGGACTCAAACTGAAAAAATGGGTCAAATATTTTGGATGAGTTATTGAGCACCTAGAAGCTTGTGAACAAATAAAAATAAGGCTTAGGATTGGAGAAAGGGAAAATCTCTTTTGTTGATTCTTCTACAAAATTATATGAAATATTTAGAGTAGAAGAAAAGTCTAAATTTGTCAAGGAAAGTGACTGTAAAGGAAGTGATTGCAATAAGAAATCTGTAGAGGCAAAGAAAATTAAAGAAGAAAAGAATCTTGCTATAGACAAGAAGGACAACCAATTACATTTTGATCATCATCAGAAGAAAAAATTTAGAATAACTGATGTTGATGGATTCACGAGGGTGAGAGACATCAGAAGGAAAATGCAAAAAATAGCCCCTCATCTAGCACCATGTTATGACCAGGTATTCTTCATATTTCTATGGGTATTTTTATTCATGTAATCAATTTGGTCATAGGTCTAGGAATTGTAGAATTATTCCCAAAAGGAGTGCAAACCTTGAAATCATAAATTCATTTGCTCCTTTACTTGATATGAGTGTAGTTTTTTATAACTGTAATAACTTTGGTCATATAGCTAAAAATTGTAGAACAAAGTTTACAAGACCAAATGTTAATAATGATAAAAATAAATTTTTACCTCCTAAGTCAAACAAAAAATCTGAAAATAAGGAGGAGAAGGTAGAAAAGATAGAAAAGAAAACTAAGAAAGTGTGGAAATAAAAAGGAGAAAGCTCCACATAATCAATGATTGCACAGAAAACCTTGCATGCCAAAAATAAAAATCTATGGGTGATAGATAGTGGTTTCTCCAAGCACATGACCAGAGACAAGAGTAAATTCATCAAACTCAAGAAATGTAATGAAGGATCTGTGAGTTTGGGTGATAACATTGCAATCAAGATATGTGGTAAAGGTATCTTAAGTCTAGATGGTAAAAATCCCACAAAAGATGTCTTGTATATTGAAGGATTGAAGCACAATCTATTAAGTGTGAACCAAATGTGTGACAATGGTTATAAAGTCACATTTGATTCAGAAGGTTGAAAAATTAGAAATAATGGAAAGGTATTTGCACAAGGATTGAGAACTCACAACAATATTTACAACCTTGTTGAAGTCAAAGGTCAAAGCTATTTGATAGGAAAGTTGATGAAAGTTGGTTATGGAATAGAATATTAGGCCATATAAAATTTTATAACTTAGTGAAACTAAGCTCAAAAGGTTTGTTTAGACACATGCTTAAAGTCACTAATCCTACAAATATAATATGCAAATAATTTCAACGGGGAAAGAAAACAAAGGCTAGTTTTCCAACCAAGGAATATTCAACCACTAAGCCTTTATAGTTGGTTCATACTAACTTGTATGGACACACAAGAACAAGGGGATTGAAAGGATAAAGATACTCCATTCTCCTAGTTGATGATTACACAAGAATTACATGGGTAACATTCCTATGAGACAAGTCACAATAATTTGAAAGACTTAAGATATTCAAGAAAATGGTTGAGAAGGAGATAGGAAGAAGGATCAAATGCTTAAGGTCGGATAGAGGAGGAGAATTCACATCAAATTAATTTTTTGAATATTGTGAGGCACATGGAATCAAGAGGAAATACTCAACACCAAGAACTCCATAGAAAAATGGAGTTTTAGAAAGTAAGAATAGAGTTGTGCAAGACATGGCCAGGAGAATGCTGAAAGAGGCTAGATTAATTGA
Organism: Sequoiadendron giganteum; assembly: GCA_007115665.2. NCBI lineage: Eukaryota > Viridiplantae > Streptophyta > Pinopsida > Cupressales > Cupressaceae > Sequoiadendron > Sequoiadendron giganteum. The sequence goes on from CM021109.1 coordinate 539,568,590, forward strand.
TATGTTTTGGAGAGAAGCAGTACATACTATAGTATACATTTTAAACAAAGTTCAAATCAGAGTACATAGTGACAATACTCACTATGAGTTGTGGTATGACATACCTTCATTTGTGAAGTACTTCAAAGTGTTTGGAAGTAAGTGCTATATCAAAAGAGAATATGAAAACTTAAGGAAGTTTGAATCAAAAATTAATGAAGGAATACTTTTAGGTTATTCTAGATCCAACGAAAAGCATATAAATTCTATAACAAAAGACTAGATAATATTCTGGAAAGTATCAATGTCAAGATTGATGAAAGTATAAAACATATGAAATCTGATCAAGATAGTTTTGAAGATGATTCAGATTATGAAGATAATGTGTCAAATGATGAAGAAGAATATGAGGAAGTAAATGTTGAGAAGCCCCCTACAAAGTATGTTCAAAAAGATCATCTAGAAGATCGGATAATTGGGGATAAAAATGAAGGAGTCCAAACAAGGATATTTGCAATGAACAAAGTACAAGTAAACTTTTCTCTCCTGTCTCAAATTGAACCAAAAATGTTTACTGAAGCCAGCAAGGATAAGAGCTAGATAGAGGCCATGGAAGAGAAGCTGAATCGGATTGAAAAGAATAAAACATGGGAGTTGGTTCCTAGACCCCAAGAAAAAATGTATTTGGTACAAAATGGGTGTTTAGAAACAAGCTAAATGAGGATGGAGCTGTAATAAGGAACAAGGAAATACTAGTGTGCAAAATTTATGCACAAGTGGAAGGAATTGATTTTGATGAAACATTTACACCTATGGCAAGATTAGAAGAAATAAGAATGTTTCTTGCATTTTCAATCTATAAGGAATTCAAATTATATCATATGGATGTTAAATCTACATTCCAAAATAGAAACCTAGAAGAGGAAGTGTATATTGAACAACTAGAAGGTTTTCAATTGTCAAAGAATGATAATTATGTGTGTAGATTGAAGAAAGAATTGTATGGTCTAAAACAAGCACCTAGAGCATGGTATTCTAGACTAGATCAATACTTGCAACAACAAGGATTTAAAAAGGGATGTGCAGACAATAATTTTTACTTCAAATTAGAAGGCGAGCACATGATTATTTTTGTTATATATGTACATATCATTTTTGAAGGTAGAAATGATCAATTGTGTAAAATATTTGCTACGCATATGCAAGATGAATTTGAGATGTCAATGTTAGGAGAGTTATCATTTTTCCTTGGCTTATAGATCGTACAAATTGACAATGGGATATTCATATCTCGAACTAAGTATGCTAAGGATATGCTCGAGAAGTTTGGCATGGAAGAAAATAGACTAGTTAGTACCCCCATGGTAATTGGATGCAAATTAAGTAAGTCAGATGAATCACTAGAGGCAGATCAGAAAATGTGCAGGTCAATGAAAGGAAGCTCACTATACTTAACTACATCAAGACCATATATTATGCAATATTTATGCTTGGTAGAAAGGTTTTAGGTTGCACCAAGAGATTCACATGTCAACACAGTGAAAATAATATTCAAATACATCAAAAGTTCTATTGACTATGGGTTATGGTACCCGAAGAGCAAGGAGTTTTCCTTGATAGCATATACAGATGTTGATTGGGTAGGAAGTGTGGATGACAAGAAAAGAACCAGTGGTGGAGTATTCTTCTTAGGAGACAATTTGGTTTCCTAGATGAGCAAGAAGCAAGAATCAATCACTCTATCCATATAGAAGTCGAATATGATGCAGAAACAACATGTTGTACTCAAGTCATATGGATGAAGCAGACACTTAAGGACATCAAGGTGAAGTACAAAGAACCTATCTCAATTATTTGTGATAATTCAAGTGACATAAACATCTCAAAGAATCCAGTGATGTACTCTAGAACAAATCACATATCTATTAAGTATCAATTCATAAGAGAGAAAGTTGCAAACAAGGAGGTCAGTATGGAAGTATGTTCTAGCTAAAGAACAAGAAGCTAACATTTTTACCAAGCCTCTTCCCAAGGAACAATTTAAATATTTGAGGAAAAATTTGGGATTCATCGTTGTCACATCATATCACTAGACCCTAGTGATAGGGAATGGATCCAGGGGGAGATTCATTGGTACTTTATTTATCCCTAGAAATGAAAGGATATATTAAGTCAAATAATAATGGCTTTACAAATTTCTAACAACTTGATGGTTGCATAATCATGATTCCCACTTTGGGAGTATTTTGTTAAGAGGATTCTTTCCTTTTCCATCGATGTCAAAGGGGGAGAAATATGAATAGAATGCTCAAAATAGGAATATGAGCATGGTAGAGATGCATGTCAAAGGGAGAATGAAAAAAATACTCAAAATAGGAATATGAGCATGGTAGAGATGCATGTCAAAGGGGGAGCATGGTGTGCAAGATGAGTAAATTTCTTAGAAAGACTAATTGGTATAGAGATCTAATTCAACAAATTTTAATTGGTATCAGACCATTTCAGACTATTCAATTTCAACATTTTGTTTTTCCATCAATGATAAAGGGGGAGATTGTTAGCATATTATTGTCACTAATGCCAAAATGGGATTAGATCAGGTGTGTGATGGAACTAATCCTATATGAAGGGAGTGTTTGCATTGATGTTAAAATATTGTCATTAATGTCTAAGGAGAGTTATGGATCTAGTTCTAGAAGATGGAGTGTATGCTGCAAAAGGTGCTTAAAATAGTGCATTCTTGTCATGCAATATTATTGTAGTAAATTCTTCTAGTACTCAAAAGAAAAATCTAAGTCTAGATTCGACATGGGTTTTCTAAGAGCATCTCATAAATGTATTATGCAGGTTTAGAGGGTGAAGGATGAGCTTGGGAAAGAATTATTTGTTCCCTCAAAAAAAATTAGGGTTTATCAGTTAAACCCTAGGTGGTCACATTCATGGTGCCTTACAAGTTCTATTTTATTGTTGTCTGCTTGTTGAAGGTTGTAGGTTGCATAAGTTATAACTTATTCCCTTTAAGTTCATCTAATGACCGGCCCCATTACCTTATCACCCAGTTGGTGTCAACTGTGTGTGCCTTTGGTGATCGAACGGTGCACGATCAAAAGAAGAAGATCTGATGGCTATCGCTAGATATCACACATCACGAAAAGCTTTTCAAAGTTGGCTTGTAGTTCAATGATACACAATGGAGATGGTAAAATGGTCGTGATCACATTGATCAAACGATGCCTGCCAATCCACTATGCTTATGTGGGTCTCAATTGAGTCTCATGGGGAAGTGATAATTGGATGAGATCTTACATATGTTGATCGAACGATGGAGGATAGACTTCGGTGGGTCCAGCAGACATGTGGCATCATCGCTTCACAATTTTCTTTTGAAGTGAAGAGTTTGGAGATTTGGGTGATGAGCAATAAGAGTAGACTATGCGTTAGCAGAGGACACATGGCATAAGCCCTCCTACCCATGGATATTCAGTGGGAATTTTTTTAGTGCTAATGGGATAGTGGGGGATGGTGCAGATTAATCGGTGGTTGATCCAATGGTGATCATTTCATATTGATACATCGTGAATAGGAATGGTGATACCCATAGCATATCAATGATATGTGATGGATGATGGAGATTAAAAGGAGGCGATCAAATGATGGTCGTTGCATTGTGGAAATGGATGTGAAAGGTATAGATGTTTTGGGGATATGTGATGGGTGTGATATCAATGGAAGTAAGATCAATGGAGGAGATTCAAATACTGTTTATCGAATAGTTATGTTTTAAGGATGCGACAATGAGTGTAGAACAAAGGATCATGGCACAAAGGCAAGAGATCGACAATCCAAATTTGAACGAGGTGATCAGAATGGCTAACTCTGTGTAAATAGGGTTTCACCTGGAAATTGACATGGAGATGGAAATTAAATGGTCTACTTGCTTCAATGAAAGATGTAATATGATTTGATATGTAGAACAATGGTACATATGGCCATAGAGACAAGGATCGAGATTAGATAAAATGTTCAAAAGAAAAAATTAATTGCATATCTAATCTTAGGGTTTGGTAGAGAAGGAATGAGAGAAAGCTCTTTGCATCTAAATTAATGTTGTGTGGCTTGATGGTAGTGAAGAAGATATCTTGAACCGTAACAGAGGATCAGATCATGGTGGAGGATCTTGAGGCAATCATCATTGATTAGCACTACTTAAAACATATCAGAAGATTGTCTAAGTATGCGATTATGTGTAGAGTGTAGATAATATAGAGTAGAAGTGATTTTTGAGCTCCTAAGATGAATAGAGAATAAACTAAAAAGAAAAGGAGAGTTGTAGAAAGGTATGGTGGTGCATTCAGGCAAACCGAGAATGCATTAAAGAAGAAGGAGAAGAACAAGGCTGGACCAATGGGTTGCAAAGCAGAGAAGAGAGTTGTTATGATAGCAACAAACAATTGAGCAGTTACAAAGTAAACTATAATATTGATTGGATTTATTTTAATAAAAAATTGTATTCATCTTTCATAGTGTAAATCTGATAGGTTGGTGCCATCAGATAACTAAGTTGGTGCTCAGTTCAAGGAATCGGTGTCTCCTTAGGGTTGAATAGAGAGCATATTTGTGAGCTTGGATTAGGATAGTAGCTCCTAGCATCATTTCTCTCACCAGGGTTTTTCCCATCTTAGGTTTTCCACGTATACCTATTGTTATGTGTTGATCTTTTATGTGCATGTGTTTGTCATATCTTTTAAGTTTTAAACTGCACATCTAGATTTAGAAGTTGTGTTTGCACTTAAGAAAAGAAGGCTAAAATTTAAGTATCTACTAATTCACCCCCCTCTCAGTAAACTGTTGTGTTCCAATAATTTTTTTGACAGTTTGGTGCATTTTTCATAGTTTGGCATAATCATCACACATAATGGCACAATTATCACATAGAATGGCACAATTATCACATAAAATGGTGTAATTATCACAAAGAATGGTGCATTTTTCTATAAGGTATAATTTATTTTGTTTTATTTTTTTCTAATTCTATGCATTGATTACTTTTTATTTCACATTTATCTCAATGCTTGGTAAAAAAAAATCCATTTCATGATGCAATTGTTCTATGTATTTTGATATTTATGAGTTACTAATATTTGCTTGCATAGTTGTGGCTTTAGTGGATTGAAAACCAAACACTAAATCTACTGAAGTATCTATTGTAAGGTCTTGTGTCTTACTTTTTTTAGAGTAAATAGCACTTCAATTTCTTAAGGTAAATGAATTGTTTTCCATGTCTAGTGAAGTATTGGGTATGTATTCTCTACCCTTGCACCTAGTGCAAACTTGGAGATCAAAAATACCTTAGAATCCATATTTTGTTTATACCTAAGGAAGTGATATATCTACGTATATTGTCCTTGTTGGAAATCAAGGCAAAACTTGCAGTAGTATGAACTTAAATATGTGGTTGCAAATATGAAATTATATATTTAATATTAGTTCAATATGATGATATGTGATTAATAATTCTAAAAATAAAAGAAAAACAAAAATACCACAAGTTGAGAATCACAAGTGACACAAGATATACATGGATAAATCCTTGCGGGAAAAACTTCACACCCAAAGAGATGCAATGCTTGTATTAACCTTCAATGAAGTACAACAATGCAATAATCCTATTTTAATCTTAGCAACACTTCGTTACTTTGACAACCTACAAAAAAACTTATGAAAACCACCATCTCAATGCTCCAATATATAGAAGTTTGTGGGAGATAATACCACTTGCGGTATCCCAAAACATGTAAATCCACTTGTAAAAACCCACAACCCCATTAGTGGACAACCCATAAGCATAACAAAAATATTAAATTAACGCATGGCCTTCACATGGGTGCCTAACCCATAACCAATGATAATTGGTCAATTCTAAGTGCTCCATTACTCTTTGATGGATTTGATGGCCCAAACCAAACACATGAAAGCTTGGGCGCCCAACCCAAGATAGCATGCAAATAACATGCAAGAACGTGCATTTTTGGGTGGTCCCCACCCAAAAATTGGATTCCCAAAAGGAATATGCTCTCAAGATACTCTATAATTGTCACCATAGTGGGTTCACCTCAATGAATGCAATTAAAATTTGTCATAAGAAAATAAATAATGAATATTTTTCCTCTCATGTCCTCTAGAATACTTTCCTAAGAATGTGGAGACACATAAATTAACTTAGGATAGAAATTATAATGTCACCTATCCTAACATTCTCCCACTTGACATTATACATTGCAATGACATCTTGTGATACAAATAAAAATTATAATCAAGTACAGTGATCAAGGCCCATGGCCTTCCTGCACCAAGATAACTTATCTATGGTCACTAGCTTCGTGAGAGAATTTGCAACATTGTCTAAAGTGTCAAGCTTCTCAATTAAGACCTTACCATTCTCAACAGTCTCTCACATAAAGTGATATTGAACATCAACATGCTTAGTACGAGAATTATACATAGGATTTTTGGCCAAACATATGGCACTCTGATTGTCACATCCAATCCTCATTGTACTACAATCAAAACCAATACCTTTACCAAGTCTTTGTAACCAAAATACCTCCTTAGAGGAATGTGTAGCAGACATATACTCTACTTTGGTGGTGGTAAATGCGACCATATATTTTCTTTTACTCATCCAACTCACTACACCTCCAAACAAAATAAAAACATAGCCACTAGTGGAGCTTCTATTATCCAAGTCACTTGCCCAATCTACACCAACAAAACCTTGCATGTCCAATGACTTGACCACATCATCAATACCATGAGAAACCAAACATTAATCAAAAGTACCACACAAATATCTAAACACACTCTTAGAAAAATTCTAATGCTCTCTACCAGGGTTAGACATAAACTTGCTCAAAACTCCCACTACTTGGGATATATATGGTCTATTGAAAACCATTGCATAAATCAAACTACCAACAATATTTGCATAAGGAACTTTATAAATCTCTTCAAATCATCAACATAATTAGGATTCATTTCTAAACTCAACTTAGTACCAAATAGAAATGGAATATTTACTAGTTTACAATCATACATATTAACCTCTGCAAAATGGTATCAACATACTTACTCTGACTTAACCAAAAAATTATGTGAACCCAATCCCTACTGATCTCCATCCCAAGGATATATTTTTCAGCCCCCAAATCCTTCATATTAAACATTCTAGAAAGTTGAGTGTTACACTCCCTAATCATCACCTTGTTGTTACCCATAAACAACACGGCATCAACATACAAAACAATGATTAGTATTTGATCATCAATAACCTTAATATAAACACAATGATCCTCCTCACTCCCAACAAAACCAAACTTATTGTACCACATCTTGGGTGACTATTTCAAACCATATAAAGATCTCTTTAATCTACAAACCAAGTGTTCTTTTCCTTTCACAATGAAACTGTTAAGTTGTCGCACATAAGTTTCCTCCTCAAGATCCCCATGCAAGAAAGCAATTTTAATATCCATTTTCTCTATTTCAAAATCATAAGCAACAACAATAGATAATTGGAATTTAATAGAAGTTATGAATTTCTACTATTCTTGCTCTAACTTGACAGATGGGTCAGTTGCGTGGGGGGGTGGTGTTGGTTGTTTTTAAGAACCAATCAGATCTCACCAAATACCTATGAGCTTGCCAGACTCAATTCTCGAATACTTGAGAGATAGTTGGCCAACAAATGAGATGAACCCTTGACGCTTCTTCTCCTACACTTCAGGCTCTGCAAAACCCAGGAGGGTAATCCCACAACGTATATCTAATGTCCCTATCTATCAAATCATACCATGCATTGCATAACGAAGCAGATGTATTCCCATCAGAGGCTAAATAGATGAAATCCGTCAAGAAATTGGTAATTCCTTAGAAGAATTAAATACCAAAAGCCGAGAATATCTATAATACTAAATCACAACAAAGGTATGTCAATTAAAATGTATTTATGAATGATGTTCTCAAATCAAAGATTAGAACCACAAGAAATTTGCTTCATACTTTCAGACTAGTGTCTTATCTGAGGGTAAGGAGTCAAAACAAAGTAGATTGAACTATAAGGTGAATTTAATCCTAGACATCCATGATCTTACTAAAATTGCATTACAATTCATGTATTAATACTCAAGACCCATGACTACTTATAAAATCCACATAAAATTTACATAAATCTATGTTTTAATTAAGGTATTCTAACTAGTTCGTTAAACCAAAGTCATAATCAAAACATATTTCATTACAATCAATGAAATGATCTTTGATCGTATTCTCATTAATAATTCATGTACAATGTAATAATGGAGAGACAATGGAACAAAAATATTAGCCTATTTGCTTTATACATGCCTGGAAACCATACAATTAACAATGTAAATTGTCTTAACTCATAACCTAAGACCTCGACTCAAAACATAATATCTTTGTGCTTCTCATTTGCATAACTCAAATATAGAATTCAACAAAAGACCTGTGCATATGGCCTTGAATTCCCTTTTATAGAAACAAGGGAGCAAATAAAAGCTTCGAGACAATATGTACAAATGTCTCTTTTCTATTGGACCTCTATAGCACATATTCCCTTTATAGTTTTATTTACATTTTCAATTGGAGGGAATACACATGAGGCAAAATATCCATTCGCAACAGCAACTATAACCGCCTTCCAAAAGGCACCTTGTAGTATAATGATAGCCTTTGTACTATTGTAACCTCTTTTGTCTTTCAAAGCATCTGAAGGAGGGAAAGTGAGTCATCATCTTGACCAGCACCAGCACTAATCTAGGTCAGCACCAGTCAACACTTGTTTGTTATATCCCGAGTTGAGGAGAAACATATATTTATACATCATAACTTCTAAGGCCAGACCTATACTATACTTGACCAAGTATATGTATTCTCCTTATATGTATTCACAACTCCAAATCATCAATGAAAATCTTCTTCCACAATTCATATTCTATGTTTGAAGGCCAATTGAACCCAATAATCTAATCCATCTTTTTCTTGTATGGGGCATATTTTATCATAATAGAAGTAGCCTCTTTATCAAAATCCTAGAAGAAGCTAATGATGAAGGATAACATCTCAAGAGTATTCTTCAACATGTCAATATCAATTCTCTCACAAATGTAAGATGCTTGAGAAAAAATTGTTGTTTCAATTTGATCCCTTCATGCTTTTAGAGGTTTGACCCCATCATGTGTAACCTAGATATCAGGTAGCAATGTACTGTCTACCTCATCAAACTTGGCCTTTAGCTCTTTTATTTTTTCATCCATAGGGCTGGAATAGCCTTGAAAATTATGCTCCTTGATTTCACTAACAAATATATAAGTTGGGACAACAATTGGATATTTATCCTCCTTCTGTTTAGCTCCAATTTTCATAAGCTTCAAATTTTCGGCCCTTGGAATCCATTCATCCAACAATGGAGTAGCCAATTATTTGTCTCTTTCAGACAACCTTATTACTTGTATCATTGAATCATAATTCGAATGAATACTATTCAATGTATTTTGGATTTTCTTATTCATATGCTTCAAAACCATGTGAACATTTTTAGAATTATTTCATAAACGGTACTTTGAGCTTGTTGAAGCAATCCCTTGTATTCTTCAATTTGGAGTAGTAATTCCTCTTTGGTTGGCTCAATTGATGGGGCCACACCTAATATGCTTAGCTCCTCAACTGCCAATGGCTCTTGGCCCACATTGTAAGGCACGATTGACAACATTTTCTCAAGTGGAGGAGGTGGGGAGTGAGTCATAGGGGAGGTAGGTGTTGCATGACTTGAACCAACTGGTCCTTGGGACTTAAGAGTCTCCACTTTTTTTAACAATTCCACTTCTGCTTCAAGCATAGTAACCCTTTGTTGGCTCATGTTGTCTTCACCAATCAATTCATTATGCTTACTCTTGTATGTGTCCCTTTCTTTGGTAAGGCTCTCCAATATTTCCTTTGTAAATTTAGCAATATTGACTATCATATCAGCTGCCTCTAATGTGGGATTATCAGCCACTCTTATTATAATTAGTTGTCCCCTGAAATTGATTGGTTCTGCTACAATGGGATTCTTAGAACCAAGAGACAATGACCATATAGCTAAAGCATCCCATTCTTCACTAAAGGTTGACGCTTGAAGTGCCATTTTAGCCTCTTCTTCAGTTTGGAATAAGGGTTTCTCAGCTCTCCTAATTGTATCAAGGATGACAACATTATTTATATGCCACTCCGACAATAATAAGACACCACTCTTTTGTACGAGTTCCCTAGCATCATCAAATTTAATATTTCAAAATTGTTTATTCATCTCACTTCTTGCATTAGCTTGCACAACCTCCTCTAAAAGACCAGGGTGTAGACTTCTTTCCTTGGCCACCTTCTCAGTGTACTGTTGAATACTTTCCCTTCACAAAAAACTTTAAAATTCCTTAGTCTCAATAAATGAGTCATCCTCCATTAGTTCCTTGCAGGCATCTTGTCTCAAATCATCAAAATTATTCATTTTGTTTAATTTTTCCTTATTTAGCCTAAGGTCACTTATTCCATAGCTTGATGCTACTTCTCTTTGGGGAGAAGGCATCCCTTCTTGCATATCTTCAGGTATCACCAGAATATCATCCTCATCAGAATCAGAGTAATCAACAACCTTACACACCTTAACTTTTGGCTTCTTGGTTGGTGGTTGACTTGATGGAAGAGATTCCCTAGGAGGTGAATCAATATCAACAATGATAGGGGAATACCACCTCATTGATCTTTGAGGGGAAGTCACCCTTGATCCCTCTAATGCAGTAGGGGTTGGCAATATTTTTTGCTTCCTCACCCTCTCCTTCTTTCTAGAATAAATTCTTAATTTTCATTCTAGTTGATAAGAGGGTTTATCCTCAAGTACTATCGTTGGATCCTGCTCTACTGCCATTTATTTTCTTTTGTCTACAATTGCACGCTCTTCCCTCAAGATACCCACTATGTCATCAAAAATTTTAAGAACATACATAACTCTATTGAATTTTCCATAATATTGGGCATAGGATCATACTTAGGATCTCTCCTTTTAGCTTGGTCAATCATCTTTTTGAAGGCTAAATACTTTTCCTTTCTCTCTTCTTGTTTAGAGAAATCCATGATGTTTCTAATGACATCCTCAAGATAGTAAAAATTATGTACAAAAGGACCACTCTTGTGCAAGGCCCTCAAAGAAACATTAAAACCCTTGGGATCATTATTCCTTGGGTGTAATAATTTCAACTGGTAAGGTGCCAGGAGTTGACCCAAATCCTTCCAACCTCCCTTTACCATAACAAATTTTGCAAATTTTGTCCATTCAGGAAAGAATGAACCTTTATGTCGTGTCTTTGGAAGATGTGTCATTTGTGATGCTCCCAGCTGCCTCATGATTTCAATAAATCCTAATCTTAATGGCACATCCCTTGTGAAAACAAAAGGGTTCATAGGGGTGCCATAAATTTTGAAGAAAGTGATATGAGGGTAGGCTATTATATCACCCTAGTTATGACTCAAATTCAAATTAGGCCTTTTCTCCATGGACCTCAAAAAATCATGAATCTCCTTAGGAATCCTAGGTGGGTTATGAACCAAAAATCTTCTCAACTTTGAGGCAAAAACATTGTTGAACACCACATAATCAAACATGGATTCATCCTTATCCAATATTTGGGTCCAACATTGGACGATCAAATCAATGTCACCCTCCTTTGTCAATGTCATGTCTTTGCCAAAAACTTTCTCACCCCTATACAAAAAAATGTGCATCAATAGAAAGTAACACCCACAGCTCACTGGTTCTTTGCATGCCTTGAGGGCACTCAAACCCTTATGTATCCTATCTGAAAAATATGTAGCATAGTCATAAACTACATTATACGTTTCATGCTGGAGATGTGCTACCATATACATGAGGTTTTTGGGCATGGTGGATGGTTCATCAATGCCAAGAATTTGACAGAGAGAAAAAATTGTCTTCTTGGAATAATTAGAAAAGTATCCCATGGGGAAAGGCTCATGTTCATCTTTGCCAATCTTGATTTTCTTCCTATTTTTTCCCTTCCCAGTAGTGGCAGTATGAAAAGGTAGCATTTTTGTTTTGAAAAGAACCTTTAGTTTCCTATAATCTTCCCTAAAGACTTTGCAATCAATTGGGATCATGCCCTCATTCCATTCATGTAGATTGAAGATATTTGCAATTTCCTCTCTGGTTATTTTGACCATCTCTCTACCATCATATGACCTGATTACTCTCAAACCAAGGTCATACCTTGAAGCAATTTCCTTCAATATATTGACATCCATGTACACATTTGGCACCACTATTTTCCCCAAGTCTTACCTCCAAGAGTTGTAAACAAGGACACCCAAATTTCTATTTCCAAACCAATTTTCAAATAATCATCACCCAGAAAGCGACAAATTGGCATCCCTAATACCACACATCTTATCTTTTAATCCTCCTTGAATCTACTAGCCATAGAATAAAAGTTCTCCCTCGGCCTTTTTTCTTGTGGAGGGTTTCAATTGGTCGATTATATCTTGGGAGAGAGACCTACTTGGGGTTCCTGAACCGGAAACTTGAGTTTTGGGTGTCATAGTTGAAAAGTAAATACTAAAACAATCTAAGGTTCTACTAGAAAGATATGTAAAACCTAAAAAAATTATTCACATACTAGGGCACCACCTATGAGATACAATTTTAGAAAATTTGACAAGGCCTTCAACCTTTTAATGTATACCCAAACCCTAATAAATAAATTAAAGAAAACCAAAAAATTCTAACAATAAATGTTTTCCCTAACTCAATCTTTTCCTCTTTTTTAAGAAAAAATGACATAGAGAAAGTGTTCGTTCTACTTATGGATTTTTGTTGGTAGGAAACCCTAATTCTGATCACGACAAGCTCTGAAATATGCTTTCTCGATCTCCAAGGTACTTTTGAATCATTGGAAATCTCCAAGTATGTGGAAACATCAGTCTTTAATGCACTTATGTCAACATTAGAGGGATCTAGGTGTATTTGCTGCAATTACTATTCGTTCACACGAAAGGAAATAGGTCTCGTATTCACAATTTTTATTTTGAATCATGTTCGTAGATCTGATCCTGAAGTGCACATCGGATGACTCAAATCAAGTCAAAACCATTTGAAATCACGTCAACATCAATCGCCAGTTTATGGATCGATAAAAAATTTCCACTCAGACGCCAAGTCATTCATTGAAGGACCCCACATTCCTCTTCCTCATTGGCAAAAGGACACACATGTCACGATCATGCACACCATGCAATAGGCTTTAAAATAGCATTTCAAGGCTTGCGAGATGTGTGCTCAATGGCTCAGATTTGATCACATCACTACATCACCACCATTGATTCTCCAACTTAAGTGTATCAAGCACTATAGTGGAAGTCGGGTCCCACATCCTATAGAGGGGCACATGTCACAATTGCACGGGTTGTGCAACTCATCGAGAATGATTCCTTTTGATCGTGTGTGGTGTGCGCTTACAACTAGGATTTAATCTTTGAACCCAATGGGCCTAATTTTTTGCACATGCAATTAAAGTTAGTCATAAAAATGGACCATGATTAGGTTGACAAATTACAACCCTTAGGGAACATATCAAAGACTTATGACTTAAGTCGTTAAATCACAAAATATTTTGGCCTGACCTTAGGAAGGTTTTAAAATAATAAAGAACAGGTAATGACCGACGGGCCTAGGCGAAGGGGTTGGTAATGACAATGGGAAAGATGACTTAATTTGTTACTAAAATAACCAGAAACCTAGTAAAGTAGGTCAATGAAAAAATATAACACAAGGGTTTAAGGCTTGAGAAAATTGAAACGAGGGTATTAGACCTTAAAACCCTAGACCAAACCCATCAAGCATAGGAGTAAAAGACCATTTTAAGCATGGAAATAGCTTAAAATTAACCCAGATTTTAAAAGATCTACCAAGCAGTAAGGCTCCCCATTCAAGGAACATTGTTCCTTTGTCTGGCTCTGTGACATCCTTTGTTGCTTCCAAAAATGTTGATCCCCATGTTGGTTCCCCTTCTTGTACCTCTGCCCCTTCTCCTGCAGGAAGGATAATTGGTACTTTTGGAAAGATGCCTCTATCCCCATCCTTTGGTTTGGAATCTTTCTTCTCTGAAGAAGAACCTATTTATTTTTTGGATAAACTAGTGGGTGTCAACTCTCTAGGTATGGGTATACTAAATACAGAGTTTGTGTCATGTTCAGTAATAGGTAGGGAAATTGATGTTCCTAAAGTGTTGATGATTAAATTTATGGATGACCTCAAGCTATCATTGGTGGGTAAATTCTAGGCCTACCACCTAAATATTGAACAGGTAAGGCTATGGTCTGCTTCTATTTGGAACTTAAAAGGAAGTGTCTCTATTTTTTCAATGCCCAAAGGTATCTTCATTTTTTCCTTTATTGTATATGAGGATATGTTAAAGGTCTTAATGTGAGGTCTATGGGATTTTAATGCTAGTTTCAAGAACTTCCTCTCGTTGTGTAAATGGAAACTAAGCTTTGACCCTTATGTTGACCTGGGTGCTACGACCCCTACTTGGGTATGCCTTCCTAGGCTACCCCTTTAGTTTTGGGAGTTGAGCATCTTAAAAGGGATCACCAAATCCTTTAGAAGCCTCCTGGTTTTTGACAAGATAACCCAAGAAAAGTCTCAGTTATTTTATGCTTGAATTTGTGTCAATGTGGTTGTTAACTCTATTCTACCTACCTCAGTGCTACTCAAATTAAATTTTGCACATTGGTCCCAACCTCTTAAGTACAAAAAAATGCAAGATAGTTTTGTCATTTTTGTAATAAATTTAGCCACCTTATTGATTCCTCTAATAAGAGGCCTTAAGATGTGCTTAATGGTGACAATCATCCCTTAATTGAGCCTATGATAAAGAGTTACAAGTCTGATACTGAAGGTCTCCTCAATAAGGATGATAATGATCGGGGTGCTGCCAAGATCCTAAAAAATTCTCCCCCTTTGAATTATGAGATTTCAATGGGTCAGGATGTTGCTCGTCAAGAGCCTCATGTTATTTCTTTGGACATGAAATGTAACGAAAGAAAATGGCTTCAAGGGAAGGAATACTAATCCCTAGAATGAAGCGTGGTATGAAGTCAATTTTTTATGAGTAGAATCTTGATGAAAAATCTCATGAGGAGTTGTAAATGAACCAAATGGGGGTCAATGAATTGGTTCCTAATAAGGTTGATACTGGTGAGATTGTTTCGGAAGTGGTGGAGGAAGGGGAAATTGTGTAACAAACTGCTAAAGATCATTTTGTACCTTCTCAATCCTTGGGGGATATCCCCTTTTGTCTCAAAAGGAAGGTGGGAATTTGAATTACTCATTGGATATTTTAGGTTTTCGCCCTCATCCTTCTGATAAAGAGGATGAAGAAGATTGGACACATGCTACAAGCAAGTCAAAAAAGGAAAATAAACCAGATGTAGGGGAAGGAAATAAGGTTGGAAGAACTTATCAAAAGGAATCTAGAAACAAAGACACGGTGTGAGATGTGGCCTCAGGTAGATAAAAAACTTTGGACTCAACCATGGGTTCGAATTATAAAAAGAAGTGGTGTTGGTTGTTCTCATAACAACTTTTAGGTGTCTATGTCACAAACTTGTTATGAATATGAAGATTCTCTCTTGAAATATCAAGGGCCTTAATAACCCTTATAAACAATTTCTGGTCAAAATATGTATATTGGATAACAAAGTGGATGTCTTGCTCCTTCAAGAAACTAAAATAAAGAGAGAGAGACCTTTGATAAGGATATTTTGAAAATATAACCTAGTGTGAATTCCTATTTGAGTGATGATGAAGGGGATTTGGGGGAATATTTACTTTGTGGAATCCCTTGAAATTTAAAGGTTCTATGGGATTCATTGGAAATAATTGTCTAATGATGTCCCTAGAAGAACTATCTTCTTTGGAAAAATTGAATTTAATGAATATTTATGCTCCCAATTCCAGTAGGGATAGACTGTAGTTATGGGATTTTCTGAATGATGCTATAAAGAGTAGAATTGAGGGCTACTGGATGTTGGGTGGTGACTTCAACTCACCACTTTTACCCTCAAAGAAGTTGGGGGGACTGGATGACTGCTCTAAAAGTATGATGGATTTGGTTAGATTTTTTTATTTTGTTTGTATTTTTGGTGTTTCCCTTCTTGGCTCCAAGTTCGCATGGTCCAACAGGAGGCTTGGTAATCAGCTAATTCAAGTGAAGTTGGATAAGTTCCTAGTCTCTTCTAATTGGAATATTTTTCAACACATTTCCCTCTTTATGCTCCCAAGATCTAGTGTTCTGACCATAATGCCATCTTGCTTAAGAGTAACGTTGATCCTAATAAAGGCCCTTTCCCTTTTAGATTTGAAATAATGTGGACTCTTCACCTTGAATTTGCTACCCTTATTGAGAATTGGTTGTTAGAACCCATGGTTGGCACCCCCATGTTTTTCCTGGTGGAGAAGTTGAGAAGAATTAAGCAAAGAGTGAAAGGATGGAACAAATTAATTTTTGGTAACATTTTTTACACCAAAAAATCCTTGGGGGGCAGCTTATAGGAAGTGTAGAATTGAATGGAGGTTGTTCAAGTGGATGAAGACATTTGTATTCAATAGTGTAACTTTAAATCTCAATGGTTTAAGGTCAACAAATAGGAGGATACTTTTTAGAAACAAAAATCTTAGGTTCAGTGGCTTTTTGAAGGAGATCATAATACCAAATTCTTCCATCAGTCCACTATGAAACACATAAGTAGGAATAGGATAAAACCACTTAAGAACATTGATGGATCAATGGTGACTACTAAAAGAGAAATTTTTGAGGAATTTGTGAACTTCTACTCCTTCCAGAATGAACCAGGGGATGCTAATCAGGTATTTGATGATATCCTTCAAGTGATTCCTAAAGTTATAACTGAGTAGGACCTAAATCTTATGTCTAGAGTTGTTTCTCTCTAGGAGGTTAAACATGATGCCTTTTCTTTTGGGGCTTACAAATCCTCGAGGCTAGATGGGTCTCCTCTGGCATTTTTTTAGATATATTGGGATATTGTGAATACTGGCCTATTAAATATAGCTAGAGATTTCTTTAGATCAGGAAGACTTCTCAATAAAATGAATGTTGCATTCATTTCCCTTATCCCTAAGGAGTAAGATTATCCATCCATACAAGACTTTAGACCCATTAGTTTGTGCAATATAGTGTATAAAGTATTCTCAAAGATAATTGTGTTGAGTAAAATGATAGCCCAAAATGAGAGGATTTGTTTAAGGAAGAAACATCTTGGATATTGTGATAACCACCCATGAAATCCTTCACTCAATGGACCTAAGTAAAAATTCAGGGATGACTCTAAAAATTGACATATCTAAGGCTTATGATAGAGTCTCCTAGCCATTCTTTTTTTTGTTCTTAAGAAATTTGGGATTGAGGGAAGATTCCTCAAGTTGCTCACTACCTATGTTACTACCCCTAAGTGCTCAGTTTTAGTGAATGGAGTCCCCCATGGTTTATTCTCTTGTGGTCATGGTCTTAGGAAGGGATACCCTCTCTCCCCCTATCTATTTATAATTGTTGCAGAGGTCCTTGGTAGAAATATTTAAAAAATCATTGATTCAAAAGGGCCGAAAGGAGTCAAGGTCACTTCATCCCTCTAGCCTGACTCTCATCAATAGTTTTTTGATGATACCATTCTATTTGGGCATGCCTCGGTAGGTGAATCCAACTATTGGAAATCTATATTAAATGACTATGCTTCTATCTTGAGTCAATATATCAATTATAATAAAAGTTATATTTTTTCCATGTTGATCACATTATGAAAGGGAGAGTGGTGTGAATCTTGGGCTGCTAGGAAGTTGTTTTTCCTATTGCTTACCTCAGTCTTCCTTTGATTTCTAGAAAACTAGAAAATAATTATTGGAATCACTTAATTGAAAGAGTCCAAAAAAATTTAGCTAGTTGGAAAGGAAAACTCCTAAGTCAAGTAGGGAAGATCCAACTGCTAAAATCTTCTCTTCAAAACATCTCGGTCTACTATTTGTCTTTGTTTAAAATAATTTCCTTTATAGTAGAAAAATTTGAACAAATCTAGGCAAGATTCATGTTGTTTGGCACTGAAGAAAAAAACAGATTGGCATTGGTTGGATGCAAGAAAGTGGGTGCCCCTAAAAATGTTGGTGGATTGGGGATAAGGAGAATTAAACTCTTCAACAAAGCTCTCACTAACAAGATGGGGTAGATCCTTTTGGAAGGTACAAAGGAATGGATTAAGATCATCCAAGATAAATATCTCAGGAATAGATAACTTGGCTATTTCCTCACTGATTCTTATCTGCCTTATGGATCTGTCTTTTGGAACCACCTTATCAAAACCAAATTTGTGCTAAAATTGGGTATGAGAAAGTGTGTTGGTAATGGAAAGAATACTAATTTCTAGAATGAATCTTGGATCATTGAACCCCCTCTCCCTTCTTTAGATGGCCTCAACCCCCTGAAGCAGAGTTTGACCAAAATTTGTGGCAAAAAGGTGGCAGATTATATTAATTGGGAGGTGGATGGACCGAAGTGGATTTAACTTAACATCCTACTTAGGAGTACCATTTTGAGAGGTCAAAGACATCATAATTGGGTTCTTGTGATGCAAACGCTAAATAGCCTCATTAGGGAGGCATCTTGGTTCTCTAAAGATAGGAAGGATGAATGGTTGTGGATTAAGAACCCTTCTAGCTGCTTCTCGGTCAAAAATGCCTAAAGGAATTGGAAAAATCTCTAATTGATTGTAGGGATCTTCATTGGTACAAGGTGTGGATAAAAATTCTAACTCCTAAATTTAACCATTTCTGGTGGGTTGCCTCCCATGGTAGAATCTTAACAATTGATAACCTTGTAAGAAGAGGGTTCCAACTAGTTAATAGATGTGTCATATGTAAGCTGGAAGAAGAGACTGTTATGCATTTATTTTTCCACTGTCTATTCTCTAGAGAAGTTTGGTCCTTTTTCCTCTCTCTACTACTCACAGATTGGGTCTTCCCTCCTACCATAAAGTCTTTTGTTGAAAGATGGTATTTTTGTCCTTACTCCCACAATATAATAGTGGACCTTTGGAACCAAGCTCCTCCTTTCATAACTTGGGGTATTTGGAAGGAAAGGAACAACATTTTTTTTAGGGAAACTGAGAGAAATAACCATGAGCTACGTATGTCAATAAAGGCTCAAATACAAAATAATGTGGATGTTAGAGGGTATAGTTATTCAAGATTTATACCCACTTATAAAGAAATAAGAATCAAGCAGTTATGGGGTATAAATAAGGACCTTACCAATATCAATTGGTCTACTCTTCTCACTAGGAAGACTACAATTTTGAATCCTCTTGAGAGGGATTGGATAAAATGCAACTTCAACGGGTTTTCAAAAGGTAATCTTGGCATTGTTGGGACAAGGGTTTTGTTGAGAAATCACCTTGGAGATTGTATAGTGGGATATGGGTAAAATGTGGGTATATGCACCAACAATAAAGATGAGGCTATGGTAGTGTGGGGAGGAATTAAGATGCTAAGAGTATTGGTTTCTAGAAGGTCGTCCTAGAAGGAGACTTGAAACTTATAGTTGACATACTGAAAGGTGGTGTTGCGGTTCCATAGGAACTAAAGGATATAATTGACAACTATAAGGAACTTATGAAATTCTTCACTCGCTGTCATATCCAACACATGTTCAGGGAAGGTAATCCCTTTGCTGGTAGTTTTGTCAATGTGGCCCTCATGTGTAATGTGTGGTCTCGCTGGGATTTTCACTAGTTGCTACTGACAATAAAAGATAAAGTGTTAAAATACAAATATGAAAATGTTTGCATCTTATAAGGTTGTGATAAGGGGAATTTAAGATTTGAAGATGAAAGGGGCTAAAATATTAATGATGGAAAAAAAAAAATTAATCTCCTACCAATATTTCCAAAACTCAACCATTTTTCTATTAGACCAATTTCTCTTCTTCAATTGGAGTCTTAAGGATTTACTAATGGGGACCTCTAAATCAACCTCTTCCTCAATCTGTTAAAAATAAAGACACAGGGTTCATATAGATGGTAAGAGGGATAGGTTAACATGCACAACCTCTATGTCCTCTACTAGATTTCACTTTGTTTCCCAATACAACTGTAGTTCATGCCTTAAATTCATACACCCATCTAGATCATATTTCCATCTATCACAAATGAGATCGAGGCCAAGACGAGCGAGCTTGTTAGCCAACATATCCTATGAATCCCTCTTCATTAGCACAACCATATAATTACCCTTTATGATAGGAGGTTTATAAAGACATTTCTTTTTTCTTCCCACCTTAAAGGCATCATCCATAATTGACATTTGTTGGAACATCCCAACAGAAAGAGTCCTGCTCGTCACACAAGTAGGTAGCCTAAACAAATATTTTTTGAATCCATGCATTCTTATGAAATTATAATCCAGCCCACAAAAATAGTCAAACGAAGGTCTATTCTCTCTCATCCAAGAAAGATGCTCATGTGAGAACCTAAAGCAATATTCCAAACAATACAAGTCTCAAAGGATAGGAGACAAGAAATGATTGAAAAATGTATAATAATTTTGTGTGCTTGAAAGAAAATGAGTCCATACAAAAATTGGTTTTACTAGGCCTAAAGCATCTTTAACATCTAATGCCATACGCTTTCTAAAAAACCTAGGATTATGACCTAAAATTAGATGTGTAAGAAAAGAGGAATACCTAAACTTGTAAGAATTTTTGTTTTCCCTTAGTTCCTCAATATCTTCTCCATGATAATTTATGTGAAGTCATACCAAAAATCCCCTTTTTATTTCCTAATTTTGAAAGCCAAACCCATTTGGAACTCAGGTACATCATCATCATAATCTAGACTAAAAATAAGAGCCAACATTGAAAAGACATCTTTTAGGTCTGAGTTAAATTCATTGTATCCCAAGGGGAATGGAGGTATCATGTTGTATTTTTTTCCTTTCGTCTCATGATGGTTAAAATTTAACCAGTCAATACGCTCAACCCAATCTTGCTTCATCCATTTCCTTGAGAAAAATTTTGTCGTGAGGTCAAAATGGATACATAGCATGTCCTTAATAGTCACTTTACTAATAACAATATTCAACTTTTTTCCTCTGATAACCTCGACGTCCTTATCCAATTTAGTTGCACAAGCATCCACTAATTAAGGACATACATGTATCTGAGGCACTATATATTGTGGAAGACCACAATTCTAGAGCCAAACTCCTAGAGATTTGATATCTTTGTTTTTCATCCTATTGAACCTCCTCTAAAAAGCTCCTTCTTTGAGGTTTTTAGGATTTGCATGTAACAAAGGATCATGGATGTTATCAGCAAAATCCTTGACCTATTCTAGGTCAACGGTATGACCAGGCTTCATGAATTTGGTATTTAAAAAACTTCATGGCTTTGGCATGGGCACATTGGTGTATGATTTTTTGCAAAATACATCAAAATATTTGAAAGAGGGCGAAGATATTTTGATACTCCTACTAGAGGATTATGCTTCTGCTACCATATTTTTTATTTCTGGAGAACCTTTGTTCAAAAACTGCTTTTGCACATAAAAACTTTAACTTTTTCTTTGAGACTCTATACTTAGGAAATAAAATTCCTTGCCACCACTTGATTATTACTCACCTCCTACTCAAAACATAATTCAAATAACTACATAATTAACCTTTCAGATGTTGTTAGTGAGGTGATACATGCAAATTTATCACCTACCTTTTGGAAAATTCCAACCTCCATTTTGAGAAGAAATGAAGTTACCACCTACATGCCATCCTTTAAAAGAATGCAACATTGAGAAAAGTGTGGTGTAATTTTGATAAGACATTTTTATTAAACGTAGGTAGAAGGTGGCATAACTAAAGGTCATTTCACACAGTGATGCCATACAACAAGAGATGAGGTGATAGGACACATGTCAAAAATCCACACCATTTGTATGAATTCCAACACTTGGATTAATTACCAAGATCCTCCAAATCCAGCTTCATATGATTCTATCCTACTCTAAATTACCAAGTTGCTCATTTTCTCATTATTTTCTTGACAAATAAAATGATTTGATCGTGAATTTTTTGGCTTCATTTTTCTATAAATTTCCCTCAACCTTAATGCGAAAAGCACTTCTCATTTTCTAGCAAGTTATTTGTTTTGTAGTTTAAGCAACATGGGCACCCCCATCTAGCTACTTAGCAACAAGCATTAGCTAGCTTTTGCAGGTGAGGTCTCTAATGAGAGGATCAAGTGGTTTCTTCAAACCAAGATCCATTTGAACATAATTTCCTTTAAATGGGCTTTGGGGTGAACTTCATCTTAGATGTAAACCATTATAGAGTGAACATAGATATTGTGTTATCATTCATGGCCTCATTGCTCAACTCAAACATGCCCAAACCTTACATGGTAGAGCTCACCAAGACTATGTTCTGAAAGGAGTACATGGTGGGACTTGAGGAAACTATTCATGTGGCAATTCCAGGCTTCAGTATCCCTTTAGTCATGGGCCTTCAGTGTCATGTCAACAATGGTGAGTTGGTGCCTTGGCTTCCTTTCCTCTCAGACTTTTGAATGTCATTGTTGGAAAGGCATCGCCATAAGGTGAGGCCTGCTAGTTACTTTTTGCTTTGGGTGATGAAAGTGGAGCCAATTTATGACATTGAATGGTATAATTTTTGTAACCTGTTCTATCTTCCTCGGCTAGTAGCTGTTGAGGACGTTGGTGAAGAGTGACACACTGTCATATTCTTATGAGGTACCCCATTTTTTTTTATCAAAGATTTGATCGTTGTATTTCTGAATTTTGAGGTCATTGTAGCACCATGCTTTCCTCACAGCCTATGTGCCTAGATTTAACATCTTTTGGGTTGACACCTTAATCATTTTTTTGAATTTTTTGTATCTCTACAATCATCTATTTTTGTAACCAGGGCTTACTGGAGCTCCATTTTTCCTAAAAAACAAAGGCCTAAGTACCTGATACTATATGTAAATGATGTTTATATATGAATAAATATAGTATTTTCTTTTTCTATATTCATGTGTTTTCTTCAAAAAAATATCACAATTTAAAAAAATTACATGTGGTACATAATGTATAAAATTTACAAGAATCATAGGTCGTAAGAATTTTCATTGAAAATTTTCAAGTGGATATCGTTTATCGAGATTTCGATGGAATTTCCTTCCATATCCTCTATATCAAAGGTATTACTTTATCTTCACTTTATGATACTAAAAGGTCCTTTGCATAGGGAGTCGAAATTAGTATGTTGTCTTGGCTTGGTGACACATTCATCATACTTTAGGAATAAGTCTCCCTCTTTTAAAACCTGAGTCAGACATATTTTTGTCAAACCATTTTTTGACCACCTACTAGTGGTTAATCATGGTTTCAAAATAATTTTTCAGACCTCATATATATTTAGTAGCTCGTCTAACCTTACCTCCATACTACCATTTGCTTCGATTTATAGATACTTGAGTAGTTGTAATGCTGGAATCTCCATGGAGATAGGCAACACTAACTCTTTCCTATAAAAAAAATCATATGGGGAAACCTTTAAAATTTATTTTGGGGTGATACTATTAACCCATAAGGCCACCTGCAAGTGCTTATGTCAATCCCTTTGGTGCTTTGAGTTGATTCACTTTATTAGTTGGATCAAGTTTTTATTTGTGGACTCTATGAGTCCATTACCCTATGGATAATAGATAGATGAAGTCTTGAGGTAGACTCTATGATTTAAGTGAAACTCCAATATTTCAATTCCCACAAAATCTTGAGCATTATCGAAGATCAAAGTTTTGTTCAAGTGAGCAACCAAGATCTTCAATCTTCAACACCAAATAACCTCCACAAGAGATAGAGAGGAGCAACAATGGAAGATTTTATTCCACCAAACAAGAATTGCAATATGATACAATGATCAATATGTTATGCAATAGAATACAATGCAATACAAATTATGCTAGAGATGCCTTGCTTATAAAGGCAAGGATGAGAGATTGGATAAGAAAAGATCATGTCAAGTGTCTTAATCCCATCACATGAGACAACTAACTCATAACTACCTAGGAAAGTGTAAAGTCTAGATAAGACAACTAAGACTTCTAGAAATAATCTTTTATCTTAAGTAAACTTAAGATGTGAACTAAGACCCCTAAGTCTCTAGTAAAGGAATTAACTAGGTACCAAACTTATTCACACCAACACCTCCCCTTAAGCGCAAATTATGGAGGAAAAAACCAATGCAAAATGCAAAATATGGGTCTTGGAAGCAAGGCCTGATGAGGTACCCATGTACAAAACAAGTGGAGAAAAGGAGAAAAACCTTGTGGGAGAAAAATCCTCACCAAAAGAGAGAAAAAGCTAAAAAATTGAAGAATGAAGGAGGACTCCTCAAGACCCCCAAGGAAAACTTCCTTCACCCTAAGCATCGATCGCAACTAAAGCTAATGAGGTGATGCCAAAGGTTTAGTGAAGATGTCGGCAACTTGCTGATCTATAGGTAAATACTTTGAGTTGAGAACATCATCTTGGATGAGCTGCATGATGAAGTGAATGTGGATCTCAATATGCTTAGTATGTTGATGCTCCACTCGGTTATGAGAGATATGAATGGCATTTTGATTGTCGCACCAAAGAGTAGTGGGCTAAGTGGAAGGGAATCCAAACTTATTCATCAACTGACAAAGCCACAAAACCTCTTAACTAGCCAAAATTGCACCTCGTTACTCAACGTATGTCAATGATAATGCAATAGCAGTCTTCCTCTTGCATGACCATGCAATTGGACCAAAACCAAGGAAAAAGACAAATGCAAAGGTATACTTTTTTTCATTAACATCACCAGCCCAATCTGAGTTAGTGAAGCCCACAATCTGAGATGCACCTCAATTCTAATGAATGTCATAATGAGTAGTGCATTGAATTTCTCACAAGATACATTTGGTGTCCTTCCAATGACTCTCATGAGGATCATGTGAGAAGCGAGAATCAAGTACAACCGCAAAGGAAATATCAGGATGACTATGTGTCAAGTACAAAAGACCGCAACCAACTGTCAATAAAAGGTAGGATCAACTATAGGAGTAGTGCAACTGGTAGAAAGTACAACCCCAAAATAGAATGGACTAGGGGGAGGCTTGCAATCAGCCATGCCAAATATCTGAAGCAAATCAAGAACATAATTTTGTTGGAAAATTAATATCCCCTCATAGGTTTGATGAACCTAAAGACCAAGGAAGTAATGCAAAATACCAAGTTCGGTCATATCAAATCGCTCCATCAATGCTCACTATGTACTTTGAATCATGGAAGTAGAACTTCCTATGAGAATTAAATCATCCACATAGACCACAAGTATGAATAGATCCTCTCTATGTCTTTGAGAATAAATTGGGGGATCAAAATGGCAGCAAGTGTAGTCGAAATCAATCAAGTAACTATCCATCTTCTCATACCAAGCCTAATGGGCCTATTTGAGACCATACAATGAACGTCGAAGCCTGCAAAAAAGTGAAGAGTCCCGCACAAAACCTAGTTGTTTCTCCATATAGGTCTCCTCATGAAGATCCCCATGCAAGAATGCACTCTTCACATCCATCTGATATATTGACCATCCTTGTGCTGTAGGTATAGCAAGGACAAGGTGAATAGAATCCATCTTGGCAACAAGAGAAAAGGTCTTGGAATATTCAATTCCTTCAACCTGAGAGAACCCCTTTGCAACAAGATGATCCTTGTACTTTTCAATGGAACCATTTGTCGGATACTTGGTACGATACACCCACTTGCACGGAACCAACTTTCTTCCTTTAAGAAGATGCACAAGATCCCAAGTATGCTTCTTCATCAAAGAAGAATACTCATCAACCATTGCACTATCCCACATTGGAATTCTTGAAGCATCTAAACTCAAAATACTAATTCTTGAAGCTTGAGAACAAGTGCGATGAGTGTTTAAGGGATCACCAACCGGAGAACTAGCCTCCTCAAGAGTAAATCGGGCCCATCATGGCCTAGTGGGTAAATGAGGAGGAGGTGAATCAAGACCATCATTAAAATATTCTTAAAGTAGAAAAACATCATCAACTGAAGAAGAGTGAGTAGGTTGTGATGAATAAAAATTCAGAGGATCTATCTAAGTGAAGGACTCAACAAACTGAACATCACATTGGAAATGAACCTCTCATGTGTCAGGATCAAATAATTTGTATGCCTTCACATCCTCACAATAGCCAAAAAAACTGTATCTCTGAATCTTCTTCTCCATTGATTTGCATCGACCATCTGGAATGAATTCCCAATCCTCACTATCGAATACTCTAAAGAAGGATATTTTAGGCTTGCAATGAGACCAAGCCTCCTCAAGGATCATATTCTGCACTACCTTGTGGGGCATACTATTTTGAATATAGTTGGCACAATTGATAGCTTCAGCCCAAAATGTTTGAGCCATGAACCTAGACTGAATCATACAATTGGCCATCTCCCTGAGAGTCCTATTCTTTCTCTCCACTACACCATTCTATTGAGGAGTTTAAGGAACCATTTGTTGATGAAGAATACCATGCTCACTACAAAATTCTTGAAATTCCTGATTGACATACTCCCCCCATTATCTATGTGTATTTGTCAAAGAGAAAAACTTGACTTATTCTCCATGAACATTTTGAAGGTCTTGAAGTTGGTGAGAACTTCACTCTTGAGCTTTAGAAAATAAACCCATGTGTGTTAGGAAAAATCATCAATGAATTTTAGCATAATTACTAGCCCCTGAAAAATGAGTTGAGAATGACATGAGATCTCTATGGACCAACTCAAGGGGTGTGGTTTCACATGTAGCTTAACCCTTAGGAAAAGGATCTTGATGTTTCTTTCCAAGAACGCAACCTCGACAAACACCATCCATTCAAGAGATCTTTGGAAGACCAACCACTAAGTTATGTGTCTACATCTATTGAAGATATTTATAGTTCAAGTGCCCAAATATTTCATGCCAAATCTTGCTCATTGAATCAACATGAGCAAAAAAACATGAACCTGATGAAGAATCAAAGCCATAAAATTGATAGAATGGTTCTCATGATCAACTATCCTTGTAGAAAAAACCTTCTTAGGATCCTCCAACTATCTGATAGTCACATTTTGTGGAGTAAACTCAATTGACTTCCCATCTCCAGAATGACTAATCTGATATATAGAAAATAGATTCACTGAAATATCAAGAACAAGAACATCCTCAATGCACCCATCTAGCATCTAAATGGACAATTCCCCCAAAAATAGAATCTGTGAAGATTGCCCAACTGCAATCTAAGAAGTAGAAGTGTGAACAATGGAATCAAGAAGATCACATGAATTGGTCATGTGATGTGAAGCACCTAAATCAAGAATCCAACTATCTGAAGATGAATGAATGGACCATGATGAAGGAGCTTTCCCTTTGCCCATGGAAGATGGCTTATACACTGAAATTTTGCGCTTCTTCATAGCTTCCTCCAAGGCCTCTATTCTTTTGAAACAATGAGCCGCATCATGCCCAGTTTTTCCAAAAAATGAACAAGGATCTCCTTTATTTTTTTGGACTTGGAAGAAGAATCTCTAGAGGTAGAAGAAGAAGGAGATGGAGTGGACTTCTGATTGTTATTTGGCTTTAGTTTTGAGGGAGTATCACTACCTGAAGATGATTTTGTCTTGGGCTTCTTCTTATTCTTTCCTTTACCCTTGGATGATTGAACCATTAGAGCATGATTCTTAGAACTAGGTAGGGCATCCAACTGAATCAACTTGGCCTCTTCCCTAGTAAGACGCTCACAAAACAACTCGAATGAAGGAATTTTGTAATATTTCCCCATGGAATTCATAGTTGAATAGAAAGTAGAAGAAAAACATTGATAAGGTTCTCTCAACTTAGACAAAATCAAGAAGATACATTCATCACTATATATATCATGCCCACATCCTTTCAACTGTGACAAAATCAACTTGAATTGTGCAAGGAAATCTTGAATTGAAGGAAATTCATCTAGAGAGAGTACTTCGAGATCTTCTTCAATTTGCAAGACTCTAAAGTGATTTGTTTTACTATACAATTCTTCAAGTTTATCCCAAACATTCTTAGGTGTTTTACACTCTGAAATATGAAAAAACAAGTTATCATATACATGTAAGCCAATGAGCCCTTTTTCTTCATCCATTTTACATCTATGGACAAATTTTTCATAATCTCTTGTGAAATCATGTTTTTCTACATCTAACATGGGCCATAGACCCTTAGATTGTAGCAATTGAGTCATTTTTAGCTTCCATGTATGATAATTGTGTGGAGTGAATGGTTCAATTTTCCTTAGATCTATCATGAACATCAAAAGAAAGAAGACAATGTGGCACTTAAATTGTACATTTCACCCTCCAAAATGTATTAAAACTCAATTTGCAACCCCCCAACAAATTACAATGAAGATATTTTGCTATTTGTATAAGTGATAAGCTCAAATCAAGCGTTTATAACACATGGTGATTTTTACAATTTTCAAACAAAAGTGCTTGCCAAAACTTAAAAAAGGAGGTTACAAATAGATTCCTTGCTATTTCTGAGAAATTTTTAAAAAAAGCTTGCCAAATTTTGACTTCGTATGCAAAAGTTATGCCAATTACAAGAAATAAATGCACTTGTACCTTCAAGCTGAAAAATCTAGAAAAAAATGTCAAAATCTAGAAAAATCACTTGCAGTACTGTGAAGTTCGTCGAACCAACTTTCCAACGATATCTCGTTTGAAAAAATTTGACATCATGGTGAAAAGTTAAATGCAAAATTGAAGAAAAAAGTCATGCTTGGAGGACTCTCAACACTAACTAGGTGCAAAAATAGTGCTAAACAAGAGCAAAAAATTAGTCCCCCCAAGGGCTAACACCTGGTCACCCACGTGACCACATCGGTGGTTGAGGCAAAACTCTAGCGGTTTCTTAACCACTAGCGGCTAAAGGTTGTCTGGTCACATGGAGCAGTCTCTAGTGTTTGCGGTTGGCATTTATTATTGGAAATCACACTAACTGGTGGCTTCCTAGTAGTTAACACTTCTAATTGCTCGATGGAAGCTTCAACTAACGGTGGTGGGGATAGTGGTTATATTAATCACTCAACGGTGGTCAAGGAAGGGCCACAAACTTATTAATAGTCTACAGACTTTAATAAAGTTTGCAACTATAAAAAAAAAGTCGAACCCCTTTGCACAATGCTCAATGCACTTTAATTTTTAATTTTTTAAAAAAATTGAAAAAAATACCACCAATAATACCAAAAATGAAAAAAAAAATTGATAGCGTACCTGTGCGACCTGGAGGGTCATACGACCCTTCGGGTAATTTTTTTTGCCCCAAAATCAAATTTCACCAAATATGGCCAAGTTATATATCAAAATTATCACAAACGGCCACCTAGATGCAATGGTAGGCTTATTTATTGCCACAAAATCTCCTATAAAAATTTGTTCACCAGATCTACACTCCAAACCCTTGTTTGCCGAAAATACAAATGGTGACCAAATTGAGTGAAATAAAATCCAAATATGACTTTCTTGAGCCTCCTAGACATAATGGAACAACCCAAAATACTACCACTATAGCCAAAAGTGTTGCAATCACCAGATCTCACCAAAATCCATACATTCAATATAGGATTAAAAAATCTTTGCAAACCCTTTCTAATTCTCAAGATCGTATTGAAATGCAAGAGAAGAGCATAGGGGAAATTTTTGAGATTATTACAAGAAACTCAAATCAAAATAGAAAAATTGATGGAAAATCTCTAATGAAAAAATGGAAGGGGATTGCAAGATTCAAAGCTCTAATACCATGTTGAAGTGAGAAAACAAGATCTTCAATCTGCAACACCAAATAACCTAAACAAGAGATAGAGAGAAGCAACAATGGAAGATTCTATTCCACCAAATAAGAATTACAATATGATACAATGATCAATATGTTATGTAATAGAATGCAATGCAATACAAAATATGCTAGGTATGCCTTGCTTATAAAGGAAAGGATGAGAGATAGGATAATACAAGATCATGACAAGTGTCTTAATCCGATCACATGAGACAACTAACTCATAACTACCTAGGAAAGTGTAAATTCTATATAAGACAACTAAGACTTCTAGAAAGAATCTTTTATCCTAAGTAAACTTAACATGTGAAATAAGTCCCCTAAGTCCCTAGTAAAGGAATTAACTAGGTACCGAACTTATTCACACCAACAAGTTTTAGGGGAGCCAAATCTTGTTGCCAACTCTTCAAGAAAAATTTACTATTTCACCTTTAGGTATTCTTCATTTTTTAATTTGATGTGTTAATGAGAAAACCCTTGAAATGCTAGTGGGAAAAACTTGATGTGTTATGAGAAAACAAATTTGGGGGATGCACCCTCAAACCCCCACTTGGGGTCAGGCCCGACCTCGAACCCCAGAGAGGATACTATAATGACATGAAATTTTAAGGGTATGACATTTTACAGTGCATAGTATTCTTAAGTGACAATCAAAGATTGAAGTGCATAGTTTAAGGAAAGTCATTAGTGAGAAATTACTATGCTTGAGTCCTTGATAAACCTATGAAATAAATGGAGTCAATAGGGAAATTTATATCAGTGAGGATAATCACATAGTCAAGACAGTCATAATCAAGCATGAAACAACTTAATATAGTGGAGTATACAGTGGGACAGGTTCTTAATCTGAACTAATTGATAGTTTGAACTAGTTAAGACTCCTTAGACACCAAAAGGTGCCATTGGGTTAAGTATGACAATGTGTCATAAGCCTTGTATCAAGAGAACATTAACTATATAAAGTAGCAAAATCTTGTTATGAGATTTGAAGTGATAAGACAAGCATAGTCCATAAGAGGATAGAGTTGCATGTTGACTATTGTAAAAACTTTCTTGATTCCACCCAAATTCATAGACAAGCAAGATGATGTTACCACTGAAAGTGAGATAGAAATCTCTAAAGAAGTGCAGATTATAGGTTGCACTTATAATTAGAAATTAGTCCCATAGATCAAGGACAATGACCTTGTTGGTAGTCCCAGTGACTGTGTTATCAGGGCTTTGACTGAGAGACATATGAGAGTAGTTGGTAGAGTTGACATTTGGATAGAGTAAATCCAAATGGTATCAAGGAAAACACTTGAGGAAAGATGGTGGTTGTGCAAAAAATATGGAGAACCTATTAAATTTTATAAGAGGAAACCCAAAGAATTTAATGTAAGCAATATGAAGAACAGAGATGCTATAATGTCAAGAGATGGAAATCATATAGGAAGCAGTACACAAATATACTAATATTATGAGAGGTCTTAGTCCTGGAAAAACCTTGTAGATTTTCTTTTTGTGACTGATAATGAAGACTGGTCTACACTTGAAGGTGTTACTGAGGATGACCTTGCCAAAGATTCACCAGAAAGGTAGTCATGGATGACTAGTAATAGTAAAAGGACTTAAAAAAAAATAAACAAAATTAAAGATATTTTAGTTGACAAGAAGGTATAGATGGTTGTAAAGTCACTTAGTGTTGCATGAAAGTCCATAGAATTCACAGTAAGAAGATTATGAAAGGATGCAGTCAAGTAGTTTGTGGTTCAAAAGAAGCTAATATAACTATTTGCAAAGTTGAATAGTCACTTTAGGAGCATGCAGTCAAAAATGGGAGAGAAACAATTGAAGATGGTGAGAAAAAATTGAAGATTGTATCATGAAGAGAAACTAGAGAAAGGTCTTATTCAAACTCATTACTCTATGAGGTGGCAAGTATGAAAGCCAAAGAGATAGAGTTGAGATAGAGTTGCGGATTAATAGAGGGTTTTGAAATTTTGAGAAATTAAGAAGCTTTGTATGAGGAATCCATTGAAATGAGAGTCTATGATAGTCATAGGGTAAATTATGGCAGATTTCATGAATGACAGTTCATAAATCACTATGATAGTTAACAGGGTCACAAATGCATGAAAGATAGTCCTCTTTGACTTTTTCTCTTGAAAAATACTTCCAAATTCAAAGGCACTATCAAGTAAGTACAGAAGACAATAGTCTTTTTTGTTAAGGATAGTCAATGGAAGACTTACATAAGCATGGTAAGTAATATTGTGCTTATTGAGCAAATAGGGACAAGATGATAGTGAAAAGATGATTCATAGGGTAGAGATTTAAAATGATAGTGTAAAAAGGTTATGTGATATTGAAGTCATCAAAGGTCATGATCCAAGGAGATAAATGTTGATAGAGAAATTATGACAACAAATATAAGAGGATGATGGAATGTCAAAGGATGAATTTAAGGTGAGATCAAAACTGTTTTAGAAATTATCCATCATTGAAGGATTATAAAGCAAACCAAAAGGTAGTGGATATTGATCTTTATACAATTAGTACAAAGATAGGAGGGTAGCCTATAGATCTAGTGGTGAGAACGTTAATAAAATTTAAGTGTACAGACTAGAAAAGGGTGACAGAGCAAGCTAGAATGATAGAATAGTAGTGCAAATGATGAATATTAGGTAAGTATATGGGTATAGGATGAAAATACAAGTAAAAGGAAAGATTTTTTATGGTGCCAAGTGTCAAAAAACCACCCTTGGAGATATGCCACACCTTGGAGCATTTTTTCCACTTTCAATTATTTTTTCTATATGTTTTATAAGTAGTTGATGCATTTTATGGGTGCAAAGCATCTAGGAGGTAGTTTGTGATGGTTAGAAGACTTTTCCAAGCACTTATGAAGGTTCTAAATGCTCAAAATCACTTTCATATGACCCAAAGCAGCTGAGAATCATGGAGAGAATATTTAGGAGCATGTGGAGAGGTGAGTAGCAAGTCTAAAGCATCTAGGAGGTAGTTGATGTGTTTTACATGACGTGGAGGAAAACTAGGAGCAGTTGGAGACCTTTTCTAGTTATTTCCAGGCATCTAGGGGCAGTTTCAAAGGTCTTATCCATGAACAAGTCAAAGAAGGTGGATTTTCTTCATAAATGAAGCAAGTTGGAGCAGTTTGAAGGGGTCTTTTCACCTAAAATTAGTTACATCTGATCCAGCAACAATTGAAGGCAAAAGGCAACTTGGTTACCAATGGACCGGATCTTCAAATCCATTCTTCTCTCTTAATTTCTCTCCTAGATTCTCTCTCATTTGTTGAAGGGATATAGGAATGGTTGAATTTAGTTTCAAACTAGTTCTTACTTGTAATTTTGAGTGATTTGTAGTTGGTTCAAGCTTTTTTCAAACTGAAAAACAAGCATTGTAACTCAAAAACCAGTCAAACATATGACTGATTTTCTCAAATGTAACACTTTTTCAAGTAATGAAGACAACTTATTTCATATCCAAACTTGTGTAACACTTCTTTGGCATCAAGTTTAGTCAATTTTTTTCCTTTTATGTGACTGATTATATGTGTTCTATTATTTTATTTTTCTTTGTTTTAGTGCAAAACCTCAAAATATGATCAAAAAAAACATTTGTAAACAAATTCAAGCATACTCATGCAAGTTATAGATTGTGGAAAAAATTATAAGGTTGTTCTAGTTGTTAAATATCTCATTTTCCTTCTAGAATAACATCAATAAGTGCCCTTTTTATGAAATATTGATGGGTGAGATGTTAAAAACGTATATTTTGTAGAAAAAGTTTTCTTTGAGCCATTGTAAATTCAGGATAGAAAGTTATACGTCTAAGAAAAAAAATTGGTGCATCACCTAGTTAGTTGTAGATAATATTTTTCAAGATTTTAAGTTATTTTTAGCCTTCTTCTTACCCTTTTCCTTCAAAATAAGTAGGATTGATCAAGTTTTGCATGATCAAGCAAGAGGAACCAACCTTCTCTAGAGGTTCATTCCAATTTTTAGGCTACCCACAGGCCTAGGAATGCTCCCATGTATCAACAAGTAGCTAAGTTGATAGCATAGCACTAGGGTCCATACTTTGTTGACAACAATTTTTGGCACACCCGGTGGGACTACGAACTAATTTTTAGTTCTTGTAATTCATCAATTTACTATTGTTTGGTGTGTACAATAGTTGAATTATGCCTTTTGAGGTATTTTAAATACATACCTAGTGACTCTAAAGCTCTGGTATAGTGGAAACCAGTGTAGAACAACTTATGAAAAGGATACAAACAAGAGGAATTTTAATTCCTATTGAATATTTGTAGTTGTCACCACCAAGGAGAAGTGGAATAATAGAAAATAGAACTCATGTTTTATCAAAAAGAGTTCAATCAACACCTCCTAGTTTCAGACCAGCAGTAACAAGTGCATCTATACCTTCAATTTTTGTGCCTATCAATCCAGTTCAATCCAATCCAATGGCAAGACAATTTGCATTTGTGTCATTTAATGGGAGAATCCCATTAAACCTCACTCAACATGATGGCATCCCACTTACAGACCTAGAAATTTTTCCTTCTTTTATAGGAGGATATCAAACTACTCCCATTGAGCATATAGGGATGTGGCCTCACTATGTGGAGTCCATCACATCACTATATAAAACATTACAGTTAGGTTGCTAGGTGCTTCACTAGAAGGGAAATCTCTTCAGTGGTTTAGAGGATTGGAAGTTGGTTCTATTACAATATGGGATCAATTAGGAGATGCACTAAACAAATAGTTTGAAGACAAGTCTGATCACTTGTCACTAGTTGAAAAAATGACTATAATCAAGAGAGCTCCTCAGGAGAAAATGATGAACTTCAACTTCCATTTTCAGAAGACATGGAACGAAATTCCTACCATGGTAAGACCTTTTGTAGAGCATGCTTTTCTTTATTATTTGAAGGCTCTTGACAGTGACACTTTTGTTAAGATAAAATCCATGGGAGGTACTTCACTACCAGATGCATTTTCTATTGCAGTGAGGGTTGAAACAATCGTATCCAAGTGGGTAAGATAGCACCTAGAACACCTATGCCCGTATTCCTAGAAATTCAACGTTTCATGCCTTTACAAATACCATATTTGGCTGCTATATCTATTGTCCCTTCATTACCAGTACCAAATAATCAAAAATTTAGCCAAGAAAAGTCCACTCCTAATCTATCTTTTGAATTTCAAGAGATTAAAGGCCTCCTACAAAGCTTTGGTAATGAATTGGTTAACTTGAAAAGGTAACAAAATCAAAATTACAGACCTTATCAAGCCCCATATCAGGTTCCTTATCAGGCTAATTAGCCTAGTAAACCTCAATACCAAGCAAATACACAAGTTCAAAGGAAAGCTTTGAATGCTAGGCCATACCAACCTTATAATCCTAATGTTGCAAGTACTTTTAGAGAGTCGGTACCGGTACAAAATAACTTGGCGCAAGAGCTTGAATGGTGTTTCCCATGCAACCAACCTCACAACTAGGATACGTGCACTAATCGTGTCATCAATCAAGCCCTCATGGTTCAAAGTGCTACAACTTCTCAAAAAAAAATTGTGTTTGATGTAGCTAAACAAACACCACCTATGTATGGAGATATTCATGGAGATGTCTCTCTCATGAACTTTCAAAGAGAAGACTTTTGTGGGATAAACACCTCCCAAGAACCAAATCATTCCTACAAATCTATTGCATCCAACACAAGGTCAAAAAATAGGGTTGTTGATGATGGAAAACAATCTGATATTGGATCTTCTCAAGCCAAACAAGTTCCAAACATAAGACAAGTAGCTTTTGGTCTATCTAATGGATAAAATATACACATTTTGGCAAGAAACCACATTGTAGCAAGTAAAGAATAGCCTAGAGATGCAATACAAACATCACCTATTCAAGGAGAAGTTGTTGTTCCTAAAGCTCAAATCAAAGTAATTACACCTACTTTTAGCATTCTTGACCATATGAAGAAGGCTAACATAACTATGTCTATGTGGGATTCATTAGCCATTCCTAGGCAAAAGTACCTTCTCCAATTAGCTTTGTCAAAGCTTGGTGTTTCTAGTGAGCCTACTAGTGAACCATCTCAGGTTGTGTTTATGAATGATTCAAATAATGGTACTAAACAACAAGAAAAAGAGGTTAGACCACCCCCTTTCTATTTATCTTTGATCATTGTAGACCACCTAGTTCATAATTGCATGATAAATTTAGGAGCTAGTAGTTCTATCATGCCTAAATAAATTATTGACAAGCTAGGAATAGAATACCAACCACTTGAGAAAGGGGTAGTACAACTAGATGGTATTGTTGTTAACATATTTGGTGTGATAAAAAACTTGATTTTAATATTGCATGCATGCCCAAACTTTTCTATTCCTCAAGATTTCTACGTTATTGAGTTGCCTCCATACTTTTTCATATGCCTATCGAGGGATTTTACTACTAGGATAGGTGGGTACTTGTCTTTGGATTCATCCCACATGACTTTTAGGACTAGATATGGTACAAAGGTCACTATCAAATCAGAGCCTATTGAAAAATACCATATTGAACCTTATGTACCTACTACCATAAATGCTAATTTTCCTATTTTTGACCATGATTATCATCCTATGATTAAGGAGTTGGATACTCAAGTAGAGGGTATTCTGAATATAGGTTTAGATAAGTGGGTTTCTGAAAATAACCAAAATGATATGAGTAAACATCTAGAAGAGGTAGGACTTGGTGTTCACATGATGCATGAACCTAATTCTTTAGTGCTTAACTTGGTAAAGGGTGATGAATAACAGTCTAACCGGAAAGATAACAAGGTATGGAAGTTGTTTTTTTGATGGCTCAAGGAGAAAAAATGCTTCTCTTGGAGGTTGAATGTTGATATCTCCTGAAGGTGAGAAGTATTATTCATCTTTCAAGTTTACTTTTAGTTGTTCTAACAACACAACAAAGTATGAGTCTTTGATTTATGGTTTGTTGTAGGCAAGAAAAAGGAAAATAATTTGTCTCCAAGTCTTTGGTGATAGTGAACTCATTGCCAACCAGGTAAGAGGCCTAAATACTACCAAAAATGATGCATTAAAATGTTACAAGCATAGAGTTTGGGATTTAATAGAAGAATTTGATGCATTAAATATGTTGTCCATTCCTAGAATTAAGAATAAACATGTTGATAGGCTTGGAGCCATAGGTGCACAATATGATATCCCAAGTAGCATGAATGATACTAGTAAACAACGGTATTTGAAGGTTGTTGTTAGGCCTTCTATTCCTATTAATCATGTTTTTGGGAAATTTTTTGAAAGTGACCAACAAATTGTTAATTTCTTAAGAGAAGAGGCTGAGTTTTCAGTTGGAAATCAAAAAAGATTCCAACAGCAATATAAGGACCAGGTCATACAACTGAAAACTAACAACTTACCCAAAGGATTAGTCACTTTGGAGTCTATTTTTAATTCAGATGACTAGCTAAGGAAAGAAAAATCTAGCATACAGATCATCCAATAACATTATGAAGAGGTTCAAATCTTCAAAGGTAAGCTCCTAAAACTTGGAAAGATTTATACCAAAGAAGAAAAAGAAGCTTTTATATTACTTTGCCAAGAATTTAGTGATGTTTTTACATGGAAGTATTATGATTTGAATGGATTTGACTCCAATCTTGCACATCATATTATAGAACTTGAGACAAACTCCAAACTATTAAGGCAAAAGAAAAGGCCCTTGAATCCTAAGCTAGAGCCACTCATGAGAAAGGAGTTAAACAAGTTAATTGAGAGTGCCATAATTTTTCCTATCAAGCATACCTCATGGATGTCAAACTTAGTTCCTATAAGGAAAAATAATGGTGAGATTAGTGTATGTGTGGACTTTAGGGATCTTATCTGAGCCTCACTCAAAGACCACTATCCCTTACCTTCAATGGAACAAATATTGCAAGTAGTTTCAAGATTATAGAGGATTTCCTTGCTTGATGGATTTTCTGGTTATAACCAGATTTTAGTCAAAGAAGAAGGTCAATATAAAACAGCCTTCACCATAAAATGGAGTACCATGGCCAATAAGATACACCCTTTGGTTTGTCCAATGTTGGTGCAAATTTTCAAAGAGCCATGGATATGGGATTCCAGAGCTTAATGTACAAGATAGTGCTGGTATATTTAGATGATATCACAGTTTACTCCAAGGAAGAAAAGGATCATCTAAATCACTTAACGAAAAATTTTGAGAGATGTAGAGAGTTTGGTGTTTCCCTTAATCCTAAAAAATGTGTGTTTTTTGTTCATGAAGGGAAGTTTTTGGGCTATATTGTCTAAAAAAATGGTATTATTGTTGATCTTGACAAGGTAAGTGCTATTTTGGCTCTTCCTTTACTAGCAAATAAGAAGGGGTTGCAAAGTTTCCTTGGTAGAATCAACTTTGTTAGAATATTTATACCTGATTGTGTTGAGTTATTGAAGCCTCTAATAGCCATGTTAAAAAATAATTTATTTCAACTGGACAAGGGAAGGTAAAAGGATTTTTGAAGCAATAAAAGAAGCATTATCCTCAGCTCCTACTCTCTTAAATCTTGATTTTTCTAAGGATTTTTTCTTGTATGCATATGGTAACATTGATAGTATCTCATATATGTTGGTACAGCAGAATGACCAAGGTTTGGAGAAGCCTATAGCCTTTTTCAATCAAAGGCTAAGGGATTATGAGCTAAGGTACACCTTTGTTGAAAAATATTTACTTTCCATTATTTAGAGTTTGAAAAAATTTAGACATATTCTCTCTAAAAATAAAGTGAATTTTTTGGTTGCTCATCCTACTGTCAAATAATTTTTGTTGAGTAAAGACTTGGGAGATAAAAGAGATGGTTGGATTACTAAAGTCATGGAATATGATATAGAAATCAAGGTAATCAATTTGGTTTGTGGTAAAGGCTTGTGTGAGTAGCTTGTTGGTCATTCAGGTGAAGTGGAAGAAAATGATGAGGAGGTTGGACTAGCCCTCCTAGATGAAGAACAAATAGATGCACCAACTTCTCCAACAAGTTGGGTGCAAGAAATGGTCCATTTTTTACAAATTGGTGAGTATCCTCATGGGATAGATAGATCCAAACAAAGGTATTTTAGGCTGCAATATACTCTCTATGTTCTTTTAGATGGTATACTCTTTAAGATAGATTTTCATTGAGTCTTATTGAGATGTATAGAAGTTGATAAAATTGACAAGATTTTGCATGAGTTCCATGAAGGGATAGTTGGTGACACTTTTCAC
The DNA here is from genome assembly GCA_007115665.2 of Sequoiadendron giganteum. NCBI lineage: Eukaryota > Viridiplantae > Streptophyta > Pinopsida > Cupressales > Cupressaceae > Sequoiadendron > Sequoiadendron giganteum. The sequence continues at coordinate 539,607,930 of CM021109.1, forward strand.
CAAGAGCTACAGCCCTTAAGATAATGAGAGCAGGCTACTTTTGGCCTACTTTATTCAAGGATTCACATTTATGGGTAAGTAAGTGCAAAGAATGTGCCTTATTTATAGGTAAAGAGAAGTTAGCATCTCTCCCATTGCACCCAATTCAAGTTGAACATCCCTTTATGAAGTAGGGTTTAGACTTCATTGGAGTCATGAATCCACCCTCAAGTGTTGGTCATAGGTGGGTTCTTACAACCATTGATTATTTCACAAGGTGGGTAGAAGTTGTGCCTCTTAAGGAAGCAAATAAAATTGTTGTCTTTAACTTCTATGAGGACTTGGTAACAAGATTTGGTACACCTGATTCGATCATCTTAGATAATGCCTTCGCATTTGTGGGTACAAGGATAAGTGAGTGGGTTGTCCGGAATAACATATTTCTAAGTACATTTTCAAATTACTATCCTCAAGGTAATAGACTAGTTGAGTCCACTAATAAGAACTTAATCAGAATCATAAAGAGGACCATTGAAGATAATCAGAGAGCATGGCATACCAAGTTGAAATCAGCTCTATGGGCTAATAGAATCACTCCCAAGAGGTCAATTGGGAACTCTCCTTCAATGTTAATTTATGGGAAAGAATCAAGGTTACCTATCTCCAATGAGCTTCCAGCTCTTGACTTGGTCAATCAATTGGATATGTTAGAGGAAGAGCTAATGGTAGCAAGTTTGGCACAGCTAGTTGAGCTAGAGGAGAAGAGAAATGAGGCTATGAAGACTATAGAAATCCACCAAGCACAAGTCAGAAGGTCTTTTGATAGGAGAGCAGCCCCTAGAACTTTCAAAGAAGGGGATATTGTCTTGAAATGGCATGAGTTAAAGAGTAGGCCCAAAAAGAACTCCAAGTTTGATTCTTTTTGGAGTGGCCATGCATGATTATGGAGTGCAAACAACACAATTCCTTTCAATTGTCCAAGTTGAATGAAAAAATGGAACCAATCCCAGTTGATGGCATTCATCTCAAGCATTGTTTCTAAGGTGCTTCTAGCCTTTTGTACATATTAGATTAGGTTTTTAGGAGTCCAATAAGTGTTGGTGCACATTTTTTGTCAAAAACAAATTTCCTCCAAGTGCAAGTTGCACATTGGTTTCCAGTTTGAGTTAGTTTAGAGTAGTGGTTTCAGTTTTCTTTCCTAGTTTTTGAGTGTCTTGTAGCAGTGGTTCAAGTCTAGTTTTGAGTTGTTTTAGGTCTCTTGTTGACTCCATGCCCAATGGATAGATTAAGGCAACTGGTCACTAAGTTTTAGTAGGCAAAATTCCTTAGAGATTTCCAAAAATGTTAGTCTATTTTACTCTTTGAATTAAAATAGCCTTTGAAAAAATTGATTATGTTACATTAAAGGGTGTAATATTGTTTTAGAAGTTTACTAGAGTGCTTTTTCTATCATTGAGGGATGTCATTTATTCATATTCAAATTCTTGGTTTGTTAGTTACATGAATTGGTCAAGGGACTTTATTTTTTCAAGTATCAAAGCCTTGTTGTTCCCAAAACCATGAGCATATGGAGAGTAGTCCCACGTTGAAAGTTCTTTGTTTTGACCAAGTCCTTTTGGACGGAAAAATAATGAGTTTCAGTTTGTAACCATGTAGCAAGACAAAACTTTAGGGTTTTTTAATCTTTGTTAAAGGAATGGCTATGATGGCACTGAAAAAGTCCAAGGACTATGGATTCTTCATGTTTCAGATATCAAAATGGAGAATGGAACACATTGCAAGGTTTTTTACTACTTTGTTGGTGTTGAGGAAGCTTGAGAAAGACACACAACTCTTGAGATACCATCATGCTATAGGAATTTAAGGGAGTTTTGGCACGTTGTTGCATTGGAAGAGTTCCAAGCATGCATTTCTACTGCCCATGTTGCTGAAAATGTGTATGTTTTATCTCATTTGGTGCCAGGTATTCTTGTGTTTTGTTGACCATTTAAAATTGTTGAATTTTTCAAAGAGCTAGTGCGAGGTTTTTGGTTTGTGAAAATTGTTCAAAGCAAATATTTTTGGTTTAATAAAGAGATCTTTGTCTAAGCATAGGAGAAACCTTTGTGAAGAATTAAAAAAACTATGGGTCATATTTTTCTTTAGATGTTTTTTTTTCATATAAAAAAACTATGGATATCGTTGAGGATACAAGGTTAGAATATTTGAGCTGAAAACTATAATGCTTCCCTATAAAATAGTGGACTATGGTTTTCATAGAAAGCAACATGGTGCTAAACGAATAATAGTCACCTCTAATAGAGTGATTTTTTTTCTCCCTTATGCCTCCTCTCTCTATGGTTGTCCTTTCAAAGAATAAGAAAAAGAAGGAAATAATAGACCTATGAAAATGATGAAAGAGCTTTTGAAAAAATGGGAGAGAAATGTAGATTTGAGAAGTTGGTAAAAATGGTGGATATTTATCAAGTTGTAACACTTTATTCTCAACTTTACTCTCTTGATGTGTTAGACAGCTATGAGAATTCAGAGAACCTGATACTAGGGTTATCATTGCAATCATTGTGACTGTTGAAGAATGGTGATAGTGAGAAAAAACTACCCCTTTTTTCATAAGTGATTTTCCAAGCACTTATGAAGGTTCTAAATGCTCAAAATCACTTTCATCTAATGCAAGGCAGTTGAGAATCATGGAGAGAATATTTAGGTGCATGTGGAGAGGTTAGCAACAAGTGAAGAGCATCTAGGAGGTAGTTGATTTGTTTTCCATGAGGTGGAGGAAAATAGGAGCATTTGGAGACCTTTTCTAACTATTTCCAGGAATCTAGGTGCAGTTTTAAAGGTCTTATCCATGAACAAGTCAAAGAAGGTGGTTTTTCTTCATAAATGAAGAAATTTGGAGTAGTTTGAAGGGAATTTGGCCTAAAATTAGTTACATCTGATCCAATAGCAATTGAAGGCAAAAGGAAACTTGGTTACCAATGGACCAAGTCTTCTAATCCATTCTTCTCTCTTAATTTCTCTCCTAGATTCTCTCTCATGTGTTGAAGGGATATAGGAATAGTTGAACTTAATTTAAATCTAGTTCTTACTCATAGTTTTGAGTGATTTGTAGCTAGTCAAATTGAAAAACAAGCATTGTAACTCAAAAACCAGTCAAACATATGACTAATTTTCTCAAATGTAACACTTTTTCAAGTAATGAAGATAACTTATTTCAAATCCAAACTTGTGTAACACTTCTTTTGCATCAAGTTTAGTCATTTTTTTTCCTTTTATTTGACTGATTATATGTGTTCTATTGTTTTATTTTTTTGTGTTTTACTGCAAAACCTCAAAAAAAACATTTGTAAATAGATTCAAGCATACTAATGTAGGTTATAGATTGTCGCAAAAATTATAAGGCTCTTCTAGTTGTGAAATATCTCATTTTCCTTCTAGAATAACATCAATAAGTGCCCTTTTAATGAAATATTGATGGGTGAGATGTTAAAAACATATATTGTGTAGCAAAAAGTTATATTTGAGCCATTGTAAGTTTAGGACAGCAAGATATAGGTCTGAGAAAATAATTTGGTGCATCACCTAGTTAGTTGTAGTTAATATTTTTCAAGTATTTAAAGTTATTTCTAGACTTCTTCTTACCCTTTTCCTTGAAAATAAGTAGTATTGATCAAGCAATAGGAACTTTCCTTCTTTGGAGGTTCATTCCAAGTTTTAGGCAACCCACAGGCCTAGGAATGCTCCCATGTATCAACAGGTAGCTAAGTTGATAGTTTAGCACTAGGTTGCATACTTTTTTGACAATAATAACTTTATTGAGCACATTGTAGAATCCATGCATGAACAATTTTTAATGATTAAAGGAGGTGCACACTCAAAGTCCACTAAGACATTTAGGTTCACAACCTACTTGTGCTATTTTTTTCTATTCAAATCTAGTGGAATTTTTCAAACCAACAAGCTACAGATTCTACCTTAAAGTAATGTTGAGGAAAATAAAATGGCTCCAATATATGATTGGACCACTGAGATAAGGATGAATGATTCTCAAAGGAACTACAATCATTTTGTAGACTAGTTTTTGGCTCCATTGCATCAAGAAATTACAAATATTCCAATGCTAGATTGCATATGTCATGTAGAAATTGCATTCAATTAGGAAAAGAAATACAATTAGTTGATTGGTACTTAATGGAATAATATACTCTTGTAAGATTTTATGGATCGAGAGTAGAGCCATACAAACTTCCAATACATGTGATAGAAAGGGTTTTTGCATTGGAATATGTAAGGCAGATGCAAAGTACTAATGAGCTACACTTTGTCGGTCAGCAAAAGAAGACCTTATTTCCTTCTTTACCTTTTTCATGTGGAGGGTTCACATTCGAGAGAAAATAATTTAGTGTGGTACATGATCTTTTGAAAAAAATTAATTTTGATGTTGTTTGTCACTGGAAGTATGATCCATGTGACACCATTAAATCAATGATTATGGCCAATAGGAATGCTACAAGTAGAATTCAACATCAAAGTAAACCCTTGCTTGAAAACTTGAGAAACAAGGATTCTTGGGATGAGGTAAAAATAGCAATGGAGAAAAGTGCTACTGAGAAAGGTATTTATTTTGAACAATTTTCATCATAAATTATAGCATTGCATCGAAATACATTAGGAGGTACAATATTTTTTATGAAAAAAGTGATAAACCATCTAGTAGAGTAAATATGTAAGATTCTCTAGATAAGGAAGTTACAAATAAAAATTGGTCACAATCAAAAATTATTTCCTTTTGGTCTATGAGGAAGGAGCTAGGTGAACCAAGAACTCTTGTAGACTTTGGAGATAATGAAGAGGATTGTGAGTTTAGAAAATTGTGGAATATAGAGCCTCCCAATGATGGTGAATATCAAGAAACTAATGATGAATCTAATGATGGTAGGGAAGAAAAAATCTATGTCAAACCTAGTTTAAGTGAGGCCACAAAAGAAGCATATACTTTAGGAGCAGCCATAGCAAAAAAAATGGTTATGAAGGTGGTCATTTGGGGTCCCAAGGACAATGCATTTGTATGGTAATAGATGTAAACCATAGAAAACCTATTGATAAGTGAGGCCTAGAGCTAATAAAGTAGACAAAGGGCATACAAGTACAGTTGAAACAATTAATTTTATTAGAGTTTCAAATCCTAATCCTCAAGGTTAGATACAATCACAACTTAGACATGCCCATGATGGAGAACCTAGTGCAACTTCCACTGCCACTGGTGGCGATGGTATGGGTAGTAGTAATAGTAGTGGTCAACATGTGCTACAACAACAAATTATACACAAGAGGACAACAATACAAGATACCACACAAACACCAAGTGATCAAGGCACATAGAAGAGGTAAAGGATTTTGATAGGTCTAAGTCCAACAACAACTACCATTTCCACCACAAAGGAGTTATTTCCAGGCACTTCCAGTCCCACAATTAGTGTGGCTACAATAGTATTAGAAACTGCAAGTACTCCTATTCCTTCGCCATTGAAGCATTCCATTGTTCTTGCATCCCCAAGTTTTGATTACATTGAAGATTTTAAAAATAAATCAGTTGTATAAAAAATAAAAGAAGCAACTGATGGAGAGTGTGTCTGTTGTAACTTCAAAGCCTGCAAAAATCCTAGTATTACCCACATTTGAAATAAATAAATATAACATGGAGTACATGATTGTTGTTCCCATAATCAAAATAAACCAGCAAATTAGATGGATCAATCTAAATTTCAAGTGAGTAGTTTACAATTGGATTTTTCTGGACTAAAAAATACTAACAAAATTAATGTATCAAAGAAGAGCAATGAATTGGTGTGCACATCAGTGCTAAAGAGAGAGAGAGAGAGAGAGAGAGAGAGAATTGTAGACTCAAATAGAAAATTTATAGGAAGACCTATAAAATGAGAAAGTAAAGAGGAAAGTAGTAGATAACAAGAGCAATGAATTAGAAAAAAGAATAAAAAAATCTACATCTACATCAACAAGCAAAGAGGATAAAGAAAATGAGAGAGAAGTGAATGAGCTGAAGAAAAGTTTAGATGAGAGAAAAAAGAAATATGATGAGGAAAAATCCACTTCAAAAAATTAAGACAAAGCATTGGGAAAGGAAATTAACAATGGGAACAAAAATTGGAGAAAGAGAGAAAACAAAATGAAAGATTAGTCGTAGAGTTGATGGAAGCAAAAAATGAAATTAACTCTTGTCAAAATAAGTTAACTATATTTTAAAGCGAAACAATAAGGCATATAAAATAAAAATGAAATAATGTAGAGGTTTATCATTTGTGTGATATGTTTCAATTGATTGATACTATCAGACTACATTATAAGAAGCTCAAAAAATATTTAGTAGACAACAAAAATGTGTTGGCATTAGAGAAATCTACAAATCAAGTTCAACAAAAAATCTACAAAGCCAATGATAATTATTTGAAATCAAAAGGGATTAATAACCAGTTTGCTACCTCAATGATGTTGTCATCTATCATTCAAAAGTGTTTGAGAATGCTTGAAATAAAATAATTTGTGCATCTAGCTGCAAACAATATCAAGAAGTTGGATGAAAAGGTAAGGAACTTCACAAAACTTGGTTTGTCAAAGGTTTTTGACACAAATGAGAAATTCATTGGAAAGGTTGATTTTAGAAAGAAGATGAGGATGTAAGGAAGATTAATTTGGACTAATTTCCTCAGAACCCAGGTGTGGTGAACTATTTGGATTCTATCAAACCACTAATAACCTTGAATGCAATTTTGATTGAAGAATTCAAGACGTTCCAATTTCAATCATGAATTGTTCCCTTTTAAGTAATAACAATTATGCACGTGCAGGTTTAAGATTTTTATGCAGGCCATTGGATCTATAAGATTTAATCTTGACCACTCCCTATGCCCCTATTTGGTTTTGATTTCCATTGAATATTCAAGTGGACTAGTGGTGAGTGCCATATTTCCCATTAGTCAATGAGGCCCATTGATCTTCAAAGGTAGAAAACTTTCAAGTTGATGATATTTTTGAGATAGGGTGACATGGGTCAATCTTGACCGCTCCTTGCAAGCCCACGGGCCCCCCACCTATATCTCCCATCTCTCAACAGGGGAATTACCATCTAGCACGATCGACACCATCCAAGGGACTATAGTATGGCATAAAATATTAATGAAATATTTCTCATAAGGTTGAAGGTTTTAACTCATGGGCTACTAAAGGCTTCTTTCAAGCACGTGATGAATGGTCAAGCAATATGTTTTAATCATAACTATTTGTCGAGCCATCTCATTTTAGGATCAACGATCAAAATTCAAAGTTGATATTAAAGGAAAATGAGCCATTATGGTTTACACGAGCGAACCATAATGGCGGATATGACACAGAGCTACCAAGTACCAAATTGGTAAGCTTTAAAGCCATAAAGAGTCATTTTAAAGCATAATTACAAATTGATAAAGCATTCAACACATCTGAGGAGTTCTTGCTACAATTATCAAGCTCATTCAATGACCAAGTTAGGGTTTCTAAGCGTTCTTAAAACTAGTAAGTAAATTGCTATCTTGCTTCTCAGTTATTTGAAAATTTGTTGTAAGTGTTGGCCATGTTATTAGATATCATTAGAGTTTCCTAGTTTGTTGCATTTATTTTAAGGTTTTACATTCAATTCAAATGTTATCTCTATTAAGTCTTTTTTTTCTGAGCACCAAACCCATACCCTAGTTATGAATTTTTTTTTTTAAAGGGAAACCCTAGTTTTCCCAAACCCTAGAGTCATGGCACCAAAAGTTAAAGTGTATGCATCTAAAGAACAACCCTATGGATCTAAACCTCAAGTCAAACCTCTTTTCCAAGATTTAACTGACCAATTAAAACCTTCTACCTCTGAGAAACCTAAGGTGAGGCAAGCAAATTGTGGAAGGGCTCATAGACGAATAATGTCCTATTAAGGATGCCACACTACCATACACTGGGTGGGCATAATTTAGTTGGTGGTTTGGAAACTGAAACTGTGGCATTCTTGTGGGAAACCCCTAGAATTTGGATATGGGGAAATACCAAATGTATACATGGATGTTGACCTATTGAAGGAAATGGCTGCAAATTATGACCCAGTCACAAGAATTGTGAGAAAATTTGATGGAATTGAAATGGTGAAGGTCACAAGGGATGAAATTTCTAAAGTTTTCAAATTCACTGAGTGGAGTGAGGACATGGTGAAGATAGATAAGAATGCACTCATGGTTGAATATGAGAAGGTCAAACATACCTTCAATATTTCAGTATTGCAGCATTATTTGGCATCTATTAATGGTCAAAAGATTATCTTGGGCCCATCAAATAAAGAGTCATACCCCAACAACTATTTTTTCTCTTCCAAATAATTTTCTACTCTTTATGTCAAATCATTGGTTATGATCCAGCTACAGGCATGTCAATGGCAGAGATGCACATGGCTACACACATCTAGCACCTTACATGCTACACACTCTATGACTATAGAGGATACTTTGTTGAGAAGATTCATGAGGGCCTGGTCAAGCTAAAGAAAGGTGAACTTGGGGTCAGATTATTTTGGTATTCATTTTTCATGCACATGTTTCAATTCAAGGGAGCCACATATTTTGGTAAATATATGACATTGGAGAGAATGGAAGGTGATTTGGATCTTTCTATCCAATTTTGGACCAGAATTCTTGATAAAGATGAGGGGAAATTTGATTATGTGGTGTTTGAAAATGTTTTTGTCTCCAAGCTAAGGAGAGTTTTAATTTTAAATATGCCTAGAATTCTTACAACCTTAAATGATTTTTTGAAGCCTAAGGATAGGAGGCCAGATTTAAACATTGAGCACAATTGGGGGATGTAATCCCTTACCCAAGTTACACAATATTGAGGGTGTATGGCACAAGTGTCTCACCTCATATATTTCCAAAGGATGTGCTAGAAATAATTGGTTTTCTAGAGGTAATTTGACAATTGGGAGATGTGGAGAACAACCATATGAAGGATCAGGGCAAGGGAACCTTTTTCCCTACATATACATGTTTCTCTAATTTTGTAATGATAAAAGGAGGATGGATAAATATTATTGATATACTCAAGCCTCTCCAGATGAGGAGGATGGGAGAAAGAAACTATGATCCTAACAAATTTAGGGCATGGCTAAAAGCAAGGATTAGAAGTTCAAAATTCATTCATAACTTTTATATCCCAGAAGATGTAATAAGAAATATTTTTGACTTTCAGTTACAAGATGATTGAAAAATTAAATGGATTGAATTCAATAAATTGGAGAGGGATCTACATTCCAATGACCCTCAATTCTTTTCTCTTGTCGAGATTCCAAATGTAATGCAAAGAATTGAATATATTTTCCAAAATTTTGAGACAATTGTTGGGAATTTGAAGGGAGAGAGATTAATTAAAGAAAAGGGGAAGGTTGTTGCAGTAGAGGAACAAGGTGAGGGGGATACCCCTATGATTGAATAAATACTAGCCCCCTATCCCCAAAAGAAGGTAATTATTTTAAAAAGGAGGAAAGACAAAATGAGGGAGAAGAAGGAAACATTGTAAGCCTCTTCCCAACAAGAGGAACAAAGAGTCCCTTCACCAATGCATAAAATGCCACCACCATATCCTCTTAGACCAACTAGTCCTATAATTGTTGATATTGATTCTCCACCTAGACATTCATCACCACCCAAGCAACCACCCCTGAAGAAGAAAAAAGTTGAATCAAGTGGCCTGATAGATTATGAGTAAGATTATGATGATGAAATATTGGTGATAGAAGAAGAGATGAAACAATTTATTCCTTATCCACCCAGGGAGATGGTTCTACCTCAGCAATTGGGCCTTAGATTGAGAAAATAATACCTCATGGGCCTGAATAATAAAGATGATCTTAGAGAAGAAGCTTGTACAAATTTTATGGATGATGACTCATTTGTCAAGTCCCATGCTTTTGTGGAGTTTTCTTGGAGAGATAAGAAAAATGAGTATGTAAATAACATTGCAAAGAAGAGGAGCCTCCACCCAAAATTACCTGATGCAATCATACAAGCTCAATTAATAAAAGAGATGAAAGAGAGCTTCCAAGAAATAGTTGCATAAGAGGGCAGAGAGCTAGTGAGAAAAAGTGGTATTCTCCTATTACCAAAGTAGGACCTAGCTTCCGCAATTGCTTCTAACATGGTGAAGAGATGTGATAGGCCTCTATATAATTTAGGGGAGGAAGCTAAAATTGTACTAAAAGGATCTACATTTAGTGAGTGGTGGGATACTTTGGCAATCTAGGCTTTGGCCCCAAATACTAAAAGACCAAAAATTTTAGAACCTACTGCATACTACAAAGGGGATTAATTATCAAAAAGGGTGTCTGATACCTCATCTATTCAGGTTTCTTCCATGTTTGTGAACATTGTATAGTTCACAAGAGCAATAGTTGAATGAGTGATAGTTGAGAAAGAGAAATTTAGGAATTTTTATAATGATTTATGGATTCAATATGGCCAAGGCCAACAACAAATAATGCAATTATAGACTAAAATGGAATTATTGAAAGAGAAGATACAAAACATGCAACTAGGTGAGACAATGCAAATAGATATTTCTTCTCCTTCTACACCCTAAGATCCAAAATCATCTTCCCCTATCCCTCCCAAAATTTCTTCATGAGAAATTGTGCCTTACAACATGGGAAATGTGCCCATCTCAATGGAGGAACTTGGCACATCCGAGGCACAACAAGCAGAAGAAATTCATTAAAGAAGAATTTCATGAAAAGTTGAAGGAATATGAAGAAAAGTTTATTCAACATGATAGGATGATCCTTGTCAGCAATTTGAAAATTGTGACTATAGTGTTGGAGCATCTGAATAAAGGTATTGATAAAAGACTAAATAGAAACCATGCTAATTATTCCTCCATGGTTGATGCAGTAAATAATTTTGACATAGACAAGGAGTTAGCCATCCCACTCATGGAAACATGGATTCATAGACTTGAAGACTTGAGGCCAATGGTTGTAGGATACAAACATGGTGTGAATAATCCTAACAAGATCCAACCCACCCTCAAAATTGTGAATGGAACTCAAGAATTCCAGGGAAATATTGAGCCTTTGGAGGCTAAGTTTAGGGAGTTAGTTAAGAGCTTTCATGAAATGAATCATGGTTTCCTTCCTGATATATTGAAGGATAATGGTGACATCAAATCCCTACATGATTAGATAAAGTAGACCAATGAGGTAATTTCAAATCAAACAGCCAAAATTTGTGAAGAAGAAGACATGAGCATGTTAAGAAAAACATGAACATGCTTGCTCAAGCAAGAATTTCTCTGGAGGAGTTTGATAAAGAAGAAAACTAGGTTTTTATCAAGTATGATCCTTACAGGTTAAAGGATAATAGTATTATAACATTTGGTTGAGCCACAAAGGAAGAGTTTCAAGCATGTAAGGACAAGTACCTAGATGTCTTGGAGGATTGAGATGCTTCCATGGGGTAATCACTACAATTTTGGTCTTTTGATCTGCAATAATGATGAATAATGGATGGGAGGGAAGAAATGCATGGCCTGGAATTATTAAAAATTAGGCCTTTGATAAAGTAATTTCAAAATATTATTTTCTCTCCAATTTGAATTTTGATGACAAGGGTGTAGACGTGAAAGGTATTTTTTCTCTTTTGTCTTTCTTCATTTTATTTATTTTCTTTCCTCATGCTTCACATACGTGGACACAATTTTGCAAGCACGTGGATATATTGCTACATTAATTTAAAGGTGTACCTGTTGGAAGGCGGGACAAAATTTGCATCAACAAATATAAATGGTTTTTATCCTATGTGGCATTTCCCTCCATTTGAATTGAAAATATAACTGCAAAGGGGAATATTCATTGTAACAGTCCAATAGAAATAGGACATGTGTACTTTTTGTCTCAAAGCTCATTTGCTCCTTCATTTCTATTACTATAAGAATGAATTACGGGCCAGAAGTATGAGTTGTTGGTTATTGATTGATCACTGAGAGAATTTTTATAATGAGAATACAAAGAACATTTTAGAGTTTTGTCTTAGGTTTTGAGTTTATCAATATGCATATGTAATTTTGATAATAGCACTAGCAATTGAATATAGAATGGTGCAAATTCAAATCCATTTCTCTCATGTTTTACTCAATTCATGAATTATGAATAAAATGATCAAGGTTTATTTTATTGGTCTCATTGTGTTTCAATGATGTATGGATTTCATCTTTGTTTTAATTCAAAGAATTAATTAGATTGCTCAAGTGAAGCTATAAGTTCATGCGATTTGAGTATAAGGGTCTTTATTAGAAGTTTTGGTTCTGAATACAATGTTGAAATGTTGCAATGTAGTATTGTCAAAGCTCTATGTTGCTAAGTATTATTTTTTGTCACATTATGTTTGTGTTGAGATTGACTTCGTTCCTAGGTTAAGGCATTGATCTAAGTTGTGTATTCATAGTATATTTTCTTGGTCATTCAATAGAAAATCAAACTCATAAACAAACTTTCAAATGAACTGCAATTGTTACTATTTTGTGTTGAGTTCTTCCATTTTCATGTTCCATTGGTCTAAATGTCTTCACTTGGATGGCTTCTTGCTCTAAAATGTTACAAGGTTTTAGGGTTTTTATGCTATTTGTGAGTTTTACTTGGCATATTTTCTCTCTTTCATAATCCTTGTTCTTTGGTTTAATTTTATGTTGACTTGCTATGGTCAGTTCTCAATTGTCTGAGTTATTTCTTAAGCCTTTAAATTCATTTGGTTACCGGCCCTTTCTGCCTAGGCTACCCCATGACACTGTCTACCCATTACGTAGTACTACCTTCTCATTTTTGGGTCTAGGTTAATATTTTATAAAGTTAAAAATTGGGCATGTTTGGCCTTTACATCCTTCGTCAAAAATGGTCTTACGTTCTTTTATTTCCTTATCTCTCATCTTGCCTAGGCAGCCCCTTTTTAAGAACAACTTATAAGCACGTGCTCAAATCTCACCACTTAAAGTTTTGTATTCCTCATCACTTAAGCATTTTGGATCATTTATTTTGTTTCCTCAATGAGCGATGGCTTGTATTACCATCTCCATAAGTGTTGAAATTGTTTGCGTTTCAACCTCCCTGCTTCCCCTCTAGGTTTAAAGTGTGTGCATCTTACGGTAGCGGGGAGGCGGGGAATGGCCAAAATTAAATCTATCTCCTTCAATCCGCAAGCCTCTTACCTTTTACATTGTCCACCTGAGTACACAACCTTTGGACTTAATTGGTAGCCATGATCATAACATCTTGGCGATCAATTTTGCACATGCCTACAAAGCCCTCTAGTAGCATGATGTTTAACTCTTCAATACTTGTTGAGAAATATTTAACCAAATATTTATGTCTTCAATAGTCTAGTGGATAGTGATGATAGTGCCATGTGGCACCTCCCTGCTTCCCCTCTGAGATACAGGAGCTAAAGATGGGTCCCCCATGGGCTAATAGGGGATGGCTAACATTTGTTTGTTAGAAACCATAATAACCATTGATTAGACCACTTTTATCCATCAGTACCTTCAAGCAATGGTAGGACCCGCCAAAAGGGTGGTCAAGTGTCGCTTACCCGCTATCCTGACATCTCCTTAATTTGATTATTTTAATCCCATAGGATGGAGAGAAACCAATAGAAATTAGTCAATGGGACCTGTCAAGCATAACAAAGGATTAAAAATAAGCATGTGTGCTTATTACATGACTTAAAAGTGGTTGCATGCCTAGGTTTATAACATAAAATACATTGAGTGAATATTAAAACCCAGACTTATGGAAAGAACAAGAATTAAGATAATTTTATGATCTACATAAGATAAGGCAAGACTTATAAGGATTCTACAAGTAGCAACCAGAAATATTAGGCTCAAGGGTCTGGTGAGTAAACGGATGCAAAGGCATAAGATATGACTTAAGAGACTGGGAACGGGTAAAACCCAATCCACTATGAAATAGAATGTAGGAAAAATGAAAAGACACTTGGGATTTTTGAGAGGGTTTGGAACATAGATAAACCCTAGAACATGAGAACGAATAGAACCCTAAGGCTTATAACATGTTCCAAATCAATAGAACAACTAGGTTTTGCAATAATAATCAGTGAAACGCAAAAATTTGAAGGGTTCCACTAGTACCTATGGATTATAACAAAGATAAAATTCGCACATCATTGGAACACGATGAATATCAACAAAAGAACCCTTGATCATTTTATTCATAGTTCATATAATGAATACACCATGACAGAAATGGATTTGAATTTACACCATTATCTATATTCATTTGCCAATATTGTAATCATTTTTTTATGTTATGGATGTTGAACTGTTAGCTTTTGTTCAAGGAATGGATTAATATTCCTTTTAGTTATTTATCAAAGATTGTGTGAATGGAAATGCAATAGGAATTTATTAGTGTGATAAGAGTTTTTCTTTAAAAATGATGCAAAATCACATATCAAATTTAATATCATGGAATACAATATAAAATATAAAATATCACAATTTCATGGAATACAATATAAAATATCATCAACTACAATTTGGAATATGATTCATGAAGTGTAATATAAAATGAAATATCATGAAGTGTGATTAATGGGAAAATGGATGCTTTGTGATTTAGGTCATAGAACACCACTCTTCTCCAATTAACATTCAAGGATGCCCTAGGATCCCGAATTGGATTGACTATCAACACAAAGGTGAGTCAATTCTCAACAAGGGAGACCTAGGGAGGTTCCTTAGGCTTTGAAGGGTTCACCACCAAGCAAAATCTTGGAAAAGATAACTTGGCATTCAACTCACAAAACCTAGTAATGCAAGCCAAATAATGAGTGCAAATGACAAAATTAAGTAATGGTAAGTTAGGATGTATGTACCTGGGAAGTCTAGAAATGTGATAAGGATTCTGGAAATGAAAAAATGTTGTCAAAATATACTAGGGAGGACAAAGATTCCCTTACTGTTGTCTTAGTCTCGTTGTTTTTTTTTAGGGCAGATGCAGAATCTTCGAATGTCGAAATAGAATCTCAAAGAATCTCTACAAAATACCACTTGGAGGACTAAGACGCCCTTACTTCCAACTTAATCCCAATCTGAATTTTTGCAACTCCAAAATATTATCTTGAGATTCAATGTTTGCACTTCTTTCTTCTTAGATCTCAAGTCTTGAAACCTCTAGATCTAGCATATAGGTGACTTTTTGTGAAGATGACAACTTTGTAATGCAACTTTACAAATTTAAGACTTTGCACTTCAAATGATCTTTAACCTAAATTTGCAAACACAAACACACAAGAGAGGAAAAACTTGTTGATTGTTAGTAAATGGGGGTTTGCATTGGTAAAACCCCATGTTGGTAATTAAACCTTGGAATGAAATGGAATAATGGGGGAAAATGATGAATGAACAAAGTGTTATGTTGCAACTCACCAAACCCTTGTTGTGAAATATACAAGCTTATGTGAAGTGGCTAGCTTGAATGTAGATCTTGAATAAAATGAATGCTTGATAGATCTTGACTTCAATTGCTTGTTTGAATCAAAACCCTACATCACAAATGTTAGCTTAAAAATACACATGATGCAAGAATATCTTTGACATCATGCT
Organism: Sequoiadendron giganteum; assembly: GCA_007115665.2. Classification (NCBI taxonomy): domain Eukaryota; kingdom Viridiplantae; phylum Streptophyta; class Pinopsida; order Cupressales; family Cupressaceae; genus Sequoiadendron; species Sequoiadendron giganteum. Next base: position 539,623,602 of record CM021109.1, read on the forward strand.
TGAATATTTATGATGGCTCCAAATTCTTGATGACTTGCTCTTGAATCCTCTTATGAACTCAATTATGTTATTAAGAATTCTCTCACAAAATTCTTAGCTTCTTGGATGATAAAATGAGTGAAAGAACCTTATATTTATACTTAAACAAGCTTAATATCCTGAAATTACACCACACCAAGCCAACATATGAATTCATTAATTAAAGGAGGCTAAATCCAGCCAAGATTTGAAATTAAATCTTGAAAATAGCATGAGGGGGACTAAGATGCCCTAGGTGGCGTCTTAGTCCTGAGGCTTGAAACTTGGGGAACAGACTCCAAAAGGGGGCCTATTTAAGGTGCCTATAAAAAGAGGGTCCCAAGATATTTGGAGGACAAATATGCCCTAGGTGGTGTCTTAGTCTTGATCCAAAAATCAAGGACACACAGTCGGAATCATTAAATTATCACTTATCCTTTGATGTTTGTCGAGATTAGCCATAAAAAGATATAATTTATTAGGCTTGTGGATGCAAGATAGGACCAATTAAGACATAAATAAGGATAAAAAAATGCAAGGGTATGCATTTTCCTATGCTACATTTATCCCCCACTTTAGTGAGAGGATGAACTTGCTTCCAACCACACGATCAAGAGGGGTTCAAATGTACAAATGCTAGTAAGATGGGATGACAATAACCAAGAGGGTGGCCAGGCCCCCAGGATTAAGATCCTATGGAAAACCAACATAGGCACAAATGAACACACTTGCGGATGATATATGAAGCCATAACTAGATCACAAACATACACCATCAAAGATAGAAAAAGGGAAAAAGAAAAAAGAAAAATGCAATGGATCAAGCTTCAACTGGTCGTCCAATGCGTTATGGACCGAGTCTAGGTTATTTTTCCAAAAAACATTTACAAGTGGAATGCGTTATCCACTATGCAAACAAAAATGCATGCTCACAAGGGCTAGTGAAGCTAGTTGTCCACTAGGTGAGCCCCAAGAGATCCATATAAAAGTCATACCCCCATGACTATGATAAGGACAAAAATAAAATGCATGCTCACAAGGGCTAGTGAAGCTAGTTGTCCACTAGGTGAGCCCAAAGGAACCATATCAAATCCATACCTCCATCACTTTAATAAGGTAAAAAAATGAAATGCACGCTCACAAGGGCTAGTGAAGCTGGTTGTTCACTAGGTGAACCCCAAGAAACCATATCAAATCCATACCTCCATGACTTTAATAAGGTACAAAAATGCAACACAACAAGAAAGAGGGATGTTCAAAGGAGTTATAATTAGTTCATGCAAGGTCTCATCTTAGGGAACATTGTGCTTAACATCTCCAAGAGAGGAAAAATGAAAGGTCTCATCTTAGGGAACATTGTACTTAATGTTTCCAAGAGAGGAAAAATAAAAAAAATATCATGCTCTCAAAGGAAATAAAACCCAATGACACTGCCAAGAAAGGAACTCATTGTAGGAAGAAAGAAAATCGCACAATGAAATATGAGTGTCGATGTATGCCCCCACTTTAAAGTGGTTTCTAACACCATTGATGTGAGAAATTACTTTAAATTATACTAATACATGAGAGCTTACTCGAAAATCCCTATTCCAAGTCATTTTTTTGATAAGATATGTCATGAAAAGAGAAGGGATTGCCCCCAATAAGTATAACTGAATACATCACATCTGAGTCAACTTAAGGCATGTCATCCACATCTCAATCTTTCTCTTACATATACATGGAAGGCATTCAACTAGCCAAAAGAGACAATCAAAAAATGACATACTAGGACAAGGCTACTTAACCCCTTGCCCCACTAAGTGGAGGACAAGGGTGAGCTAAAATGATTGATGAAAAACATGGTAGAGTGAAAATCAATATAAATTAGAGGAATTAGGTGCTTTAATAGAAGGAATGGCACCACAATCCTTAATATGTTGAATTTTATTACTCAAAGCTTTACATTCATTAGTAGCATGACCATGAACTCTATGATAAGCACAAAATGAATTCTTGTAGTAAAATTTCTTTCGTGTTCTTGGAGGGAGGGATATGAAATGATCTTGGAGGAGTCTCGACAAGATACTCTCTTGATCAAAAGTAGAGGATGTTTTATTATTTTGCGGCCAAGGGATCTCTTTCTTAGTATTATTTTTCATACCTACACGAGACTCTTTAGATTGTGAGATTTTGTACTCTTCTTTAAAGGAAGGTGTATAATCTATCAAATTCAAATCATAAGTGTTTTGTGTGATGAAATTAAAGTTAAGTGAGGAATTCTATGTTTCTTTCAAGGGATAACAATCAACACTAGTAGTGTCTTTCAATTCAGGATGCACTATTGTTAAAGTTGGCTTAGAAGAATATTTTATAATAGTGTTGATATTGAGTGAAAGCTTGTTTGTTTCTTTTCAGGGGCAATAACCAAGACCACTAGTCTTTTCTTGTGTGTTAGGCTTTATAGGGACACTGATACCTTGTTCTCTAGCACTACATCCTTTTCCACTATATCCAAGTTTTTTCATAAGTTCGTAACCTTTTTTATAAAAAAAATTTCATTTCTTTAGGATTAGATGGTTGTTCATAATCAACTTCATCAAATTTTGTTGTGTAATTTGCTTGATCTTTTAAAGTAGTTGAGGTGGATGATTTTGAATTTTTTATTGACATTACCACTTTATCGTTTCACTTTGTAGACTCTTTTATTATGATCTTGTACTTGCCCATGGCTGTAGGTATAAAATCAAAGGAACTCAAAGCATCTTCCAATAATTTTGTCTTTTTTAATATGATTTTCTTTTTCTTTCTTGACATACAAACAAATTTCAGGTTTAGGATTAGCCTTGATTGTATACACCTTATTATATATGCAAAATAAATTTCATTGTAACTCGGTTGTTGTGAAACATTATATCATCGAGTTGCTTTTGAGGTGGTTCTAAGATGAGCACAGATTTAATTTGGATTTGTGGTTGTTGTGAGGGTGGATGAATGATAAGTTGAGGATTAGGTGATTCGATAGTTACAAGACTTGAAGGAGCTCTAATGTTCATAACCTCAACACACTTGTCCTTATTTTCATGATATCTTAGCGAAGGGGAGTCTAATGTCACTTTATCATCTTCATCTAAGGAAGTCACATCACTATTGCTTGAAAGACATGTGTCAATGTTCTCATTTGATTTCATATTGATATCTTCCCTAGTAGGAGAGATTTAAGGAGAGAAAAAAACTAGATTTTCATGACAATCTATGTTTGATTCCTCTAAAATAACTTCATCACAAGTAGGAGACTCATCAATATTTGTATTTTCTTGCTTATCAATGATGATTTTCTCTTTTTCAATAATTTTTTTCCTAGGGGAAGAGAGGAAGATAGGACTCTCAGAACTCTCATCAATTGGATCTTCTAACACAAAATTATCTTCGTCATAAATAGGAGAGATATTACAATAGGGGGAAATTTGATTTTTGTCCATAATTTCATCCTTTTTCTCTAAGGTATCATTCTCTTGTGCCATAATATCTACCCTAGTAGGAGAGCTTTTAGGAAAGTGACAAACAATAGGTTCATCACATTTCATAGTTAGATTTTGTAAAGTAGCTTCATCGCACATAGGAGAGGCATCAAGAGAAGGCTAACTATGAGTTTCATGTTTACCAATGATTGAATTTTTTTGTTCAAATAGGTCTTCCCAAATGGTATGGGCATCAAGAAAGGGAGGGATAATATTATCATGAGCCTCAATAAGGATATCTTCTAACACTAAACTATCTTCTTCATGTCTAGAAGAGATATTAGGAGAAGGACAGGTTTGATTTTCATGATTATCTATAATTATATCCCCGTTTCCTATAATGTCTTCCCAAGTAGGAGAGGTAGGATTGTCATAGTTCTCAATTATTGGATCCCTTAACATAAACATATCCTCCACACAGAAAAAATCATGATAATTCATGATTGTATCCTTATTCACTAAATCATTTTTAGAAGTAGGGGAGGAGGTGTTGGGAGATGAATGGAGACTAGGTAAAGTAGTGGCCATGGTTTAAACTTCGTGTATCATAATATATTTCCAAGGAGGAGGAAGACAAAAAATATTTTCATGGTCTTCAATGATTGTATTTTCTTTCACCAAGATACCTTCGTCACCAACAGGAGAGATATCGAGAGAAGAACAATTATGATTATCATGATTGTCGATGATTGCATCCTCTTGTGTAAAATATTTAGTGGATGGCCTAGGTGAGATTAAGTCGTCGAGGGCTTCATAAAACATGTCAAATTCATCTCTACTAAAGGGTTTAAATGATATGCTAAGGTTAACCATTTTTTGTTTGTTTCTTTTGATTTTTTTAGTTTTTTTTTTCATTTTTTTGTAATGAATGTAAAATGGAGTGTACATCTAACAAAATTAAAGTTCAATGATCTATATTTATCAATCAATGTAAACATGAACTATGAAAATGCATGAAATAGTAAATTGATAGACTAAAACAACAAAGTAACTACAGCAAACAAAATCATAGAAATTCATTGTTTAACCCTAAAAACTGCAACCTCAAAATCCACAGGGACTAAGATAACTAATGAAATTTTTAGGTTCCAAAAATTGGAACAAAATGCAAACAACCTAGACAGGATTCTAAGCCAAAAACCCCCCAAAGGGACTAAGACACCAGTAAGGGCATTTTAGTTCTAGTAGAGGATTTTCTTAGAAAAATAGCAGAATATGGATTGTTTACAATGTTTCCAAGTTGCCCACTCAAGGACCTGATGTTTAGAAATAGAAAGGTGTGCAAATAAATGCAAGAAAAAGTGACTAATGACAAGCAATTGAATGCAAGGTTGGATGCAATTTTTCAATTTTTAAATGCAATAACAATGTTCCTAAATTTAATTAGAATAATTGACAATGCACTTTTTAATTTTTCAATGAGATAAGATGATGCAAGAAAACAAAAATGCAACCTATATGCACTTTCACTAATGCAAATGTGAGAAACACTAGATTTACTTTCACTAATGCAAGATGCAATGCAAGAATGAATGCAACCTAGATCTAGAACCTTAGTGAACTCCAAATCAAAAAATGAATGTTCAAAACGTTGGGTTCACCAAAATGATTAATGGGAAAATGGATGTTTTATGATTTAGGTCATAGAAAACCACTCTTCTCTAATTAACATTCAAGGATGCCATAGGATCCAGAATTGGATTGACTATCAACACAAAGGTGAGTCAATTCTCAACAATGGAGACCTAGGGAGGTTCCTTAGGCTTTGAAGGGTTCACCACCAAGAAAAATCTTGGAAAAGACAACTTGACACTCAACTCACAAAACTTAGTAATGCAAGCCAAATAATAAGTGAAAATGAAAAAATTAAGTAACAAGTTAGGAAGTATGTACCTGGGAAGTCTTGAAATGTGATAAGGGTTCTAAAAATGCAAATATATTTTCAAAATATGCTAGGGAGGACTAATACACCCTTACTATTGTCTTAGGCCCGTTGCTATTTTTTGGGGCAGATGCAAAATCTTCATATGTCAAAATGGAATCTCAAAGAATCTCTGCAAAATACCACTTGGAGGACTAAGATGCCCTTACTTTTGACTTAGTCTCAATCTAAATTTTTGCAACTCCAAAATATGATCATGAGGTTCAATGTCCATACTTCCTTCTTTTCAGATCTCAGGTCTTCAAACCTCCAAATCTGGCTTATAGGTGACTTTCCATGAAGATGAAAACTTTTCAATGCAACTTTGTAACTTTACAACTTTTCACTTCAAATGATCTTCAACCTAAATCTGCAAACACAAACACACAAGAGAGGAATTTTTTTTTTATTGTTAGTAAATGGGGGTTTTCCTTGGTCAAACCCCTTGTTGGTAATTAAACCTTGAAATAAAATGGAATAATGGAGGGAAATAATGAATGAAGAAAGTGCCATGTTGCAACTCACCAAACCCTTGTTGTTGTGAAATATACAAACTTGTGTGAAGTGGCTAGCTTGAATGTAGATCTTGAATCAAATGAATGCTTGATAGATCTTGACTTGAATTTCTTTCTTGAATCAAAACCCTACATCACAAATGTTAGTTCAAAAACACACATCATGCAAGAATATCTTTGACATGATGCTTGAATATTGATGATGTCTCCAAATGCTTGATGAATTTCTCCTGAATGCTCTTGTGAACTCAATTATGCTATTAGGAATGATCTCACAAAATTCTTAGCTTCTTGGATGATAAAATGAGTGAAAGAACCTTGTATTTATACTTATCAATGCTTAATATCCCAAAATTACACCACACCAAGCCGACATATGAATTCATTAATTAAAGGGGGCTAAATACCACCAAGGTTTGAAATTAAATCCCAAAAATAACATGAGGGGACTAAGATGCCCTAGGTTGCATCTTAGTCCCAAGATTTGAAACTCAGGGCACAGACTCCAAAAAGGGGCCTATTTAAGGTGCCTTCAAAAAGAGGGTCCCAAGTTCTTTGGAGGAAAAAGACACCCTAGGTGGCATCTTAGTCTCGGTCTAAAAATCAAGGACACACAGTCATAATCATTAAATTATCACTTATCCTTTGATGTTTGTCGAGATTAGCCATAAAAAGATATAATTTATTAGGCTTGTGGATGCAAGATAGGACCAATTAAGACATAAATAAGGATAAAAAAAGAAAGGCAAGCCCAAAAAAGTGTGAAAATGAAAGGGTATGCATTTTCCTATACTACAAAGTACAATGATTCACAATTTCATGAAATACAATAAAAAATTCATCAACTACAGTTTGGAAAATGATTCATGAAGTGTAGTATATGTATAAATACCTAAAAGCTACGAATTCACTTCCATTTCCCAAATGGAGTCAAGGTCCTTAAATTGACATTTAACTTGTGATAAAGTAAAAGAGTCGTCTTGATTTTGAGTCTAAGCTTCATTTTCTTTGCCATGCATCTCAAATTCAACATTCATTGTGTCACTATCATTTATCCCACTGCAGTACCACCAATACCAGTGTTTGGAGTGTTGCACACCCTCTTCTTTCCATATGGACCTCCAGATTGTGATTTCCCTTTCAAAAGGAAAAGTTTTGACATTATACGTAGTTCCTTTCACCCTCAAGCAATTTTCCAAATTCTTTTCTAGTTTGTTTCTTTCTTTGATTTCAGAAATACCAATGAACTGAAAACTCTCTCACCCTCCACTGACCCCAATATCATTGTTTGACATAAATCAATTTTTTTGAAATATTCTAATATTGAACCACACAATATTTAACTCTGACCTAAGTTTGTCCAATCCTTTGTTATTGATCCCAGTTCAAAGGACTTCTCCATGCCCATGGAATCAAACTGATCCATCATACTTCTTGCAAAATTCTTACATTGTTATCTAAGCTTATTTGCATTTATAATTCCTTCTATTGTTTACTCATTGTATTTTACACTTTTTGAAAATTGTTCGATCAAGATATTTACTTTATCATGAAAATAGGTTAGGCTATCTTGATCTACCCAAAATTGAGGATACACAATACCCTTGGCTTCAAGTATTTCTTTTTGAGGGAATCTATCATAAATCTTTGTGGAAAGACATTTTGAAATTTCCTTCAAATTATCACTAACAAATTTAACAATGTTGTTAAAATATTCCTTTCTAACAGGTACTTCTCTAATAGAGTGCCTGGTTTTAGTACAATGGTACATTGGTATCTCAAATCTGCATACACAGATACATAAGTTATCTCTTGCATTAAACTATAAATAATTATCAGGCTTATTCAAATTAGTAATTTTCTACCAAATAAAAATATTGGGCTTTTAGAAGTTAGATCTAGATATAGATGATCAAGGGCCATGAATGTATGTCTACGTAGTTTGGCATATTCATTAATATGCATAGTTTTTTCTTGGGCTTTCTTCACAAGATTTTTCATTTCATCCAGCATGGGGAGAAGACTAGCTAAATTCCAGAGTGTCTCTATATCACTTAACCTATGTAAGAGGTCAGGAGCTTTGTCTACTATGTTGTGATGCTCGTACATTACTCCAATCAAGGATTGATATTCTGAAAGAAATCATTGTGTTGGTCCATGCAGGGAGATCCATCTGGTATCAACATCCTTGAGAAGCTTGTTTCCTACTATTATTCCCTCAGCAAAATTTTGAAATTTCGTGAAACATTTGGGACTTCGGCAGAAGTATGCGTAGAGCTCACAGACTCAACTTTTGATATTGTAGGAAACTTGCTTACAATTCTAAATGCTAAATTCATTTTGTGGGTCATATAGTGAATTCCAAGCATCTATGGTGCACAAGTAGTTTGTAACTTTGTGCAAACACCATTCCTATTACCTTGCATTACTACAGCTCCATCAACTCCCACACACACTACTTTTTGGCAATTGTCAAGTCATACACACCTACAATTTTCTTCAAAGATTTCTTGACTAGTTCAAATAGATTTTATGATGTTGAACTACCTTCATTTATGAACACAGAGAATATGAGCTTGGAAGACATGTTTTACAATATACACATGCATACAGCCCCAAGAAGTATTATCTACCGCAATAACTTCATCTAAAGATAATGCAATGAATTTTGACTCTTTTAATTTCTCCTTTAAATCTTGTTTTTCCAATGCAACAAGATAGTTTTCCCATTCTCATCCAGCGTTTACTGACCAATGTGTGCATAGAAAGTGAGGAACACCCAAAAAAATAATAAATTAAAATACTCTGGGTAGTTTGTCATAGGATGCCCTCTAGACAAAATATGAAAAACAACACTCATCTAAATAGTTTTTGTTAGTTGTGCTCCTTCCATTGCTTTTCCAAATTGAGCCTCAATTGTACCTTGACAAGCAACAAGCTTCAACATTCTTTGCTTGTGCTCTTTATATTCCATGGAATACTTAACATGAAGATGTTCTTCCTTTGATTTTCATCGTACTATTGATTGTTCCTTTCCATCTATGATTTTTTTCATAAACTTTACCAATATGCTTTTCTATAGTGTCAAGATTTAGCTACAACTTCTTGTCTCTTTTACATTTCCAACTACAAATCATACACTTGCATTTTGTTAGAGGTTCATCTATGTTTTCTTTCTCCAGTGATACAATGAATGGGTACTTTGATACCCAATCAAGCTGAAAATTTCTTGTCATTTCTCACTCGCGCCCCACTTTTGATTTGCCTTTTCTTTTCTTGCTACCAACATCATCCAAGTCAATTATCTCATTTTGGCTAACTAGGGTATCCCTTGGAACATCTTCTATGGTATTTCCATCCTCATTTGACTCATTTAACTCAATGATAATCTTACCTTGACCTTCTAGTGGAAATGAGGTATTGTGAATGCCTTCTTCATTAATATTTGGTGGATGAGTTGATGATGTAGCTCCATCTTGATCCGATGGGTCAGAAGCATTGCCAATTCCAAAGTAAGATTGTATGGTTTTTCTACTTTTTGGTCTTTTTGATGGCCTCCCAGTCCCTTCACCACCCTGAGGAGTCTTACCCTTGTTGCACTTGTTGCTCGACATATTGATCTCTCACTTTGAATAAAAGCTGGAAAAAAATGCCTTCTTGTTTAAGAAGGATAGAGAATATAGATCCCATTCCCTACTCAATATAATATTTAATATTGAGGCAAGAATGGAAAAGAGATAAATAAAACTTATAACACTATGAAGAAATGATCACTCACCTTTAAGTTTATTTTTCACTGAATTGTTATTTGTTAATGCAGGAATGCCTGTTTTTGTAAGTTTGTAACTTTCCTACAATCAACTTCAAGGTTCCAATTCTAACTTTTGAATCGAGAGCTCACAATTTTAAAACTGAACAAAATGTGTAAGAATAAATGACAGTTTCAATTGTATATATCAATCCATATTTGGTGAATTTTGTGGGATTTTCAAATGGTATATTAAAAATTTGGTGAATCTCGCGTCATTATACAATGATACGTTGTAATTTTCAAGGTGATTATGGCCCTACGATTAGCATGGAGGTGTCACAACAATTGGAGAAATGTGTCCTCAAATGTAATTAATTTTTAATGTTATTGGCGAAATGGGTCCTCATAAGCAACTATTTATAAATTTTAACTGGCAAAATGGGTCCTCACAAGCAGCTATTTGTAAATTTTAATTGGCAAAATGGGTCATGATACATAATCTTGTTTTAATAGTATTGGTGAATATGTAGCTGATTTATTACATGCTTTCAAGATTCTAAGCGAAAATATTGATCGGTCCATTTGAATGCGTAGTTTGTTATGGCCAATTTATTACTTAAATATGTAGGAGTTGAGAAAATACAACTTCACAAACCCCAAAGATCACCTGCATGCAAATAACCTATCACAAAAGAAGAAATGGAGACAAACAAGCAAGGGTTCTCTGAAAACTGAAAATGTATATATCAGAGAGAATGAGAGAATGAATTGATATGAAATACAATGGGATCAATCCTTATAAAAAGGAGATCATGCAAACCCTAAAGAAACCCTAATAGGAAAAACCCTAATAGAAGCCCTAAAAGGAAAACATTTAATAATTAATATAACTATTAAATGTCACTTTATGCAAACTAACATGAAATCTTAAGAAGTGAATAAAGGTAACTTAATCAGCATAATTAAGTTAAAACCTTTACTCTAACACCCCCCCTTAAGATGAGCAATAGAGCATCTACAAACAAATGCAAGAAAGCAAAGGTAACTACAATGCAAGAAGGCAAACATGGGTTCCGACAACTAGGCCAGATCAGGTACCCAAATACAACCAAATCTCTCTAAAGAGGAGAAATAGAGAAAACCTCATGGGAAAAAACTCTACTCCAAAAAGAGATGCAGAAAGCTAAGAAAAACATCATTGAAGCAAAAGAAGCTGTAAACAACTGTCGAAAGATGACTGCTATGGTGTTGAAGAACCTCCGCTGAAGATAGGATGATTAGGATCAAGAAGACAACAATCTACATGAGTGGCCCATACGACACTACTCGAATCAGATGGCAAACAAAGGCAAACACCTGGAATGAAGATACAAATGGCACAAGTACCAATAGTCTAAAACACTGATCAACTAAGAATGGAAGATTCCTTCCAAGGCGAAACCAAGGAAGAATTAGCACAAACAGTATAATACCCCCCCATAATGTTGAACTGGGAGAGCCTGACAGATCCACTGAAATGATGTGAAACACCCTATAGTGCATAAAGAAGAAGATACAACATCTGAAAGTGCACAGAAAGCACCTGCAACTGAAAAAGTGGTGTGTAAAATAAAGCACACATGCATGAGGCTGGAATCATATGGATCCACTGTCGTCACATGGAGGGACACTCACAAGACAAAGGTGTGATGGCAAACAAAGGTAAACTACACAACCCCCCATGGCACTTTATAATAACAATGAGAGTACAAAATATGGCACAACCTTATGTGCAAAATCCCCAAAAAATGCATGTACAATAGTGTGGCACTTTATCTCAGTGCATTTACATAAAAGATTGCTTACAAATAATGCTCAAAATGCCCAAAAAGGACAAAGCTAGAAAGCCATAAAGGACAGCCAAAAAACCTGATTGTAGAATGCACCAACAGAAAAAAGAGAAAAAAAAGAAAAAAATAAAAGAAAGAAAAGTGATGAAACCCACTGGAAAGATGAGAAAACCAGCTTTCCGACGATATCTCATTTGCCAAAAAATGATATCGTATGCCCAAGTTACGACCTCTAGAAGAAAATAGCTCCAAAGATGAAAAAAACCAGCGTTGGATAAAATTTGACGGTCATACGGCCGTCGCAACAAAATACTGGCTTAAATTTGACGGCCAAACGGTCATCACCGCAAATGCACAATTGGGCTTTTTTTTTAAATTTATATTAAAAAAAACAAATAAAAAAAATTTAGGGCAGGTGGGGGCCACCGCCTGTGGCTGCAGAGTACCACCATCAGTGGTACTGTCAAGCGCTGGTCGGCGGTAAAGCTACCGCCGGCGAGCAGTACGTCGGCTGGTGTACCTAAAGGCCCGCAGGCCTGCAGTTGCAGGTACCTGCGGGTACCCTATACCAGGCCTGCAAGCCTTTAAACTACAAAAAAAATTCCTTTTGATTTTTTTAAATAAAAAATTAGAAAACAATTCAACAATTTTTAAAAAAAAAAATTGGACAAAAGAAATTCCGAAGAAAAAAAATACCAGGATTTTTCTCCAATTTGCGCACAGACAACGGCCATACTTGCAAAAAAAATTTGCCCCAAAATTTGATTTTGTCCAAAATGGACGAATGAATAGTCGATTTAGGGGTTTTGGACCGCTGCAGACGCAATGGAAAGGTTCGTTTGGGCTCAAAGTGCTTTGAAATTGCAGGTATGCCCTGGATTGAAAAAACAACCCCAAACCCTTGAAGCTCCAAAAATCTTCAAAATAAGAACAGGAAGCAGCAGGTCTGGAGCTCTGATACCATGTAGGAGTTGAGAAAATACAACACCACAAACCCCGAAGATCACCTGCATGCAAATAACCTGTCACAAAAGAAGAGATGGAGACAAAGAAGCAAGGGTTCTCTGAAAACTGAAAATGTATATATCAGAGAGAATGAGAGAATGAATTGATATGAAATACAATGGGATCAATCCTTATAAAAAAGAGATCATGCAAACCCTAAAGAAACACTAATAGGAAAAACCCTAATAGAAGCCCTAAAAGGAAAACATTTAATAATTAATATAATTATTAAATGTCACTTTATGCAAACTAACGTGAAATCTCAAGAAAGGAATAAAGGTAACTTAATCAACATAATTAAGTTAAAACCTTTACTCTAACAAAATATGCTTCATAAAAATAATCAATGGCGAATGGAAATGCATTGGATCGATAATTCATAAAATCTTAGTGATTTGGCCACCCTATTAGGTGCAATTAATTCGCCAATTTTGACTTGGTTGATATCTAAAATTTGCCAATTGGTGAAGATTCACCACTAAATTTTTCCATGTTTCCCACATTCCTCTAAATTCCCTCATCCTAATTAAGTTAATTAATCCATGATTAATTAACTTTACCTACACCCTAATCATTATTAGCCCATTCTCCAGCTATTAACCCTAGCCTAATTAATGAACCCATGGTTTATTAACTCAATCTATCCACATTAAATTAATTGATCTTTGATTAATTGATTTAATCCCTAAGCCTAACCATCATTAAAATTTCATCCTAATTTTTAATTCTCTCCACCTCCCTTAAACTTTCCACTATGTGACAAGTGTCCTAGCCTACTCATCCTACCCTCCTCTCATACTTGTGTGAATCTCAGCTACCCTCTTACACAATCCCACTATCTTACATATGCTCTTCCCAAGGTGTGCTTATGCATGTGTAAGAACACCTCACTCTTCACCCATTTCCCTCTTGCGACACTTGTCACAAGGCTAATGTTCCCTCACACCACTCAATCTCAACCCTTGGTCAATTCAATGCATCTTAGCCCTTCATTTCACTCATCCAGTTTCTATAAATGGAAGTATTCTCTCCCATTTCTAACATCTTGAATTGCCTTAGTCTTATTATGTTGGAATATTGACTTGATAAATCCATATTTCAATCACTTAAAGCAAATCAACAAGGAGTTTGGGTGCAACTTGTGAGCTCAACCCATGGAGAAGGGAATGAAGGTATAACTTTGTGATTTGAATGCAATTCTATGTTATTTTGATTAATTTGAGATTGCATATCATTATCCCTCCTTTAGTACCCCAAGGTGCGGTCAATGTCATTTGAGCCAAGCTGTGTGACTCTTGATCTGCTAAGATGCGTTAAGTGAAGAGAGTGGAGGAAACCCCTCCAATCGAGGGCACTATTGGTAGGGTCATTTTTCATTGATACCATTATGAACTATTGTTTTAGAAGCCTTAAGACCCTTCAACCATTATTGCTAGTAGGGTACAGTGTAAAAACATCATGCACAAAATTACCCAAAATGTACCATCTTAGGGTGATATATAATTCTTTTTAAGGTGCAAAAATCTACAAGGGAAGGAGGAAGGTGAGCCCTTGTGCTAATGGAGACCTAGTTATCCTCCTTCAAGAGTGGATTCATTTATCTATGATCTTCTACGATATTTTATTGAATGAGCCTCTACTATCAAGACACAAATTTAACACTAATTAGGTTGCACTTCTTGGAATGTATTTATTATTTGGACCATTAACACCATTCAGCCTATTACCTTAGAAATATCAACAACAATCATGTTTACTATGTGAATATTTTTCTTGCCAAATTTTATTCAAAAACACTCAAATCAAACCAAATTTTCACAAAATATTGCATTTGAACTATCAAAACCCAAAAATTTCTATCCTTTGTCACAACTATTAATTCTTTTACACATCTAACTAAACATAAATTCAATAACTATTTTTTCCTAAAATTATGCATCTATTCCATTGTGGCTCAATTGTCCTCTAAAAATATGCATTTGTCACTTACAACTACACAATTTTCATCTAAAATTATACAATTTTCCTCCAAAATTATAATATTTTCCTTTAACTCTACATATATGTTCCCTAAAACTGCACATTTGTCTCTATGGAAATCAAACTAAAACCTTGAAACACGGCTTGTTTACCCAAAATTACACAATTGACCCTTTATGTTGTGCAATTGTTCAATCCTATAGTGCAATTGTCCTATTATGGCACAATTGGAACACATTGTGGTGCATTTGTTACACCCTATGGCATAATTTTTGCATCCTTTGGCACATTTTTTACATTGTGTGGTTCATTTGTTCCACGGTGTGGTACAATTTCCCTATCCTGTGGTGCAATTATTTAGTCTTTCAATGTAATTGTTCTACCATCCAGATTGCTTACTATCATTAGACCTTATAACTCCTATAAATAGAGCTACAAAAAAAAACCTGAGATCTACTAGCATGTATAGATAGACCTAAGGCACCCCAAATGAGTCCATCATCAAGATATTGGGTCGAAATCCATAAATTATATGATTCATTACTACCCCAACTTGGCAAGATCATAATGCCTAGCTCGGTGGTCAATATTACAACTTCTTTACATCATTGGAAAGATCTCCAAGAGCTCTAATTTTAGTCCCTCAAAAATAATTCCTTTAGCAACCATTTCAAGGGACCGATGATAGTATTGACCCTAAATTCCACTCCAAAGGCCTTCAAAAATGTGATTTACTAAAATGTAGGAATACCAAAAAATTACTTTTTGAAATTTTTCATCTTTGCTTGTGCCAACACCACCCAAGCTCTTTTGAATAGATACCAAATCATTAATCATCCATATCACATCACCAACCTTCACTTAGGTTCTTATTCCATAAGGGCATCACAATTGTATGCCTATTACAAGGTCACAACACAAGAAACTCATAGATTCTAATCCTATCAATTCAAACCTCATAACACCCATAGGGGTTACCGAACCAGATTTCAGGATGTCTATTCATTTATATGATCCTCATGAATACCAAAATCCACCACAACAACAACCTCAATATCTATTGGAAGAAGGAGGAGTTCATCATTGATGTTAATGTTGGCAACATGAGCATGTGGGATAAGCACAAGGTATATTGTTATGCATTGCAATGTTTTCATTGATGTCTTCAACATTGTATCTTTCTTTGGATATCATGGTGTAGATCATTTTGGATGGCTCTAACATGTTTTAGGATGTTGGTATAAGACAATTTTGCAAGAAGGTTTGATCCAGTGAAGGAATTTGTGATAAAATTTGATTGTGTTAATACCAGTAATTTTGTATACAGGGGATCTGGTAATTGGGTCCACATTGGTTAGTTGTTGAAGCTTTTCCTCTATGGTTCTAGGATATTTTTTTTAGCTAATAGAAGCATCTAATTACATAATTTAAGCTTATTTTTGTTCATAGTGTGAAAGTTATGAGTAACAAAAGTCTAGCTTGACAATTACAGGTGTTTTCCAATTTGGTACATATGATTTGGAGAGTCTGCACTTCTCCACAGATTGGATTTTGGCTTTACGAAGTTTTATAAGTATTGACAGATGTAATATGAGTGAGCATTCCATTTTGCATGATGTTTTGAGGTACATGTGTCTGAATATGAGTATACAACTAGAGAATTTTTGTATTAGGTATCTTGCACTGCCAACCTAACAAGTTTGAAGGTATGTGAAGCTTAATTAAGTATTGTGAAGTTATAAGGGATATATTATAGGTCCATTCCACCCTATTTCAATTTTTTTTAAGATTTGAGTCTTGGTGCAATGCATTTGTGGTTAGATCTTGATTCGACAAGTTAAAATTTGTATATTTTGAATGATACATCTAATTAGGCCGACCTAATTAATTTTATGAGTAAATTGGATATATAAGTTAGATCATTTTAAATGTTTTGATGAATTTATTACATGAAAGTGATGTGAATCAAGCGAATACATTGTGAATGATAAGTTGTGAATGTTGAGAAAAATATTAGAGTGATGTGAATGTAGAGAAAAGTATAGTGTTAGATTAGAATTAGACGAAGTGTATAAATTCAATCTATTGAGATTCATTGGAACTATATTTCATGCATAGGATAGATTCAATTGTAATAGTTCAATCCAGACTGTAAGCCATAAACTTTCTTCTATCTCTTTTCTTCTTTCAGTGGGCAGTGAGCCCACTTGGACAATGAGTCCACCTGTAGTGATCACTTTTGTAATATACTATAACTGGTTATAATATATTGTGAAATAATCCTCATCGTGGTTTTTCCCATTTTGGGTTTCCCACGTAAAAATATTGGTGTTCATGTGTTATTTGATGTTTTTGGATGTTTTGATGCTTTCTTTCATTACTGCAATTGAATATGCTATAATTATTGGATGCTTAAATTTTTAAGTGGTTGAAAAGAATACAGATTCGCCCCCCCTCTTAGTATTTTAGGTGTTCAATAATTGGTATTAGAGCTTAGTTCCTTGGAAGGAGCCTAACTGCTTGGGGAAGATCTTGGAGGTTGAACACATGGATGTTAGAAGATTACCTACTCCTCCAAAAGAGATTCCTGATGTTGGATCTTCAAAAGAAGATTACATATTTAACATAAATGGAGAACTCAAAGTTGCTCTTGAAGACCTAGAAAGAACTGAAGGTGAAAATAGAGATATGAAAGAAAATGTCAAAGAAGAAAATTAATGCATCAAAAAATTGAGGGAGAAAATCAAGAAATTCAATGAAAGGCATAAGGAGGCTAGTGAGCAATTGAAGCAAGAAAATGAAACCATTACCTGTCTAAATGTGCAAGTTGGAGAATTCTTGACTACAGTGGTGAAAAGAAAATTTAAAGAACACACAAGGCTTGAACAAGAAGTTGTGAATCTAAGATCAAATCTATAGAAAGAAAGGATTCATGAAGAAAAATTCAAGATGAGTTCCATAAAGCTTGATGAAATGATTGTAAATCAAAAAGGATCTAAAGATAAAGAAGGCTTAGGATTTGAAAAGGGTGAAATCTCAAAATCAAATCAAACATCAAATGTCGAAAAGAAGATTGAAGTCAAGAAGACCAATGGCAAGAAAATCTAGAATCAAAGGAATGTAGCTAGAAAACCACCAATTAGACAACCAAATGCACAAAGGTACCCATATTTTAATGGTTTTTTTTATTCTTGCAATAAGTTTGGACATAAGGCTTTGGAATATAGAAGCAAAATGAATCAAAATGTTCTAGCTTTTTTTGGTCAATGTTTACATGCAATAAATTTGGTCATAGAGCTAATGAGTGCAGAAGTCAAATGATGAATGGCTATAACAATGGTAGAATATTTCAATATTTTAATGGATACTATTATGCATGTTGTGGATTTGGGCATAAATATAATCAATGTAGATCTAGAATGAATGGAAATAAGATTGGTCGAAAGAATGTCATATGCTACAATTGCAATAGGCTTGGACACATTTCTAAGTTTTGTAGAAGTACAAATATGAAGAAGGATAATCTGATAAAGAAGAATGAACCAGTATAAAATATTGATCTAGCTAAAACAAAGGAGATGAATAATATTTGGAGAAAGAAGGAAGAGACCAAGGTTAAAGATGAATTTGTACCAACATCTAGTACAAATGTTTCCTCTAGAAATTAATTTGAGAGCTTTGGCTTAGGGGGAGATTTAATGAAAATCCTGTATCCCCTGCCAAAGAAAATGGTGTTAATGATTCAACACAAGGATATGTGGTGAAGATCAAAATTATTGATCTTTTGAAGAAAATTCTAGTAGAAAATATTAAAATACAAAAGATTGCAGAGCATTTGAAGGTAATTATGCACACAGTGAAGGGTTTGTCAGCTTTATTGTTTGAAGAATTCAAATCAAATTTAGATCAGTTTCAAGGGTTATAAAGTGATTTTACGTAGCCAAATTCATTTAAAACAAGCATTGAGAAGGAGAAGGTCAACAGAGAAAAGATTTGGAGCGATCAAGGTGATTTTTGATCATTTGCATTCAAACCCTAATGAGAAAAGCAAAGGAAAAGGTATTTACAAATATTTGTTTGCTCTAGTTTCACATAGAAATTTTTTAAAGCAATTTGAAATCATTCTGAAATGGCTACATCGAGGGTTATTGAAGTTACTAATAGGCCATGACCTTAGTTTAAGAAATATCCTGTTAAATCCATGGAGGTCAACCCCTTGGGCCCATTTTCACATGTTCCATATGGTGTGTTGCATAAAAAAGATATAAGGATTTATATGCATTGCAAATTGGAAGGACATAATCATTCTAAGCTAGGAGAGGTTTGGGTGAATGAACTTAATGGAGATAAATTTTCCCTAAAACTATAATATCAAAACCTAACTACAAAGAAATTAGATGTGTAGAATGGATTCCCAAATTTTTGTTTTGATGATAAATGGGTTACTTGCATTGAGAAAAATTCATGATATATTTGTCTAGACTGACATTCCTTGGTTAATCACAAAGGATGTGATTAAAAAAGTTACAAGTTTATGCTCCACTAGACCTGTTCTGGTACTCAAATTAGTGAAAAATTAAGTGGTCAAAGATTTAACCGATGCCACATATGATGAAAGGGATTTAATTGTGAATAACATTATAAATCCAGCTGTGAAATATGCAACTATGATGATAGGTTACAAGATTTACTTCACATACAAAGATAACTTTGTATTTTCCATCACAATAAATACTTCCTATGAAATGGTGGAAAAATGAATTGACTATGATCTTTGTGAGTTTTTGAGACAACAAATAATGGATAAGTTGGAGAAGGCCAATGAAAAGAAACATCCATTTAATTATGGTACCATGATTGCTTGTCTACTCTTCTACTTCTTGAGAGAGCTTCTTAATACTAAAAGTGTTGTATGGTTAAATGTAGACCTATTGCACACAAAATTATGGATTTCTTAGATCATCTTGGTGATGTAGAGGCACAACATGAATCTCTTGAAGCTTTATTTGCAGTATTTCAAAAGAGGATGCATGAAAGAGAAAGAATCCCTAAGAAAATTGTTTAAAAATACAAGGATTAAATCATATTCATGGTATCAATAGATGAAAGCATCATTCAAGAAGTTGAACTAAAGACAATGTGGATCCTAGCAATGGAATATGAGATTACTAAATAAGACATTATCACCTCAGATGATTTTATGCTTAACAAGCCTAAGGATACCACATAAGGAAGATATGACACTTCTGAAGAAAAATCTATGGAGGTGCATATGGAGTAGAAGAAACCAATAATAAAGAAGAAGGTTGAAAAGATGGTTGCACGATTTGTGAAAGACATGGGCTTCACAAAAGAGAAAGTGGAGCAAGCAAGAGCAATGGATGGAGCTTTGGGAAGCTCATCAAGCACTAGAAGATCTGGTAGAACAAATAACACTCCTCCTACTATCCAAAAGTCCTATGGGACTAAGCTTCCTACTATTGAGAAGATAAAATCAACGGATAGTCCTCTATTAAAGGATAAATCCCCTTCGGTCATGTAGAGTACAAGGTATATAAAGAAGAAATATACTTCGATAACACCATTTGATGCCCTTGCCATGAAGAGAATGAAACATAAGGTTGTGAGAGAAAAGGACATAAGTGTAAATTTTGAAGAGGAAGGAGATGGAGAAGAAGGACCTCAATTGGTCTTAAAGAGAAAAGATGAAGCTTCACAGAGTGAAGCAAGTTCCAAGAAAAAGAGAGTGGATTTTGTGTACACTAAAGAAGAAGAAGAAATAGAGAAAGAAAAGAAGGCATTTGTCATCCACATGAGAGGAAAAAAGGGAAAAGCAACTAAGAAAGTGTCTCTAGAGAAGAAGAAAGCAAAAACAAAGCAAAAATAAGAATTTGGATAAAAGGAAACACCTATGATAAGTGCACACACTCCCATGAAGTTAGAAGCACTATTCAATAAAATTTTACAAAATGAGATGTTAGTAGAAACTATAGCCCTATATAATGAAGTAGATGAGGTGGATAAGAACACCAGTGTAGAAGTCATCATTAAATATATTATTGTTTTAGAGGTTGACATGAAGAACATTGAAAATCAAATTCCTACAAAGTTATGGAATGTCTTGGTGAAGAGAAGGCAAGAAGAAATAGAAGAAGAGGTAAAAATAAAAGAATGTGCATTGAAGAAGATTGGTGCTCCTCTCTTAGAGGAAAATAAAGCCACATTGGTTGAGTTGTATAACACAAAATTTAGGGTAAAGCAAAGGGTAACTATCATTATGGCTAGAGATAAAGGTGAGTTTGAGGGGATCCGAAAGGAGACAGTTGACAAGATTGTAGGCATAACATAGAAGTATGGAATGACTTCATAAAAATAAAGAAGATATTTCTTTGAAAGTCAACATAGGAGAAGAAACACAAAATATTGATTCTCAACATGAGCATGTAATAGATGAAGAGTATGTTCAAGATAATGTCCTTCTATAAATGGAAGAAGTGACAAAGGATGATGGAGAGGCAGAGAAGAATATTAAGGAAGCAGTGATCAGAGAAGACATTGCAAAGGAGGATAAATATCCTCCTCTAGCACTTGAAGAGAATGTTACACATCTAGATACCACATATAGGTATAATAGTGAATAAAATGTAAATAAGGATGGTGAAAAAGAGTGTTGATGTAGAGAAGGAAGGTGAACTAGAAAAAAATGAGAAGGATGACGAAGATAAGAATGAAGATGCATACAGAGATGCCAAAAAAGTGGTAAAGAATCAAGTGGGCTCCGAAAAGAATGGGGAAAAGGAGTTAAAGGAAAAGAATATGGAGAACATGAAGGCTTCTAGTGAATCCTCTAGCTCCTTCAGAGATTCCTTGAAGAATCTACTTAGTATGTAGCTCAAGTTCCAGCCTATTGTATCAAAACAGCTGTTACAACTACCTATGCAACAGGTAAATGTGGATCTTGATAAGATTTCCCCACTCCACAAGCTTCAGTTGGGAGATGTATTCCATGCATCTACCTAGAAGGAGATTATAGAAACACATCAAAAGAGTGGAGATTTGATAGAAGAATCCATGAAGGCGTTGCAAGAGGCTATACCTGGTGCAAGCATTAACACCTCACTTTTTGGTATGGATAATTTGAAGTTATTAATTGATTCTTTTAAAGAATATGCCTATGGTCTTAGAGGACAAATAGAGAAAGAAGTTGAAAAGAAGATAAATTATAAGAAAATTATAGAGATCACTAAGAAGTGTGCTCATGCACACAAAAATTTTCAAGAAAATCTAAAGGATGCACAAGTTTATGTGGATGAAGCAAAGGCTTTGTTCTAGTACTATATGAAGTGGACCAAAGCCACAAAGAGAATTAATGATGAAATGAACTCAATTGATTTACAAACTGATAATGCTTCCAATGTATATGATTCTACACGAGATCTTGATGGAAGTATAAGATCAACAATAAAAGACCTACATGAGAAATTCTTCCAGATGCAAACCCAAAAGGAGAAAATCATTTTACAGTTTTGAAATCTAAAGGACTTGGTAAATTCCAAATTCATACCTATTGCAAGTGCCCTTTTGAGTGCTAACAAAGCTACATAGATAAATCTGGTTCCTAGCACTCTAAAAGAAGGAGAAGAGATATTGATGGAGCTAGAGACATAGTGAAAATTTCTCAGGACAACAAAGAAGATCTGAGAAGAAGGTAACTAGGCCTAGGAAAAACATATGCAGAAGCTTCAAGAGTCAACTTCCTCCACTTGACAATATTTCTATTCTTTATGCATTCCCATTTTTTCAATTTCAGATTCTTTGTACATATGTCGACTATATAGAATGGTTTCCAATATATATTTTTTTTTTTTGCTCTGGTACATGTCTTAGGGAGAGTCAATTCAATTTTTTAGTTTGTACATATGCATATATTTCTCAAGGGGAGATTCGGTATGTGTTAGAAAAAAAATTGTGTGCACCCTTTTCCCTTGATGTCAAAGGGGAGGAATATCTTGGAAATGTTTGGGCATGTTTCCATCAATAACAAAGGGGGATATTGTTGAAAGAATGAGGATTTTTTCATTGATGTTGTTGTTGGAAACATGAGCATGTGGGATAAGGATAAGGTATATTGTTATGCATTGCAATGTTGTCATGAATGTCAACATTGTGTATTTCTTTTGAGATCATGGTGAAAATAATTTTAGTTGGATCTAACATGTTCTAGGATGTTGGTACAAGGAAATTTTGCAAGAAGGTTTGATTCGGTGAAGGAATCTGTTATGAAAATTGACTAAGTGTTAATAAGAGTAATTATGTATACAAGGGATCCAATAATTGGGTTCGTTTTGGTTCATTGTTGAATTTTATTCCTCTACAGTTTTATTATATTTTTGTTGGCTGATAGAAGCATCTAATTCTAGAATTTCACCTTGTTTTGGTTCCTACATGAAAGTTATGAGTAACAAAAGTTTGGCTTGACAGTTACAAATGTTTTCTAGTTCGGTGCATATGAGTTGGAGAGACTGTTCTTCTCTATGGATTAGTTTTTGGCTTTGTAGATTTGTCAAAGTACTGACAGATGTTATATGAGTGAGCATTCCAACTGCCATGATGTTTTGAGATACACATTTGAATATGAGTATACAGTTGGAGAATTTTTGTATTAGGTCCCCTACAATGCTGACCTAAGAAGTGTGAAAGTATGTGAAGCTTAAATAAGTATTTCAAAGTTATGTGGGATCTATTATAGGTCTATGCCAACCTATTCAAAAAAAAATTGAGATTTGATTCTTGGAATGAGGTGTGTGTGGTTAGATCCTAAGCCAATAAGTTATATTTTATATATTTTAAATGATACATCTAATTAGGTTGACCTAATTGATGTTATGAGTGAAGCAGATATATAACTCAGATCATTTTCAGCATTTTGATAAATTTCCTACATGAAATTGATGTGAATGATGTGAATCAAGTGAATACATTATGAATTATATGTTGTGAATGTTAAGCAAGATATTAGAGTGATGTGAATGCAGAGAAAATTAGGGTGTTAGATTAGAATCAGATGAGTTGTGCAAATTTAGTCTATTGAGCTTCATTAGAACTTTATTTCATGCATAATATAGATGCAATTGTAATATTTATATCTAGGCTATCAGCCACAAATCTATCTCTTTTCTTCTTTCAATGGGCAGTGAGTCCACCTGTAGTGAGCACTTCAGTAATATACTATAATCGGTTATAATATATTATGAGCTAATCCTCAATGTGGTTTTTCCCATTTTGGGTTTTCCATGTAAAAATCTCAATGTTCATGTGTTATGTGATGTTCTTGGATGTTTTGATTCTTTCTTTCATTACTGCAATTGAATATGCTATAAGTATTGGATGCTTAAATTTTTAAGTGGTTTAAAAGAATACTAATTCACCCCCCTCTCAATATTTCAAGTGTTCAACAATATCCACAAATCATCATACAAGAAATTGCAAAAAAAATAATATGGAATCTGAGGAATCAAATGAAGATAAAATTTTGGAAATACAACAAGATCCCTCTTTAGCTAGAGAACTTGATGCCCTCAATGCTTCAAATCCCAGCACATATTTTCTAAGACATAAAAGAAAATCCTTCAGGTAACCTAATAATAACCTTACCATCCAACCTACTAACAACACTTCCATTTATTCCTCACACTCTCCTAATATCACACCTCAAAAAATTCCCACCATCATCCCACAATCAATCATACCCACTAATTCCATGCAAGTATCATTATCTCCCATAGGCGATCAACTTTCCCCATACACCATACAAATAACCAATCCATTATATAAAACAACATCTAGTAATACTATCACCCCAACCTCAATAATTAATTCACAAACCTTATCACAACCATATCACATTTCAGAAGCATATTCACCTTATTTGCATGTAAACGCAAACCCCATTCAAAATCCAAACACTATCAATAATCCCTTATATTAATAAAACATTTGATCCAGCAACTCTAGCATCCCTATGATAATGACACAAGAACCCCCACATGCATCCCATATCTCCCAAACATTTAACATCTATACTTACATATGAAACAATCCCAACACCATACATCAAAACTATAACTCCATATCACAATATCCACAAACTATCACCTCAAATCCCAATTTCAACATAAATCCATTTAACCAAAACATTTATCAACATAATCCCTCTCAACACATCATGATCTCTCAAAAACACACGAATCCACCAAATTACCATCATCCAAACAACAACGTGAACCCATCTAACCACAAAATTCATCAATAATACCCAAATCAGAACATCATAAACCCTCAACAACAATTCGCCAAATCAAATGACTTTGATAACTCCAAGATGTTCACTCATACCTACATTCCACGAAACTATTCACATGTTCACCAAAACAACCCATCACCAAATTTCCCCCAAGGTCAATCATCATCACATACCATATCTAGTTATAACACAATCAACATACCCAATTTCATGCACCCAAACGATTTGACTCTACAAATTCAAGGTCTTCAACAAAAAAATTCAAACATCCAAATGGGATTAATGAAGAAGAGCTACATGCTAGAGCACATATACTCCTATCCTTTTGATATTACTATATCCATCCCACCCCTTCCACATAATTTTAAGATACCTGAATTTGACAAGTACAAAGGAAAGGGATACCCTCATGCACAAATTAGAGAATTCTACATAGCTTTCTTAGAGGTTGTTTATAATGATACTTATCTTATGCAACTCTTTCCAAGAAGCTTAGGAGGGTAGGCCATGGCATGGTTTTCTCGACTTCCATCTGGCATTAGGACTTTCATTGAATTGACAACATTTTTTATCTCACATTTCTCCTATAACATAGAACATGAAGTCTTAATCACTGATGTATACACTATAAAAAAAAAAATGGAGAAAATTCCACTTCCTTATTACAAATATGGATAAGCTTAGCTAGTAAATGTTCATGTCATATACCTGAGAAAAAAATAGTCCAAATATTCATCCAAAACATGAATATGGAAATAGGATTCCATCTAAAAGTTCAATGCTTGAATACTTTCGAAAAAGTTATCAAGAAATGGATTACTTTGAGAAAGCCCTTATGGCCAAAGGACTTGTGAAAATATTCAAAGACAACAAATATTATGTAATATCTTCAAATTATGAACTCTATTTCTAAAATAAAAATAAAATTTTGATCAACGGTGTTGTGGTTGACACCAAGATGGCCCAACATGCTCAACTCATCTTAATCTTACAAACACCACCCAATATACAAATATCAACATCAATCCAAGATAACTCATAAAGAGAAACTTCTAGAAAAAACATCCCATGGAAAAATATACTCCTTTAGGAGATCCCATCAAATCAACACTTTGAAAACTAGTCTACTCAAATTTAGTCACATTCCTAGAAATTAGGCAGTGTTGACCCCAATTAAATCCCATGTGGTGGAAGGAAACTGATTACTACAAGTACCATAGGGCCAAATGACATACAACTCCAAATTATATCAAGCAAAAAATGTCATTCAAGATTTTATTGATCAAGGTGACATCACTATTAAATATTGGAGATAGGATTTAGAATTCAGGGAATATGCATGAATCAATAATAGCAACCACAAAACTATCTAATCCAAGAAATAAATACCCTAATTCAACAATAAAGTACAAATGAACATAGAAACATCATATTAAATCAATATAAACCTCAATCTCTATGCCATAATTGAATCACCTTCATTGCTCTTCTCCATTTTGCTTTATTTGTTCTCAGATATGTTGTATGCAATATACTCAATGAGCTTGATGTTGACAATTGACAACTTGATCTCTTGATATCAAAACTTCAAAATATTGTGGTTAACCTTCAAATGAAGATGATGACTTGCTTTTATAGAAATCCCAATTCAAACAAAGGGCTAGGATTAGATGATGAGGTATAGTGATCAATGGATGAGATGGATTGAGACAAGGATAAGGATGAATGGACCAAAAATCAAGAAAGTAGTTGAGATTTAGGGCTTAGCTAAGAAGAAATTCAAATTAAATAATGAAAATTATTAAATTTAAGGGAGGGAAAATGAATAATTAAATAACTAAAAATAATTATTTAATTATAGATTAAAGGTGGAGTGTTAAATATTAAATAATTAAAAACAATTATTCAATTATGAGGACAAGAATAGGATAAATAATTAAATAAATATAATTTAATTAATTATGGAGAGAAAAGGCTAATGAATAATTAAATAATTAAAAATAACTATTTAATATAGAAGACAAATGGACATAAATAATTAAATAAATTTATTTAATTATGAAGAGACAAGAGGGTGTTAGTGACGTAATTTAAATAAAAGTGATATTTATTTAAATTAATCAAAGGAAGAATAAGATAAAAGCGAATAAATAATTAAGAATTATTTAATTAATAGAGGAAAATGACATTATAGCATAATTAAATAATTAAAAGTATTTAATTATGCAAGGATGAAGGCCAATCAATGATAAAATGTTGCTTGCAAGCTTGGGACATTTTTCAATGTCTACATTTTGCCCCTCTTTGACATAATGTGATTTTCAGCATTGTGTCAAAAAATAATCAGGAAAATTTAGCCCAAGATATGCCTCGATGTGCCACGATGGACACAGGATAGGATGATGCCCCCTCGGGAAAATTGATAAATCTTCAAAAAATTCAAAAAAAATGGCAAATTTACCGATAAGCTAATTTGAGAGGTGCAAATGCATTGGCGATGAAAAATAGGCTTAAAGTCGATCTAGGGTTGAATGGATGGGATGTTAGTACAACAGGAAAAAAAAAAAGCGATGAGGAACATAATGAGAAAATGAAACAAATGAATTGGGACTTTTTATCTTGATATCTTGCTAATAAATGATCGATCTCTTATTTGATTGCATAATTATCATCATAGAACTTATTATGGCAATGGATGATGAACACCAAGATATGACATAGACCAAGGTGTGATATGTTATCCCTTGCAAAAATAGACACATGACAGACAAGGAATGTCGTTACATGGACTAGGAACCATAGAACCTTGTTGGAACATGTGAGGAAGTAACCACAAAGAACATTGATCCTGATACAAGAAGGCATTTGATTTGAACTTTAACTTGCATAGAATGTGTCGATTATGCCAAGTGGAAGATTTGGACACAGAAGGAACCAAGTTACCCCAGTTATATTTCCAAGACAAATCTTAAATATAAATCAAAGAGAAAATAGGTCATGATCAATCATTGCTCCTCTAAATACTTATTGGGACATCCTCGAGGGGCTTAGTACCATGACCAAAGATAAATCGATAAAAAGATAAAACAAATTGGACCAACAAAGTCAACAACCATTTAGATCATTTGCCAATAATTATTTGTATCATCATATTTTTTGATAGTGATAGCATCTAGTTTTAGGAATGGTACACCTTGTATAAGACCAATGATAGATTGAGTCTAGTTTCAAGAGTGTGACAACCTGTATAAGATAGTTTGATAGGATTGATGGACACATTCTGGTTTCAAGAATGAAGCATGTCGTATAAGACCAATGATGAATTGAGTTTAGTTTTTTTTTTTTTGATTGGTAACCGCTTTTGATTGGAGCTATGAACCAGTGAGGCCACATTTGGGGTGCCTCATCCCGTCAATTTTTTTGTTTCTTGTTTCTCCTTGGGCCTTTTTTCTCCAACAACTGTCATCAACAGTCGTCGATGGGTGAGTCGGTTGGGCCTCTAGCTCCTGAACGAACACGCACCCATCCTCCATCCCCCTCCCTTCCTATGAAGCCTCTCCTACCTCCTCCTCTTCTTCCTTCTTCGCTACCCCTTCCTTCCTTCCTCCTGCCTCTACGAGCCTCCCTATCTCCGACACACCCTTTTGTTCTTCCTTCTTCCTCCTTCACCCCGCCATCCTTCTTCCTTCTCCATCCTTCCTTCTTCTTCCCCTACCTCCTTCATGTCTCCTCAGGCCTTCTTCATCTCCCTAGGCTCCCTTTTTTCACTCTATCGTCGCACCTTTCTCCTCCTCTCCTTTGTGGCACCACCCCATACTCTATACTCCATTCTTCCTTCACAACTTATCTCTCCACCTCTGGTACCTTCCTCCCTCCGACAAGCTCCACCAAACTCCACGCTCTATATCACCTGCCAACTCCAAATGACTGCATTATGATTTCTCCTTGGTCTATGCACTGCCAGCAACACCAATGATACAACAAGCCCCTATCCGCCATGAATTTGGTGAGTTTCGAACCTATGACACCCTACCAACAAGGCCTTGTGACTTACCGTCATGTTGCAGGGTGAACCCCAAGAATTGAGTTTAGTTTTGATGATGCAACATCTTGTATAATACTATTTGATTATTTAGGAAATTAGTCTATGATGGTTAAAGGCTTGTTGGATGGTTTTCTTTTTATTTCACGATTTTAACAAGATCGATTCTCTTGTTTGATTGTTTCTTGTGTCTGCTCAAAATGTCAACCTTAGCAAGAGACAGTTTTAATATGAGACATGGATAATGACAGGTGAATAACATATTATTAAAACCCCTAAGGGATATACCTAATGTCTTGTGGGATCATTGATGATTGCATTGCCTACATCAAGCACAAAGACAACATAGTTTGACTTGACTTTGACCATGGATAGTTAATTATGGCATGTGGATATGGATAGACTGACAACTTGTTGTGATAAAACCTAAATGACTAACCTAAGCCTCGAGGGCTCATCAATGATGGCCTTGCCTATGTGAAGTTGCAAAGGAAACGTAGTTTGATTACTTGGACTAACACTGAATCTAACTTTGTTTTTAGGAGATTTTGATGTTTTCTATTTTTTTGGATTTTGATGTTTTTTTTTTCTTTTTTCTTTTGGTGTTTTGAATGTTGATACCATGTCCAAGATCCCATATGAAACCCAAGTCTAGGAATTTTCCCTAGTCAGGTATAGGACCAACTTATTATGGGCGAGGGGATGGAAGAAATTTACTATGGAGGTAGGTATGCAAGGTGAAGGACGCTAAATATCAACAACTCTCAGACCATGAGAAGGATGACCAAGCTTTATTATGGATGAGATGATATGTGTGAAGGATGAGTGAAAGCGAGAAAACTAGATAGAATGATATTAGATGATGGAGCAAAGACCGACTACACATGGTGCCTATTTACCAATTTTTCACCATGGTACTTTCCCAAAGTGCCACCGAAGTGGTTTTCACTATTGGACTGATTCTTTCTCTTCTCTTTTTTATTTTTTATTTTTTTGGTTTCACCAAGATGCCCATTTTCCAGGTTTCATTAGGGTGGTGATTTTATTTTATTTTTTTGACTTTTGATGGGATTCTCTAAAAGCTAAGTATAGAAACTACGAAGGTGCATATTGTTGATAGGCTCTAGTAATGTTTCACCTTTAATATTAGAAATTTGATAAGTGCTAGATCCATATGTTGTTGTTATGATGTAAGGATACAATCAATTAGGCTCAAACTTCCCTAGTTTCTCTCTCTCTCTATTGTTGGTTCTTTGGATTTTCTTTCAAGATTAGGTCACCAATGTCAAAATTCCTAGGTCGATCTTTCTTATTTTAGCTATGAAAAAGACAGTTTTGATACGCTTGTAAATGGACTAATGTGTTTTGTCACTTCTCATTCAATAACTCTAGCTCATGCAAATGAGATATACAATATTCTTCATCATCAATAAATTATTGCATAGATACTCTTAAGGATGGTAACTCAACCTCAATGGGAAGAATGGATTCAAATATGAAAAATGAGGGAATATGGAGTGGATTCTCTAAGAGTATGGATACTAGTACGATAGGCCCATAATGCAGGATTGAGTTGGATGTTCTATTCATGACCAACATCATCAACAGTCTTCTTTAGGATTTTGAGAATAGTTTCTTTAGATGCCTCCACTTGACCATCTCCCTAGGGGTAGTATGGAGTGGTGAAATGATGTTGGATGTGGAATCTCTTGAATAATTCATGGAAATTATGATTTTTGAAGAGATGATTGTTATCAATGATAATGGATTCGGAAACACCATACTGACATATGATGTAATTAAGGATGAACTTGGATATTTGTTTATCAGTGATGTAGGTCATCAAAATATCTTTGATCCATTTAGTAAACTATTTAGTTGCAACAAGGATAAAATTATGACCATTGGTTGAAGTAGGATGTATCTTTCTCATGAGGTCGAGTCCCCATTGAGAGAACATCCATAGTGAAGTAACTAGATGAAATTCCTGAGTAGGCGTGTGCACAAGATCTCCATGTATCTAACATTGGCAACATTTCTTAACAAAGTGATAGGTATCACATTGCATAGAAGGCCAATAGTATCTCATTTGCATAAGCTTCTTAGTCAGGGTAGGAATAGTAGAATGAGATCCACATATACCATCGTGGACCTCTTGTAAATCCATTTTTGCTTTATTTGAATTGAGGCATCTTAGGAGGGTGCTATATAAGCTACAATGGTAAAGGGTATCACCGATGATGACATATTTGGACGCTTGTCATATAAAGGTCTTACATTAGTTAGAGGACAAGTTAGGAGGGATAATTTGGTCATGTAGGTAGTCATAAAATTATTTTTACCAAGGTGAATCAAGACCAACAATTTTTCACACGAGCTCAAATTTGAGAACATCAAACTCGGGGCTCAATAGTTGTTCGACCAAGAACTCATACTACTGCACATTATTAGGTATATCCAAAAGAGATCCAACAGTGGTCATTGCATCAACTTCTTTGTTTTGGATTCTTGGGATTTGCTTAAAGGTGATGACATAAAAATATAGCTTAAAACTATCAACCATGCACTTGTAAGGTGTGAGCTTTTCATCTTTTGTATCATATAGTCATCATTAACCTGATGGATAACCAATAGTGAGTCACCATAGACGTGAAGATTCTTGATTTTCCATTTCATGGCCATGTGGTGTCCTGTTAGCAATGCTTCATACATAGTTGAATGTTATTTGTGCAATGAAATGCTATTTTGTATGATTTTGGTAGTGAGTCCTCTTGAGGTGTAACAAAGAGGATACCAACTCCTAGACCATGATTTGTATAAGACCCGTCAAAATACAATTTCCATGTCATAGATGTCTTTATTGTGAAATTGGATTCATCAAGAAAATTTGACACTAGAGGATGATATGTTGTCATTGGTGCATCTGCAAGTTGATCAACTATTACTTGTACTTTCATTGTCTTATGATCAACATACTCTATGTCATATTCACTCAAGATCATAACCCACTTTTCTAGTTGACCTGCCAAAGTTGCTCTACTGAGTAGATATTTCAAAGGATCAATCTTAGCTATCAATTTTTTTATGGTTTAGCATATAATGGCTAATATCTTGTGTGGTGAAGAAAATTGCAAGACATGATTATTCAATAGGATTGTAATTAAACTCATACCCTACAAGAGAGTGACTGATATAATAGATAACACATTCCCTTCCATCATTATCATTATGTACAAGAAATGCCCCCAAAGTTGATGTGGTTGTTGATATATAATATTAGATGTCTACCATCAATGGGAGGCATGAGTACTAGAGGAGTCAATAGATAATCCTTTTTTTAAATGCTGCCTAACAGTGTTCAGTCCATATGAATGGTATTCCTTTGCATAAAAAATGTTGAAATGGATGAAACTTATTTGCTAATTGAGCAATGAATCTTCAAATAGACTATAAACTTTCTTGTAAAGTGTGTAACTAACTTATGTTTATTCGTGGAGGCATATCCAAGATATCTTTCACTTTTGTATGATCGACTTCAATACCTCTACAAGAGATGATATATCCTAGGAGTGTGCATGATTGTACCCCAAAAACACGCATCTTTGGATTTAACTTGAATTTATATTCTTCCAACCTTTTGAAAATATTGTCCAATACTGCTAGATGGCTATCCCTTGATAAGGATTTTGCTAGTAATTCATCAACACAGTCTTCCATAAATGTATGCATGTAGTCATGAAAGATAGTAGTCATAGCCCTCTAATATGTTGCTTTGGCATTCTTAAGACCAAATGGCATGCAATTCTAACAAAAGGCACCCCAAGCATAGGTGAAAGTTGTTTTATGTTGATCCTTAGGGGCGCTTTTGATCTAATTGTATCCTGAAAACCATCCATAAGCGATAACATATCATATCACGTTGTGAGATCTACTATGATATCAATATTGGGCAATAGGAAGTTATCTTTAGGACAAGCTTTATTTAGATCTTTGAAATCTATGCATACTCTAATTCCACCAGTTGGTTTGGTGATGGGAACAATATTTGATATCCACTCTGCATAATCTATAGGATAAATGAAACCAACATCCAAAATTTTCTTCAATTTTGCTTTCACAAAGAGCACAATTTGTGGGTACATTTTTCTCAACTTTTGTTTGACTGGTTTATCATTCAAAATCAATGGAAAATGATGTAGAACAAGTTCAAGTTCCAACCCAGGAATATTGGCATATGACCACGTGGAATTGGTTTGTCTCTCAGAGAAGAAAGTGGTGAACTCTAGTTTTTCTTTGTTAGTCAAAGGCGCTACAAAGTGAATGATTCTAAGATTATCTTCCATACTAATGTTAGCTTCTTCTAATTTTTCAATGAGTAATGGTAATCTCTCTTGATTTATGGGGAGACTTTCCAACCCTCCATCCTTATGCACCTCAAAGAGGTTTTCACCTTTGGATACGTCCTTTATTTTTACTTTTTCTTGGTCTAAAGGCGTCTTTCAATTTTCACCTAAAGACCTATTATTTTTATTTTTCTCATTTTTGTGGCTACATGGTGCAATAGACTCGCCAAAGTATGTTGTGTTGTCGAGTTATATGATAAAAATAACCTTATGATCCTCACTTGGTATCCCTTCTCAAAGTCCCATGAACTCAACTATTGCTTCCTCATTCTCAAATGTGCCTAAACTTGGTGGCCCTTGTAGATCCCGATCTATTAGTTATGGATAAACAAGGGGTGAGCCATCATCGGTATCATTAAGGCTCAATTAATAGTTGGATATGGTAAAAACAAAGGTATCATCAAGATCCCAAAAGGTTTTGATCTAGGCATGGCCACTCATAGGTTTGGTTTAGGATGAGGATAGATCTAGCTCAATAAAAAAATTTGCTAGGTCATAATCACTAGATGTATAGGAATCTCACTCCTATTTATTGGAGTCAGTTTTGGTATGGTATTCCTCAAATGTCTTGATTTCATTTGAAGTGTCTATATTTTCACTCGAGGGAAACTTATTACTAGGAGGAATTGCCTTTGGTGGTACATAACCCAACCCAATTTTCTTTGGTAATTGAGGAGGCGATAATGGTTCTATCATTCCATGTTTGTTCAAGCCAAGACTACTACGTCCATCATAATCTTGTTGCTTCATGATCTTGAACCCTTTTGAATATCACTCAACTAGTAATTAATTAGGCTTAGTATTCTCTTCGTCTTTGTAAATCCATATAGAAATATCCTCACCTATAGGCTCTTCGCTCAACTCACCCCACTTAGTGAATGTAGTTCGACGATTATGGATAACGATTTTAGACTTCTTCTTGATGGGATGAGGTTTACCATAAGATTTTGGAGATATAAGCAAATTTCCAACACAAAATAGGTTCTCCATGTTGTATTCACCACATCCCCTATCATGGATTTGGACCTTGGGTTTAGAAGGTGTAGTGGATGGGTTGTGTTGGAGCTTTTTCCATTTTCCCTACTTGCTCATTTTGGTCTTGGGGTTTTGGGTTTTCTAATCGCCTTAAGCATTCTAATTGTGCATTGAATAGTTGTCCTGGTTGCCAATCTTGTTAGTTATCTCTTAAACCATCGAGATACATTCATTATTGGCCCCTTGTAACCTGCCCCGTCGATTTTATCTCACCAGATTATTTCCTTTTCCTTAATGTCGAGTTGGTCAATTTTTTGTTTTGAGGGTCATTTTCCTGTCGACCTAGGCAAGGCCCCTTTTTACAAAAAACTTCGTTGCAGCTGCAGGTTAGGCATCTTCCAGATCACGAGAGTTCATCTGAACCATTCCCCACCATGTTGCAAACAAAATATGGGTGTGCTTTATGGATCACGATATCGCGAGATGGAACCGCATGTAAAGAGGGCCCACCTACTCTGTCCCATCCCAGCACCTAGATCCTAAAGATCAATGGTCCTGATTGGAGTGTGGGAAATAATCACTACCATTCCCCACCATATCACAAATGAAAGATGTGCAAACTTTATGGATCATGACATCGTGAGAAACTACCACGTACACTCGGTAGCTACAGACAAGTGGAGACCACAAGTACATGGAGAAGACCCACATGAAGCTAATACTAAAAGAGATAGGACATGACACGATTAACGATTCAAAAGTAAAGATGAAGATCCAACTCAATCCCGACTCTTACTCGTTGGTTCGCACCCCCAAAGTGCTCACCAGTTAAAACCTACGAGATGTACGATATAGTGCCACATGGAAAATAGGTGGAGCTCAACTGAAAAGAAAAGGTAACATCCAAAGGAAAGCTCTGATGGAATGCGATGTGTCGAGTAGTCGGAGCCTGACAGGATAGAAAGAAAAGTAGTCGAAAGAAAGTCTCAACAAGATGCCATGTGGAAAGCTCTCAGGAAGTTGTTAGCGGAAAAGATTAATATATTAATTATTGTTACCACCTTTTAGTTGCATTATTATCTCATGCATTGTTATGAAACAACGCGACTATTGATTGAAGGTTAGTGGCATTTGATGAGAATGCGAAGGGACACAAATCAAAAGGTGTGGGATATTTTTAGAAGAAGGATATAAAAGGGGGCTATGTGATAATTTTTGGCATCATTTTTTCTTTAGAAGAGGGTAGACCAACATGCATGTATAAAATTTGAAGAGGATAATGGAGATATTTGATTTTGCAGCCTAATCTTGGTATCGACTGTTTGTTGTAAATTTTTAAAAACTATACTAGTTCTTGATAGGAAAAGGTAAGCATGGAAAGATTGAGGCTCTGTGGTTGGGTCCTTTTGTGATCATTAGCAAAGGAGGGGAGGATTCTTATTAATTGCAGAAAATGTCTGGATGGGAGCAAGAATTGCCAGTAATGGGTCATTCCTAAAGCACTTCTTCTCTTCAGGAGTACCATAGGATTAAGGATTTTCAATGCATGGAAAATTCTTAAAAAACCTCTTGAATCATTATTTTCCATGCATAGTAGTCTAAGAATTCAAAAGGGGCTAGGACTTGCTATTACATGGACAACCCCAGAGTTCCCTCATTAAATATAAATTTTTCCATGTACAGTAGTATAGGATCACTTCCATGTCTTCCATTTTCCACCTCTAGTGTCCATTGTTTCATTTTCATATCCTTTGTGGTCCTGGTCTGCTCTCCCAAAATCTTGGATTCTTGCTATGCCCGCGGGGGGCATACATCCCCAGTCGGAGCCATTGTTGGAGCTTTTGCCATTTTCCCTGCTTGCTCATTTTGGTCTTGGGGTTTTGGGTTTTAAGCCAAATGTGGTCTTGGGTTTTTTGATCACCTTAAGCATTCTAATTATGTGTTGACTAGTTGTCCCGGTTGTCGGTCTTGTTAGTTATCTCTTAAGCCATCGAGATCCATTCATTACCAGCCCCTTGTAACCTGCCCCGTTAGTTTTATCTTGCTCAAACTATTTCCTTTTCTTTAATGTTGGGCTGGTCAATTTTTTTTATTTCGAGGGTCATTTTCTGTTTCGAGGGTCATTTTCCTGTCGGCCTAGGCAAGGCCCCTTTTTATGAACAACTTCGCTACAGCTGCAGGTTAGGCATCTTCCAGATCACGGGAGTTCATCTGAACCATTCCCCGCCATCTCGCAAACAAAATATAAACGTGCTTTATGGATCATGATATCATGAGATGGCACCATGTGTAAAGAGGGACCACCTACTTTATCGCATCCCAATGCCTAGAGCCTAAAGATCAATGGTGTTGATCAAAGCGTGGGAATTAATCACTACCGTTCCCTGCCATATCGCGAACGAAAGATGCACACACTTCATGGATCGCGATGTCATGAGAAAATGCCATGTACACTTTGTAGTTGTAGATGAGTGGAGCCCACAAGTATATGGAGAAGCCCCACACGAAGCTAATACTAAAGGAGATAAGATAGGATCAATGACTCAGAAGTAAAGATAAAGATTCAGCTCGATCTCCACTCTTGCTCATGGGTTCGCACCCCCAAAGTGCTCACCAATTAAAACCTGTGAGATGTGCAATATAATGCCACACAACAAACAAGTGGAGACCAACTGAAAAGAAAAGGCAATGTCCAAAGGAAAGCTTCGATGGAACGCCACATGTCAAGCAGCCAGAGCCTGACATGAAAAAAAGAAGAGTAGTCGAAAGAAAGTCCCGATGGGATGCCATGTGGAAAGCTCTCAGGAAGTTGCTATTGGCAAAGATTAATATATTAATTATTATTACCACCTTTCAATTGCATTATTATCTCCTGCATTGTTATGAAATAACGCAACTGTTGATCAGAGGTTGGCGACCTCTAATGAGAATGCAAAGGGACACAGATCAAAAGGCGCGGGAGATTTTCAGAAGAAGGATATAAAAGGGGGCTATGTGATATTTTTTGGCATCAGTTTTTCTTTAGAAGAGGGTAGACTAGCATGCATGTATAAACTTTGAAGAGGATAATGGAGATATTTGATTTTGTAGCCTAAACTTGGTATCAACTATTTGTTGTAATTATTCAAATTGGTATATCAAGTATATATTCAATTTTTTGATGCACATTTATTGTATTCAATTATATTGGTTCTTTCAAGTAAAGATTAAATCCTTCTAGTCAATCATAGTAATTTGGAAGTGTTAATTGGATAAATAAGAAGAACCATATAATTAGGGTTGGAAATTTGTCTCAAGTAGAGTTTGTCAACTATTAATTTGCATGTTTATACAAGTTATAAACCCTCATAAGTGTGCTAAACAGTTTGAATTATTGCCATTACTAGTTGCATTTTCTGGATTTTCAATAAACTCCATATACCCAACAAGGCATTGGTCTTACCCATATCTTATTCATTTAAATTCATTAAAAAAATTTCAAAATTCTACATTTGTGCATAAGTTTACTTCTTTCCACTCCCAAATTACCATTGTGGATAGATTATTTAAGCAGGAAACACACATTCTAAGTCTGCCCATTACATAGGTACACCAGCCTAGGTTTGGTAGTGCCTGAAGAGAAGAAGGTTCAAATTCATCATTTGGCCTTGTGCGTTATCCAAACATGTTGTGAGAGCTTGGCAACCTCTTGTGGTTCAAACCTACGTTTTTGAGACCTAACATGTTGAATTATTTGACTACAGAAGATGGATCAAGGAGACAAACTTTGAGGCTTCTCAATTGATAGGCACTTGATGTTCAATGGTCCCTTTCAGATTATTGCAATATTGGAAGAGGTTAGGATCACTTGGTATAGTGATTTCAATGTTGTTATGGGGGAAATTAAGGCATTGATGGTATGTGGAAGGAACAAACCTCATGGCATGAATCCATGGGCAACCAAGGAGGATATTGTATGGAAAGTCTAGATCTAAGACTTGGAATATTGTGTTTTGAATAGCAAGACCATCTCTTACAATAAGTGTGATTATTCCCTTGGATGAGCGCTCAGCATCGTCATAAGAATTGAAAATGTTTTTCTTAGATTCATCTATGAAAACTTTAGAGAAACCCAATGTTGTGACCAATTTTAAAGTGCATATATTCAAACCTACTCCACCATCTACCAAGACTCATTTGATTTTGTGTTTATTAATGTATACCTCAAGATGCAATGGATCATTATGGTTTGGTTTATGTATGTAAAGATCTTTCTTGGAAAGTGTGGCATGATGGGTGGGGGATAAGTATCCTACCATGGCCTAAAATTGATTGAAATTTAGGTCAGTGGGCATGAATGTATCTTTTAAATCTTTTTCTAGAATGGCCTTATGCTCAAGGGATATGTGAAGCAACTAAAGAACGGATATTTGCACTTCTAGATGGTCTAGGAGGTTATATTGACTTTTTGGTTGTAGATTAGAAGTAGCTCCTTGCAAGATCACTTTAGCTTTGCGAGTGGTAATGGCACATTCCAAATTTTCATTTATGATAATGGTAGTGACATGGTTATCAAAGGCTTGAATGTGATTGATAGTATAGTCATATGAGACAATGGTGTAATTGGCATTGTTATTAGTATTGTTCCTTGGACCGAAGGATTTTCCATTTCCATGGTCTTGTAGGGGATTCTTGAATATAGTATGGTTTTCATTTGTCTTACCTCGTGAATTATCCACTAATATATCACCTTGTTCAATATGATCTTGGATAAGGTTCTCAGTGTCCAACATGAGGATGTTTTATACCCCTTAGTACAATGGTAATCACAATATTCATTTTCATTCTACCAATTTTGTGTGACTAATGCTGGCTCATATGGTTTAATGTCTGGAAGTTTAATGATGTTGGATTGTAAGAGTTTCTTCAAGACCGACTCAATGAGTTCCCCTAAGAGTGTTGTTGATTGTGTTGGCCACTTAGTCATGACTTGGTGTTGGATTATTTTGCATAGAAGGACCTTTAAGATGAATGGTGGGGTAAATTTAGTTAATCACTTTGACATCAACTACCCCATCATTGGTGATGTTTTTGTTTCTAGACCAAAATTTTCCTTTGTCATTAGGAGCATTTTGGTTTTCTTTGAAGATTTTGACTAGTCCCTTCGCCAAAAGCTTTCTCAACAAAGACACCCTTCTTAATGGCATCCTCAAATGTGGTAAAACATTGGATTTGGATTTGATGCATTAGTTTTGTGTTGAGGTTTCTACAAAAATGGGAACCGACTATTTTTCTAGTATGTGACAAGGACATTTACTAGACATGCTTCGCCATCTTTGATAAAATGATGTAAGTGACCCCTTATTTTTGCTTGGTTTTGCACATTTTTGCTAGGTTCATGTCACTTTCAATGTTATAATAAAAGTGCACAATGAACTTTTCAGCTAGTTCATTCCATGTTTGTATCACAGGAGGAAGTTGTGCAAACCACTCTAGAGCCTACCCCGAAAGATTTCATGGAAATAATCTCATCAAGTCTGTAGGCTCATAGGAAATTTCCATACATGCAGTGTTAAACTCTCTTAGGTGCTCTCTTGGATCTCCTTTCCCCTTATACTTGTTAAATCTTGGAACGTTGAGTAGGTCTTCTTTGTTGACCAAACTGCATGTTTTCCATTTGTCATTGCATTGTTTGCATTTGTTTCACTAAAGTTTCCATGGTCAATGATGGAATATTTTCTTGACTTTTCATGAGGGAGTTGATATTGGTGTCGAGTGTGTTGGGATGATTGTATGATGGGTTTTGGTTTTGAAAGTTGGATGCAAGTGTTGTGTTTGGGTCAATGTTTTGTTGCAAAGGATTTTGATTTCCTTGTTGGTAGTGAGGTGTGAACATGGTATTGGTTTGATGTTGTGGTATGAAGTTGGTGTTTGGAGGTTGGCTGGTGTGTTAGAATTGGGGTGTAAAGTTGGTGTTTGGAGTGACATATTTTTGTGATGGAGGTTGATTGGTGTTCACGTTTAACCCAAAAGATATGTTGATGTTTGGTGTAGTGTTGGTCATTTGGGTTGGCACTCTTTATTTGGCAATATGGACTCTTCTTGTCTTGCATGGGATATTTTGATTTGTGTTGGTTGATGGCATGGTTTTTTGAGTGTATGTCATACCAAATGGATTTAAAAAGGTCATACCCAAGGAATTAGAGGATGAACCAAATGGATTGATAAATGTTGGATTTGGTCCTTGTGATGTTATATATGTTCTTTTGGTGCCAAATTTTGGAGATGAGGGGATGTGTGTAGTTATCACATTATGTGTTGTTCCCCCAAGAGGCAAACTAGTGTGCATTTGTTGTGAGGATAATTAACCTTGTGAAATAATGTTTTGACCAAGACCTTGAGTTTGTGTTTGTGTTGTTCCCTCTATAATTTTGGAAGTGTCAAATCCAAAGGGGAGCTTGGAACCCTTTTGAGCAAGTGCAAGAAAGTACCTATTAGAATCTACATTGACTAGCTCCTCTACGACTCAGAATATCCTAGGATCTTGGGAAACCTCTTCAATTTCCTCAGGTGTTAGACATTGGCTGACCTCTTTCAACATGAAATTGGAAAATGGGTTTTGTGTTTCACCTTGTGTTGTTTGGGGTGCGTTTGAGGTTGACCCAAAGTTCATGTTGCTAGTTGGATTGAAATAGGGGTTATATGAGGAATCCATGTCTCTTCATTTCCTTTGTGCCCTAGTCAAGACCATATAAGACTTGTGACTTTTGGATGGTGAGAATTTTTGGTATGTATGCAACTAAGATGGAGATGAAAACTAAGGATGAAAATGAAATATGATAATGACACTATGCTATGTTTTTGGAATTTTGGACTATAAGGATGATAATGTCAACTATGACCAAGTTTTTGACATGCAAGAGTGAAAATGAGGTTATTACTATACTTGGGATGCAAAGTGCTAATGGAACTATGATTATGACTATGCTTGGAATGGGTGTGCAACCTTGAACCCTAGAGGAGGATGCTAAACAAACTATGACGTACCAAAGTGGAAATGTTAAATTTCAAGACCTCGAGAAGATAGACCAATATGATGATGATGATGATTTGACCAAAGGTGAACCTAAAATAGACACATGAGTTGTAGGCCCAACCTAGAGATAGGATTGACAAAAGATATTGTAAGGTAAAGACACATAGAAATGAGACTAATGGTCTACCCAATAGTATGATAAGCCTCCAAATCTCAAGAATCAAGGACAATGAAAAAATGTTGCTAAAATGTGGTAGATGCAAATTATGACTACCTAAGGTGAAATATGGAAGGTTATGGATGGAATAACTAAATTTAAACAAGTCTTTAATTTGAGTGCACAATTATAGTTTGTAAAGAAATTGAAAGTTGACTGTGTAGATATTTCCCCAAAAGAATTGATCCTGATAGTTGTGATGGTTCAAGCCATAGATGCAGTGCATAGAGACAATCAATTGTGGTGTAGGACTGATCAATTTTGGTGTGTAAGAAAATGCAATTTTATGGTTTCCTAGGACTTCTAACAATTGTGGTGTATTGTATGCCGATTGTAGTGTTTTAATAAATAGTTGTAGTGTTATGCTTTTTAGCCCTAATTTGATGTTTTCTAGGTTGTTTTCTATCTTGGGAAAGTTTGAATTTGATCATAAAACACAAAAAACACTTGAAAAATAAATTTGGCTAACTTTGACTCTTTGAATTTTCGATGATCAAGAATATTTGTAAGTTTTCTTCCATACAATGTTGAAACATTTATATTACTGTTTCGGGTTAGGAAAGACCCATATTTCTATTGGTGACTGTTGTGGATATAAGTTCAAGCTACTATCATTTCAAGAATGACAAACAGTCAAATGATCATTTGGTTTTATCGCTAACATTATCATTGGCCAAACCTTGAACAATGTTAATTATCAGCTTACATTATTTGATAGCCAGTTGGTAAGACTCATTCATAGTGATCATTTTATGGAACAATTCAAGCATCGTTCTAGGGAATGACATGGGTATGCAAAATGGACTAATGTAAACATTTATGAGCATCACATGTAAGCAACAAAAAAGGGGATCGCTCTAATGAATGGTTAAATCTATATACAAATGGTATACTGCAAAACGATCTTAAAGATCTTGCCAACATAACAAAGTGGAATGATATAATCGTTCTGCCATAGTTCATGGTGAATGAGGTGACCTACTTTAATAACAATGACATATATATATATATATATATATATATATATATATATACATCATTCTAAGAACAATTATTGTAGCCTTCACACCCATTTTGTGAGACATACCTATTCGGCCTAGTCAATAGGAAGAACAAAAAATAGTGAGGGATAACAATAGAGAAACAATTGTTTCCCTTAAAGGAAAATAATAACAATTTTAAAATTGTTGAATACAAAACAATAATTCAATCTATTGAAATCATTCGAGTAACCATGTAATGGTTAATTAAATTTACATGCATGGAATAATGAAAAGAGGTGAAACGATAAATCATACAAAGTTTAACCAGGTTTGGCTTCCATGTCGATAGAAAGAATATGCACAAATATAGTGCATGTGAAGGTTGGCTAATATGGCCCTTACAATATTTTTCAAGAAAACGATCAACTTCAAACCCCAAAATGTCCTAGTACTTAAGCAAAATATGTTCACAGTTGTTGGACATCTAATTTTTTACCACCAACTTGAATGGAATCTACATAATGAAAGGGAAAAATGCAATTTTTGAATAGTTTAAATTGAAAATCAAACATATACAACAACAAACATCGATTTTTGTTACCTCTATTTTGTGGCTTTTCCCTGGATTTTTCCTACTTTTCCAGATGAGTGGATTCACTTGACTTCTTCTCCCTGAATCCTCATCACCACTGCTAATTCCCTACTGATTCTTTCCAAATGATTCATGTTATCAAAATGGAAAACCCTATTTTCCTTACCTGTTTGCTCCATTATGGGGTCATTTCATTTCATAATTACCTTTAATTTGGCCGCCCCACTACTGAAATTTGAATATCTTGCCTTAATTTTAAATGCATGCCACTATTTCGTAATATCTTCCTTATGATATTATTACAAATGTGATTCTCTTTCCATTTTTAATCAAAATTTAACAACAATAT
Source organism: Sequoiadendron giganteum (assembly GCA_007115665.2). Taxonomy (NCBI): domain Eukaryota; kingdom Viridiplantae; phylum Streptophyta; class Pinopsida; order Cupressales; family Cupressaceae; genus Sequoiadendron; species Sequoiadendron giganteum. Next base: position 539,666,999 of record CM021109.1, read on the forward strand.
TCGATGAATTTGAACTTATATTCAATTTACAAAGAGTTTGCATATGTTTATACATATACGTGCTTATATATATGCATATATATAGACATATATATTTATTTATCACTATTTTATGTTTATAACAGTATAGTGTGCAATCACTTTCAAGCAAAGAAGCAACTTCTATTTTTATTTGAATAATAGTTTTTAAATGAAGTGATTTACTTATCCTTTAAGCATGCCATTTTAAATACATACATATATGTTTAATCATGCTATCATTTTCTTTTTAAATTTTTGAAAATACAAGACCGAAATAGATAATTAAATAACAAATCACATGTTTATCCTTCCACAAGCCTACTTTTTCAATCATTGAATCATTTTGAATCAGATTAATATAATCTCCTACCTAGAATTTCAAATGCAGACATCATGTCATTTTGTGGTGTGTGCACCCAGATTCCATCAAACTTATTGTTCAATTTGGCTAAACGATCCTTCCTCAATCGTGTTCTCATCCTTCAACCTATTTTCCTGCATTTGCACACACTTGCACTTACACAATTCATTAGTAACGTTCAATCATGATAAAGTATAAGATAGTTCAAAAGATCACATGGTCAAAAGATGGTCAACTTCTTTCAAACATCTCAAAAATATCATTTTTTCATTCAACATGTTGAATTTCCTCAATAATTCAATTTATCATATTATAATTTAAATACAATAAAAAATTGGATTATGACACAAAAAAGCTATGTTGATGCTAAGCATATATCAAGATAGTTCTTAGTAGAGAAAGAGTGCTTGAATCACACAAGTTCTACTAGTGTGTTAGAAGGGCCACTCAATGCAAGGTCTAGTGGGACCAGTTTGTAGAGGACAGTGCTATGAGGAAATATTATAATGAGATTTAAACAAAAATCTCCCACCTCTTACATGATTTTGAAAATAGAAAGTAAAACCTTTATTTGAATTTATATAGGTAATGATAATTTAAATCACCAAAGATGATGATTCTTAAGGGGGAGGATACATTACACCCCATTGTTAATTTACCCAATTACTTTAATGTATATTTTCAAATTTGGATTAATACATGAATTATGTCATTATGGTATTTGACAACTAAATGAAATGAATGAATATGCAATATGATGAAACTAATTTTAAATTCTAATATAATGCTTAAGTTATATTGTGAATATGATTTATATGTTGTAAGCTAACTACAAACATGTTGCTCTAACCTGGATGCAAGAAAGTTCAAACCCTCTAGAGGGGAGGGAGAGTATCACCTAAGAGAATAGTCAACATTTGGAATGTTGAGTATTGCTATCTAAGTAGATTCAAACACTCACTCTCTTAGATTAGTGGAACTTCATCAAGTCAATTTGAGTTTCATTTTGGGTAAGTCTTGAACCTAAGTTAATAGAGTTTGAGCCATTAGGGAAATTATGATTTTGTCATCTTTTACCCTCCTTGACCATTTAATTAAATTAAATTAAAGTGATAATACCCTTTGTAAGTAACATATAACATTTATTGTATATTTGAATAATATATATGCATATAAAATGAAGCATATATATGTATGCATACTCATACACATATACGTATATGTATATGCAAGCAAAATAAATGAAATATATATATATATATATATATATAACATATATATATCATATTTATAATTATTTATTATTATATTTAAAATATTTTTAAATCCATGATAAGTGGCTATAATTCCACAGATACACAAGGCTTAATGTTGTTATAACAACAAGTAAAGAGGTCACCCAATTTTGGTGCCACAATATGCATATATCAATTTATTATTATAGCCACGTAGTGGCTGAGTGTTTGAACTTTTTAAGTATGTTTGAAAAACCATAATAACATGGCGAATGGGAGAATATTTTGTATGTGTTGCTATTAAAATGGAATCCCATGACTTGGGAAAAAGGTAAGTGGAAGAGTTTGAATGGCATTTGACAGCCAATGTGCCATATAATTAGACTTTTTTTGCAACATTAATTTGCAAATCAACAAAATACTAAGTTGCCCAATTAGTCGTGGCAATGAGAAGAGGAAGTCAAATTGGTTTTGATGTTTATTGCAAACTAACAATTGCATTAGTTGGAACTACATTCCAATGTACAAGTTATTGTCAATGCTTGACTCATTCAAGATGCCAGTCATGGCAGTTTTAAGCTTGAATAATCGACCTTATTGAGGAGTCTTTTCTCACACCTAGTAGAGTTTTTAAAATGTGGCAACTTTGGAGCTTTTTGAGAACTCAAATGTTAACTATTTTCTATCTTTAGAAACTTGTTCAAGCATAAGTAGAGATCAACTACTCATTTTTTGGTGGATCATTAGTTTTCAATCTTGAGATAGATGCATATGTGAGGTTTGAGAGAAGAAATAAGTATAGTGATAACAACATTTGAAAGTTGCATTTCAATATGCCATATAGTGGATTAGTTTGGTTGTGTCAGAACTAGTTTGTTCAATAGTTTCAGACTGTTTGTTAGAGAATCAAAAGTAATGTTGTAAGAATAGTGTTGAGCGCTAAAGTTGAGAGCACAATAGGTTCAATTTCTGTGTTTAAAGTGCAAAGTTGAAGCAAGGAATACCAAAATCAAGCTAGGCTATCTAAATCCAGGCATGATTAAATTGATTCTTCTTCTTTCTCTTTCAAATTTTTATAAAAGCTCTTTTATTTTTTTTGAGTTTGCTTTTGGCCATTGCTATGTGCAAAGTGTGGTTGTTTGGGAAATTATATGAATGCATGTAAGAAAAGCTTAGATTATTTATGCAAAAATGTTAATAGGAGCCAGTGTAACTAGTTGGTTAGATTAAAGTATCTTTCTTTTATAAACATTGTTAAAAATCATGTTGATTCATGTGATATTGAGTTAATATAGATTTGAGAGAGCTTCAATGAAAAGTTAAGAATCTCTCTAAGTTGTGTTTAACCAAAACAACCAACTTGTTAAACCAAAGTAGTGAAGAAAATATAAGTACGGGAATGTGATATTTATCCCAATAAGACAATGCCTTATATATTTTTATCAAACAAGTTTATATTATATTTTAGTAAGAATGTCTAAAACGTAATAGAAGAGAGAATATCTTTGATATCTTTGAGAATTATAAAATTACATAATAGACCAAGATTCATTATTACTACCTACTAATTGAAAATCATGTATCTTGGATAGAGGAATTTATTCTCTCGTTAGTAATCAAAGGCCTTAGTGCTAGGAGATTTTAAGGTGCATAAGCACATACAACTCTCAAATAGAAAATATTCTCTAGTGTGGCTATTGACTTATCATACATTTAAATATGAGAATATATGTGTCATATGGAAGGATAAATATATGAATGTCTATATACATACAAACATGTGTACCTTATATAATATGCAATGGATAACTTGGAAGAAACTTGTGAGGAATCTAAAGATTAGTCGAATGGTTCTCAATTGAGTTTTCAAAAGTTAAACAACTTAATATGCTAAATTATTATTGGACATTACTATGAATATAAAGTATTATATTGAATCAAATTAAATGATATTTAATATCATGATTAACTAGTTTGGTTATGATGTTCTAGAAGAATGAAACCATACTTGTTATAACAAAAATAAAATTGAACTATTATAAGAAGACAATTGTCTATTAATGATCACTTCAAGATTAATCGTATTCGATATGGAGTTCTTTAGGAATAGAACCATAAGAATAAACATTGGACATAAATGAAACTTTAATACGAAGAAGTAATCTTCAATTCAAGTTTAATAATAGATTATTATACATATTGACGTATTATTAGTACTTTTAGATTGAGTCTAGGTGTGTTTAGTCAATGACGTTGTGTCATCAATATTAACAAATTATGCATAAAATAGGAGATTAGTTACTCCCATGGTCAAGAACTAAGGACTTGAGTAAAAGGTGGTTTCCAAGTTCCAGGATGTTATATGAACGCAACTAGAAAGATCAAGTCAGAAAAATATAACCAATCAAGTCGTTTACTGACTTAGAAGAAAGGACTTGAACAAGTGGTAGTTTCCAAGGCCCAGTATGTTACATGAATGTAACATGGGTGTTCAAATTCAAAGAATACGTAACCAAATTAGTCGAATATTCGACACCAGTGAAGTCATCACTATTGAAAGAGAATCCAATTGAGTTAGTTAACACTCAAGAGTCAAACCAAAATTAAAGTTATCCATAGGTCAATAATATTTCCAAGTCGAGTTAGAGGTGGGTGAAATTATAACACCACTTCCTTAAAAAGTGGATGATTATATATATCAAAACTTTGGCCAAAGTAAGTGTAAAATTCATTGCTTGCACTTGTCGATTCATTGTGCTCTAGGTTTGAATAACTTGTCAGTAGCATCATGCATAGTTGGAAGGTATCCATAGTTGTATGGCCATATTTGTTATGTAGGACACAACACTAGATACTCAGATGGCAATACTAGGGGTTCTAATACTAAACTCTTTGATGAAGGGTAGGGCCACTTCTAGTTGGAAGGTGTGTGAGGGACTGTCGATCTATGGTTGGAGGTAAAGTGCTTGGGTGATTCTCTCCTTCTTGTAGATGACACACTAAGGCTTGTGAAATAGAAGAGAAATATAGTTAAGGATATCTTGACCTTGTTCTCTTATAAATTATGAATTTTTTATTTGATCTTGAATTTTATTTTTATAAACTATATTTGAAAAAATGATTTTCATTTAAATGAAGTTTAAGTTATGTTATTTCGATTATGCAATTTTATATGAAGTTCTTTATGCAACATGCAAATTATCTTATTGGAAAAGATTTTTTTTTTCTTGTTTTTCGAAACATTGAATTATTCACTTAATGAATTAAAACCTAGATGAAAACTATAGAGTAAGGATTGAGCATGTTATAGTGTAACCCTCAATTTTTTGAGATGCGTTTGGTGAAGAAAGTGGGGGAGACCCCTCCAATCTTGGGTAATACAGATGGGCTCATCGTTCACTAATTCCACTAAGAACCTTTTTTCAGAAGCCTTTAATACCATCGACTATTGCTTAGTGTGGTTCAAGGTACAATATCATGCCCGAAGTTACTCACCATGTACTTTCTCTTGTTGAGGTGACAGATACTCTTTGGTTGGTCCTTTCCTTTCTAAGGTAATGGGTGTAGAGGTGCTACATGACCTTTACATACCCTAGTTACCCATTTATTTGAAGGTATTATGCTTCAACGGGTGGGCCTAACCAAAATCCTTATGGCAATGGATAGGATTAAGAGGTTAATGAGATGAGTGGATAAGATTAAAAGATAGTGGAAATGGTTAAGATTAAGAGGTTAAATGAGATTGATGGATAAGATTAAAAGATAATTTGACTTTTGACTAGGTGTCTAAATTCAATGAATTTAGGCAAGGAGTTAGTTAGACATGTGAAGGGGACACTTGTCACATGAGAATTTTTTTAGATTATGATCCATGTGAAGAAGACAAAGGGCTAGGATTAGATGTACAAGGATAGAGGATAAAAAACAAGTAACTAACTAAATAAAATATTTATTTAATTAATGGGATCATGATGGGAATTAATTAAATAATAAATTTTTATTTAATTAAAGAAAATTATTTTGTTTCTTTTCTTTACAATAAAAGATCATGTCTTTGGTTTTTTGGAGTACACTTGCATCTTGACCTCTCGATAGAATATTTTTAGAGCTCTAAAGTATTTTTGATTACAAATAAAATAGGTTTTGAAGGGACTCGAAACCCTTTATAAAAAGAGACATTACTAAAACATGAACCAATAAAGCCAACAACCAAAAAGCGACAAGACATTGATGCGACATCAACAAAACAACTTATTGTAAGTTTTTCAAAATTTTAGCAGCTTCCAGATCCTACAAGATGATACACTCATGTATATCAATGACCTCAAAAAGATCTTTACTAGTAATCTCCAGAGGTTTCTTAGCTTGAATCCACGTTTGGGTACCTAGTCCAACAACAATAGTGCCTTGTTTACCTTTCATCAAGCTACTATCAATGACAACGACATCCTTAGCCTAACCAACCTTCTCATCCAACTTCCAATTTATATCCTTTTCATTTAGCAGGATGAGACCTTTGACATTGTTCTAAAGGGAATTTTTGTTGATCTTAACCACTTTATTCAGGTTTTCATAAACTTTCACATTCTTCTCTTCCAACACAAAAATGCGATTTTCATGATCCTTCTTCATAACCAACACATCCTTAGCAACATCCTAGAGGATTGTCAACATCTTACTATTTTCCTCATAGGTATGGGACACAACCTCTTGGGAGTTCTTGTCCTCCTTATGAAGCATGGAGTAGAATTTAATGTTGAGTTGGTTAATCTCTATAAATATCCATTTAAACAATTTGAAATGAGTGACTAAGCCATGCTTAGCCAAACCAAGGATATCAAAAATCTCCTCCTTATTATAGTTAAAGACATTAAGATCCTCAACAAATTCTTTAGGAGGAGAAATCTGATCTTGCTAGGAGTCATCTTCCATAATCACTTTTCCTTTTTATTTACCAAGGGCATCAACATGCATATCCATCAACTTAATAGGTTTAAAAACCTCTTTGACTACAACTAAAGAGGGCTGAGGTTGACCATTGAAACCTCTAGGAGAATCCACATTAGAATTACCCTCACCCTCATAATTCCCAGACAATTTCTTCTTCTTAGCAGAAGAATGGCTAGACTTCCTCTTATCCTTCTTACCCTTGCTGCCACTTTTACCAAGAATTTTCCCTTTACAATCATGAGAAGGCTCCACAACATCCAAAGAACCCTCATTGGAGCCTTGAGTAGATTTCAAAGTCTTCTTCTTCGAAGCAGGAGAGACCTCCTCTTCCTTAATATCAATATGAGATCCCTTAGACCAAGAGGGCTGAGGTGTTTTCTTTGCAGACTTAGGAGAAAATTTAGGGGGAGGTTCTAAAAAAACCTCCATGGAGTCCCCATCGATACCCTCCTCCTCCCAATTGACATCCTCTATTTCCTCACTAGTCTCATACCCAGAGGGTTTCCTACCACTCTCCTCCTTAGACTTCTTGGGGGCATTAGGGATAGAGAAAGTCTTAGCATATTCAATAATTAATAAAATGAGACCTTCGTGTAAGACAAGGCTCAAAGAGCTCTTCCTATGTTCTTTTATGCCATTTTCCAAAGACAACAAAAAATAATAGGGGAAGGAAATAACGTGCTTATGATGAAAGTGATTTAACAAAATAAAGTGATGCCTGAATAAAGTCAAGAACCTGCCATCAAGAGAGAAATACCTCATCAACACCTCAACCATTTCCACCCAAATGGGCTAATAGAGAGCCTATCATACCCACCACACACCACCTTGACCAATTTCTCTCGTTCTTTGTTTTTGAAAGAGAGATTTATAATAGAAGTAGAGGCTTTTCTATCTCTAAATTTTTTCCTTCCAATAGTAGGCAGATTTGTGATCATGCTAATGAACTCCTCAATAATTTGTAATTCCAAAGCATACACCTTCAACACATGATCCTTCTAATTGACCACAAAGACATTATAAATTTAGGAATCAAACCCATGACCCCTCCAACCTTAAGGATTTTCCAAACCCTCTCATTATTCATGACAACCTTAAATTAAAACGGTTCGACCCTACACCTATCCCCCCATAGTCACAAAAATCCAACACAAAGAAGAACAACAGAGAACTTTCTAGAGGAGAATAAACATAAGCGGCCAAAAAATATGTGAAAGAAAGCCCAAATTACCACCTAGAATCCATGTGGAACTAATTTTAAAAAGACTAGTGTGAAACTGATTTTAAAAAGACTAGTCATAATAATCTTTAAATGCTAGACAAATTCAAATCTTTTGATGTCCTTAGCAATCACTTCGGGTACATCCAAGGGGAAACCCTTAGTTTTAATCATAAGATTACATTTCTTCCCTCAAATAAAAACCAACCAATCAAACACCCCCTTGTGACCTTTGTACATCCAAGGGGAAACCCTTAGTTTTAATCATAAGATTACATTTCCTCCCTCAAATTAAAACCAACCAATCAAACACCCCCTTGTGACCTTTGTAATTCAAGATTTAAGATATTAAGAGCTTCAAAGGGGGGTCATTAATACCTCATTCCCTAGACATGGATATCACCCCAATATTGGTGACACAATCAACAAGCATATTTCCTTCCTGGAAAATATGGGAAATATGACAAATATCAAAATAATTAATAATAGAGATGGAGTCTCTAACAATTCTCTCAAGCGACGAACTAGGAGTTTGGCTATTCTTGAGGCAGTTGATAATGTTCAAAGAGTCACCCTCCAACCAAAATTTCTTGAAACCTTTAGATTTAGCCAGTTTTAGACCATAGTAGGTAGTAGAAGCTTCCACAAAGTGGTTTGTCTAGGTTCTCAAGGGGAGTGCCACTAGAGCTCTAAAGTGTTATCTGTAGTTATGGGCAATTTTTACAATTATGAGACTATCAATATATAAGAGTATTTTTCTTACATAATTAACAAGTTGAACACCTCCACCACTAGCATTATTTACCCTTTGTTCTAATTTATAAATGTGCAACCCAAACAAAGTGGGAGAGAGCAAGAAGCTTGCTTGATTCCAATGTCACTTCCAAAGCATTTTGAAATCCCTTCGCTTATTCTAGTTTTAGCCCTAACCTACTCATAAAGCCTATGGATTGCCACTCTAAACTTAACTCAAACCCAAAGTTCCTCCATCTTGCTCCAAATTTTATCTCTAAGCATTATGTCATAAGATTTTTTAAAATCCACAAAACAACAAGAAGCTTCTTCTTATCGAGTATTCCATGATTTCTTAATCAAATATCTAAAGATAATGCAATGATCAATAGTTTAGTGTTTTGGTTAGAAATATGCTTGCCTCTTTTCTCCCTTTCCTATTTTTTCCCCCAACAACTAATTCTATGGTCAACCATGCTCTCGAAAAATCTTTCCAAGGAGAGGATTAACCACGATAGTGTGGTAGTTTAATGAATAATTGATGTTCCCACTCTTATAGAGAGGGATAACAACACTAGATGTTAACCATGATAGTGTGGTAGTTTAATGAATAATTGGTGTTCTCACTCTTATAGAGAGGGACAACAACACTAGATGTCCACTTTAATGAAAATCCTTCCTAAATGACATTATTGAAGATGTATTTCATGTGAGGGTCTTTTCTCCCCATTTAAAATACTTTACTGGCAACCCACCTATATCTTGAGATTTACCCCTTACTAGATTCTTTATGCCTTGACTAATGTCCTCCTTCAGAAAGAGTTTTGTATCCATGTTGATCAATAGGGGAATGTTTTCATCTTAAACTTGCTCATGGAATAACTTTGCATAATCCAACCATTGAGAGTTCTTGAAATGAACCCTCTCATACATTTCCAATTAAATCCATTACCATGATGCATCTCTTAAGATATTTAAAAAAGATCAAGTAGACAAAGGTAAATAGATGGCCTAAGAATATTCTTCAAAGACGTCTTACACATAATAAAGAAGTCACGAATGAAGGAAAACAATAGGTGGATGAACAAATGATACATTCACTTGAATGCATGTATTAATATTAGCAAATTAATATAGATGTTTGTTGTAGATGAGTTTCACAAGTTTATATGGGAAAAGGCATTAGGGAGAGAGACAAAAATTACCTTGAAGAATATAACCCCACTTCTGACCGTCTACAAAAGGACTTTTAGGGGTCAATATCCCTTAGAGAACAAATATTTTCATAGCTCAACTAGGGACTAACTTGCATTGCCTTTGGTGTGAAATGAGTAGATGAAAAAAACAAGAGGAGGTATGGAAAGAGAGAGTTTGTGTCTTTTACAGAATCAGGATAAATAAATAAAAGAAACATTTTATTGTGGAATATTAAACTCACAATGACATCCAAATCGATACACAAATACAATCTATTATCAACTTTGTTACAAAATCTACTCAATAGAAAGATAATTGAAAAATGGAAGAGCTCATTATCAAAAGCTCTAGGATCCACTATCCCAACTTTTTGAACCTTTAAAAAACTTAGAATCCTTTTCTTAAAAAATACATTTACAAAATTTGCTTTCTTTAAATTTTTGAAGACAGATGGCAAGAAGATATCGAACGTCATTCTTGGAGCCAAACGTTAAGAAACATTGGGGGATTATCCAGTTCTTTTGCGGTTGAGTTGGAGGAAAGATTTCCACCATCTCATCCAAATTCAGGAGCTGAAGAAGCCTCCTCAACAAAGCAATGGCCCTCTCTTCGCTAACATTATCAGTGACATTCGCTGGATCACAGAACGTCACAAGCTTCGCAGCTCTCCTTCACACTAACAGTAGCGAAAATGGCCACAATTTCATGTCTCAAAATTTCACCAGAAAATTAATCCTGAAGCCTATTAAGGGCCAGGCATTGCAGACACGCAGCCAGAGCAACATAATCTCCCGGAGAATCGAAACCCGAACCTCCGTGCCCACATTTCAACAAGCTATTCAACTATTGCAAGTATGCCCTCCAATGACACTCTGAAGCTTTGAATATTTATCTGTTTTATCATTATTTGGACAAATCTTTCTACAACGCTGAAATTTTATGGGTGCAATGAATAAACTTATTTAGTTTCTTCCCTATTGGCGAAAATTTCAACTCCAGGCACTGGACTTACATGAAAAACGTGCCGTTCGTTGTAAGTTCTGTAGGAAAGTAATTCACACTGAGTTCTGAATACGATATAATTTTATCGTGGATAAACGCTTGACGGTCCTCGTCTGTTCTGGATAAGTTACGCAATTTTTTGTTAAGAGAATATTTTCACGGGCATTTTTAATTAGTTTTTTATGTTTTTGGAATTTGACTCATCTTTTTTAAGGCTATAATCCTTTAATTTAGTATGTTTATTTATTAGTTGGCGAAAATCTTTGGTTTATTATTTGAATCTGCAAGAAAAACCGCACGGTTCATTCTAAATTTCTATGGGAGAGGAATTTATAAATCCTTTTTATTGGGATTCCATGCTCATCAAGTGCTACGAGGTTTCTGCTCCGTTCCGGATAACTTAGTAATTAGATTTTTAAGTTTGTTGAAATTTGACCCGTGTGTTTGCCGAAAAATTGCACGGTTCATCGTAAATTCTGTAGGAAAGAAATATGTAAAGAATTTGAATTATGCCATGCTTAAAGCATCCTTAAATGCTTGGGGCACTTGCTCTGTTCTGGATTGTTTATTCATTAGATTTTTTAAATTTTTTGTGGGACTTGACCCTTATCTTGTAAATCATTTCAAGATAATTTCTATGAGTACTCTTAATGACAATGATGTTTTTGCTAGTGTGATTTGGTCCTAATTACAAGGCAAGGAGACTTACTTAGCACACAAGAACCATTAAACATTTGTTAATTAGAAAAAACGGTGAATGCAATCTGTAGCTTGGGTCTTTTAATCTCCAGCATGTTTTTAATTGGATTAAGAAAGCAAACAATTACATGAGGTTTACAGAGAAGGCTGCACAGCAACACAAATTTCTAACCAGAGCAGGAGCGACATTAGAAAAAAACGAACAAGGAGAGAAAGGACATTACAACAAGATCAGAACAACAGAAGCCACTGACCAAATCCAAGCAGCAAGGACATAATAGAAGAACATTAACCAAGGCAGAAGTAAATCACCTCCCCAAAGATTGGGTAGGAACAATCACTTCTACAAGGCCGTGTTGCACGCAGATGGAAGGATCACGCAGACGGTGAATGTAATCTGTAGCTTTGGTTTTTTATTTCAGCATAATGCATTGTAAAAGATTTTCATATCTGAAAAAATTAAAGCATCTTAAAATCTGTGAGGCTCCCACATTCTCTTCTATATAAGTTACTATGTGTAAAGAAGAGCTTGTGGAAAATACTGCGTAGATATGTTTTTTTTTTTTTTAAGCTAAATAACTGGATAAGTTACAATGTGCAAAGAAGAGCTTCATCTTAAACTCTCCAAGGCTTCCACGTTCTTTTCTATACAAGTTACTATGTGTAACAAAGAGCTTGTGAAAAATACTGCGTAGATGTGTCAGTTTTATTTTCTCCTAAATAATTTGATAAGTTACCATGTTGTGATATTGCTATCAGGCTTCAAACGTGTAGCTTTTGGAGTCAAACTCATTGACCCATGTTTCATGGTAGTGGTTCACAAGAACCCATCTCTCATGATAATGAATGATCCACTTAGCACTCATTGCATCTAGGTGATGCTCACAGAGGTGAAGCATTGGGCCTTTCCGGGAGGTCACCCATCACAGTACTACTCCAGCTCAAACACGCTTAACCATAGAGTTTTCTCCAAGGTTATCACAATTTGATATGCTGTGGAAAATATCTCCTACTTATCAAGTTACCATGTGCAAAGAAGAGCTTGGAGAAAATATTGTCTAGATAAGTTTGTCTTTTCTTTTTTACTAAAATACTATAAATTATTGAATAAATTTCTAAAGCAAAGGCATTTTACAATGGAATGAGTTGGCATTTAAGACAACGGCATTTAGAAATGGCTCCAAGTTTTGAATGAGTATCCTCTAGCCCGTTTTATTCTAGAAATGATTTGCAAAGTTTCTAATAATTTAATTTTATTCTAAAATATCTATCTTAACTTTAGTAATACAGCTATTTGATAACAAAATGAGCTTCAATTGAATGGCTGCTCTCGTATTTGAGTGGCCTATGGCTAAGTTGCCAATCTGGGTACTTGTATAGATACCAGTACAGGGTTCTGGTACACCAGTATGGCAATTTTTTGCCGAGTTTAGTATGGCTGGCTATGATCTACAGATACATATAAAAGAATAAAAATAGAAAAAATATTGTTAAATAAGCGAAGTATTTACATAACATGAATAGAGTAAACAAAACAAGTTAGATAACCATAGAAACAGTTGAAAACTCTACTGATATTTGATAATTCAATGTTAAATGTCATGACAAGTCCAAATAGATTAATACTCAGTGCTAGAACTACAGGTAGCACCATGGAAAATGTAAACTATATAGATCATCATATTGTTCTTAATTGAGAACATCAGCATCGTCATGTACTTTATTAGAACCACAATCACTGGCAGTGCCACTTCCAGTAGCCGTGCTATGTGGGTTTCATGAAGAGCTCTCCTGGAAGCAAATGGGCACTTGTCGTGACATAGTATTAGCAAAAGAATGGAGTTTCGGCCCTTAGCACTATACAAGGTAGGCATGTTGTTTTATTGTTTGCATTTGACAAAATGAAGACGAGTTGTTTATTTTAGGGTTTATAAAATTATATTACCTTAAATTTTTTTATATTTAACACTTGTTTTTCCAATGCTAGTTTGAATGATTTCTCAGTCAAAACAAAGAAAAAAGAAGTCATTTACTTGTGGATCCACCCCAGGTTCGCCTCAGGTATGTCCCAGCAGGCTTGCATACATGCAGGTCTGACATGTACCCGGGATGAAGTGGAGATTGGCTGAATCATTTAAGGTACTAGTACCTGGCTCGTGCCATAGTGGTACTGATTTCCCAGAGCAGCAAATACCCAGCTTAGTAGTGTATATCGTTATTCAGTTCTCTATACAATCCTCAACTTCCTTTTTAAACAAGACTTAAATCTATTGTAAAACATAGGCGTATTAATACAAAACAAACTGTATATTAAGAATACATTGTTTATTGATGGTTGTTCCAGGAATTTTGAATGTGTAACTGGCAACTATCCTTTCTTTGCTTTTTTTCCCTAGTTCTGTAAAAGAGTTTAAATTCATTTTAAAAAATTCATCATGAAGGAAAGAATGAAGGATATCACAAACCAATGAGCTGACATTTAAAATTGTGAGGTTTAGTACTAGCTGCTCCAGTTGTTTTGGATATAGTACTCAATTTTACTTTCTAATTTTATTCTCTGGGTTGAATTATTCATTATAGTGGAACAAATGTGAGCATTTTACAAAGATGATATGGAATTCAATATTTATGTAGTTTAGCAACAGCCTCCAGGGTTTTAGATGTGTAACCTCTTGCCTGTTCTGTTCTGGACACGGTCCTTAACTTCTTTTAGAAAAAAATGAGTGTATTGTAAAACATTTGTTACTTTTGAACAAGTGACAAGCAATGCAGAACAAAAAATCTGAATATTAAGATAATTTAGTTCAGCAATGTGTTGAAGGAGTTTTGAACATATGACCTCTAGCTGCGTTTGTTCTGGATATGGCTTATTTTAGTTATTTATAATATTTTAAATTATTGTTATATCATTCATTACAGAGGAAAACATATAAGCATTATCAAGTGGCCCTTGGTCTATAGATGTAGTTGATTGGCTCACAAAGAGCTCAGCATGGATTAAGTCTTGCTGAGTGCGAAGGCGTGACACCCTTAAGGGATGAGGCTAAGATCATGCCTGGGGTGAATTTGGCCAAATGGACATCCCTCAAACCTTGGATCTAAGCCAAAGGGGGCAATAATTAGTGCACCTGATGCCATGGTTGCAAAAATGGCATTGCAGGATATTTCAATCCTTAAACAAAAAAAAGAATGTGTGGCTGTTAGCCTATTCTGTTCTGGATAGGGTCCACATTTTCTTCAATAATTTAAATATTTTACAATAACATTTGTTATAGCAGATAAATACAAACATTAAGCAATAAATAAGCTGGAATTAAAGACTCCGTAAGCTAGCAATGCCTGTTCCAGTGATCTATAGCCAGCTCTGTTGTGGATCAGGTTCTCAATCTTGTTAAGACTTAAATATGTTTAAAAATGTCAGTAGCAAGAAATGAGTGGGAGTTCAGAAATTAAGATTATGCTGTTTTACAATGGCTGTTGCTGGAGTTTTGAAAGGCTGACCTATAATCCGGACTTTAATCTCTGGATATGGCCCTCAACCTCTTAAAACTTGATCTAAACTTATTTAAAGACTTCTGCTGTGGAAAAATAATGAGTATTTATGAGCTGGAATTTAAAACTATGTTGTCTAGCAGTGGCTGTCTGAGAGTTTTTTAACTTGTGAGTTCTATCTGGCAACTTCCTTGCTTTTACATGTTGTTTTGTCTTACTTTTACAATGTTCCCTGAAATCAGGATTACTGGGCTTCAGTTGGATGCGCAGTAATGCAGTGCAGTAATACTGAGGTAGAATCTCCATTCCTGTAGTTTTAGTAAGTATCAGAAGTGTTATCCTCATTTTACATATGCAAATAAAGCAAAATGTACAGCAAGGCAACTGTAGATACGGTTCTTGTGTTATTTTGGATTGTGTAAAGGGATTTTCCATTTTACATTGGGATTAGTTGTTTGAAACTTCTTGTGATGATACCTAATATGATGTGTAATTTCCAGCTGGATGTCACATTGTAATATCTAATAGTTTGACTGGAGTTAGGTAGGGGCAGGCACTATGAATCCCGCGACCTTTCTGAGGGTACTTGGTCCAGAGCCATGGAATGTTGCGTAAGTATGTTGAAGTGTATATAAAATCTGGATTTTATGTTTTTATATATTAGCAAGTTATAAAGCTTTCCTAGTCCCAAGCATCAAAATTTAAGTTGCTAAAGATGAATGAAATTTACCACCAAAGTGCATTTCTGTTTAATGTTTTCATGTTTTTGCATATGTCGTGCAACAAAGAATTTTAATCTATCTCAAACAGAGAGTGTGCATGCCATTCTAGTCTTCTGCTTCATACAAAATCACTTTTGCCTGCACATCATGTTCTTTGGATCTCCATCATCTAGTAGTTGTCTGTTTAGTTCAGTACTCTGTCTTGATAGAAGAGAAACATAAAGAAAGAAAACCATTGCTCATAGTCCAAGAAAGACCATAGCTGACTAGGTCTCTTTTTTAAGAACATAGTAATTTTGTAAATCATAACCTTGCTCATAGTAATTTTGTGAAATGAAATTTTTAAGATTTAGATCTACCTTTTGTAATTCAATTTTTTTTCTTTTTTATGGAATATTCTTTTGTTCTTTACGGTTTACATTCTAATAGTTGCTTTTGTGATAGGTATGTCGAGCCAAGTATAAGACCTGATGACAGTCGTTATGGCGACAATCCTAATAGACTTCAACGACACACTCAATTCCAGGTATGTGGAGGAACACTTATTTCTATGATGCCTGCTGAAGGGTGATATGTTTCTTATTGGTTGCAATTCAATATAATTTGCATTGCAGGTTATTTTGAAGCCAGATCCAGGAAATTCACAAGATTTATATTTGAGTAGCTTGGTAGCACTTGGTAAGTTTTTGGTGGGGTTTTTCATTTTTGTAGGTTTAAAGATGGAAGACTATGTACACTTCTTTCTGAGCCCTTAACTCAAAGGATTAATTTGTGAAAGGGAACCTGTTGATATTAAATTCTTTCACAATTTGACAAAATTCTCCTCTATTGGGTCTAGAACATGAAGGGGCAACAAATATTTTGGATTGAGGCTGAATTTTCTCTCCAAATTTTACATCATATATTTGTGATAAGGTGTTGAAGAAGATATTGCTACTAACTTTGTTACTTAGTTGACAAGAATGCAATGGTTGATGTCAAAGCTTTTGTCGCTTGAAAATGATGCATGTTTGAGTTATCGAAGTCATTTCTCACAACAAGAATGCAGTTCACC
Organism: Sequoiadendron giganteum; assembly: GCA_007115665.2. NCBI lineage: Eukaryota > Viridiplantae > Streptophyta > Pinopsida > Cupressales > Cupressaceae > Sequoiadendron > Sequoiadendron giganteum. The sequence continues at coordinate 539,683,683 of CM021109.1, forward strand.
TTTATCCTTATTAGTACCAATTTTCCTAGGAGTCAAGACTGGAAGTAAATGTTTGAACATTTACTGACAAGTAATGGATGCTTTTGATGCCATCCTCTGTTAGTGTTTCTTAGATCAGATTAGATAATCAATTTAACAAAAGAAATGCAACACATAAGACAATGAACACAACAAGATACCCTGGGAAAACCCTCCTCTTGAGGGAGAAAAACCCAGCAAATATATCTCTTATATATTGAAGGAATAAGAGCAGAAATCTGCTTGAACTCAGGCCCAACACAATGCCGAATTTGATACAATGAATAATAGCACCTCTCCTAGATGCAAAGATACGAATGAATATGTTTCTCCTTGAAATCGGTCTGCTGCTACAAAATGATGATCTGCTGCTAGAAGATGATGATCTGCTGATTAAGTATGAACTTCTTCTAGGACTGCGAATTCTGCTCATAAAGAATAGTGCGAACTTTCTTGAGATTGAATATGTTTACAATGACAAAGTGACCTTGCATATATACATCACAAGGTGCCGTTTCACTTAGGTCGGCCTCTTTAGTGAAATAAATAAAAGATAAAATATAAATGAGGTCGGCCCAAACAATAATAGATAATAGGGTCGGCCCTTTATTCTTTTATGTTTATTGTATGCTATAAATTAAATAGCCGAATGGCTATACATTTAATTTGCTTTCTCCTTGGAATTTGTGCGATGAAGTGCAAACCATAGCTGCAAAACATCAACACTCCCTCTCAGCTAGGGATGAACTTCCATCTGCACAAGACATATCATATTAGAATGAAAACAAAATAGAATATCACCTCAATGTGATGTTGTCACCTCAACGTGACTTTTACCATGGCTCTCCCAGAGAGTGATACATAAGCACAAAATAAAAAATCATCACGGATTCCCTCACGTGATGCTGTCATGGAGTCACACACATGACATCCACCATAGCTTCTCCCAGAGGGTGGAAACAAGGGCTTTCACCTCAATTCTCTCTCAATAGAGAATTGCATTATCAAGGGCTTACACCTCAACTCTCTCTCAGCAGAGAATTGCATTATCAAGGGCTTGCACCTCAACTCTCTCTCAGCAGAGAATTGCATTATCAAGGGCTTGCACCTCAACTCTCTCTCAGCAGAGAATTGCATTATCAAGGGACCTCAACTCTCTCTCAACAGAGAATTTTAAACAAAGGAACACTGATACTGAGACTCCCTCTCGATCCTGGCTTCAGAGATTGCAAGGAAGACTTCTGGAGATGTACTCCCTCTAGCCACCAACTCAGTCCCTCTAGTGTTTACTCCCTCTTGATCATTTCTTTGGTTGACATGACTTCTTCACAAGATGCCTCAAGCTTTTCATCACTAAGTAATCTCTTATCATCTTCTTCTCCCTAAACCTGTCCAGGAAGCATTTTAGATAGAGATTACCAACAGTCCATAATTATCCAAAGAAATATCAAGATTAGAATTGTACAAGTTATATCATGAATGAAATTTTTCCACAGATCTTATGCTAGTGAACACAACACAATTCAAGAGAATCTACTATCTCTCTTAATTACAAGATCCAAGGAATAAATAAATGATATAACTCAGCAACCAAAGAATACTTATCTTTTTAACTATTCTGATAGGTCCAAATGCTGGACATAGTGTGATACGTTGTACTTGAGCTCATATCAGTCCGTAGCCTTCATAGTTTGAATACAATGATGACCTGAAAGGTACATTGACTTCAAGAGATATCTTCAGTCATCAATGTAGCCCAATGATTGCAAGCTATGACTCCAAGCTTGATCATTTCTCCATTTAGTATGACTTCGATATCCAATCTTTCCAGATGCAGATTGCTTGATGCTCAAGTTGTCTCAATGTTAGAGCATGAATTAATAACTACAAAACAATTTATGAACATTATTCAACCATGTAATACTTATCTCATGGATTTCAAAAACTCCTGAGTAATAGATAATTAATTCATCAATCATGACATGTCTTTCTTTCAATTTCTCAGAAGAGCTAATCTCAGCAAAGCCAAAAGACAATTAACATGATCCTACTTACAGTGATCACTATTTACTGGTCACACATAATCCTAAGTAAATAATATCAGAAATGCATAACTCAACAAATTTGAATTTTAGCCTATAATACAAAAAAAAACAAGGAATACTTATCTCTTAAGTAATCTGAAGGGTGGACACCATATGATATGTTGCTCTTGCGCTTAGTACACAACCTTCACAGCTTGAACATAGGCCCATGACTAGAGTAGAAATTCACTAGAATCATTTTGGGGAGAGATCTCAATCATATCCGCAAATGAAGCATGCTGATTAGGCTTGGTAGGACAATCCCTCGCATAGTGACCAAATTTTTCACATGTAAAGCATTGAACACGAGAGAGGTCCCACTTCTTCTTGAATGCAGGAGCACCATCTGACCCATTATCTCGATTCCTTTTAAAGAATCCTTTCTTCCAAACTTTTCCTTTCTTAGATGAATGAGAGGCGAGAACATGTAGATCTTCATTCTTAGAACTTTGACCAATCCCCCTTGCTGTATCTAACTTGAAGATAATTGGTACAATATGATCCTTGATGGAATCAACCAATGCTTTCTTTGCCCTAGTGTCTTTCTTCCTCCATTGCAGCTTCTATTCTTCCCCTTCAGGTTCGGGAACTTTTGTTTTCACAAACTCAGCCAAATCATTTTCTTCCAAGGTCAGCATGAACCTGAACCTCCATGATGTGTAGTTCGAGATCCTTTCGAGTCTATCCTCGATTTTCAGACCGTTCACCATCTTGAGAAATTTAGAATATAGACTGAAAAGAAGAGATAATGAAGATTGCAAACAACAGATCTGAATCTGATCACGATCTTTTCACACCCGCTCTGATACCATGTTAGTGTTTCTTAGATCAGATTAGATAATCAATTTAACAAAAGAAATGCAACACATAAGACAATGAACACAACAAGATACCCTGGGAAAACCCTCCTCTTGAGGGAGAAAAACCCAGCAAATATATCTCTTATATATTGAAGGAATAAGAGCAGAAATCTGCTTGAACTCAGGCCCAACACAATGCCGAATTTGATACAATGAATAATAGCACCTCTCCTAGATGCAAAGATACAAATGAATATGTTTCTCCTTGAAATCGGTCTGCTGCTACAAAATGATGATCTGCTGCTAGAAGATGATGATCTGCTGATTAAGTATGAACTTCTTCTAGGACTGCGAATTCTGCTCATAAAGAATAGTGCGTACTTTCTTGAGATTGAATATGTTTACAATGACAAAGTGACCTTGCATATATACATCACAAGGTGCCGTTTCACTTAGGTCGGCCTCTTTAGTGAAATAAATAAAAGATAAAATATAAATGAGGTCGGCCCAAACAATAATAGATAATAGGGTCGGCCCTTTATTCTTTTATGTTTATTGTATGCTATAAATTAAATAGCCGAATGGCTATACATTTAATTTGCTTTCTCCTTGGAATTTGTGCGATGAAGTGCAGACCATAGCTGCAAAACATCAACATCCTCAACTGTACATTTATAAGATCAACATATAATATGATTAAAGATATCAAGTTTCCACAATCCATCAATTATTTGAATGTGTTTTCTGGATTAGATTGTGTTGTTAATTTTTAACATCAAAACACATTCAGATAACATATAATATGGTCAAGGAAATATTAAATAACTGATGTCTTGAGGATTTGTTATGGATGGCCATTACAAGTGGAGGGAGGAGTTCTGAAGCCTGATGTCAATTAGATTTTTCATATTATATCCTCGACCTTAAAGCTGCTGTTGGGTTAAAATTTACTGCATTCTCCTTTTTTTATGGAAAGCATTTCTCAGCTCATACACCATTTATGTATCATTTCTTGTGTGTTGGATATAATGTCTAGAAGAGATACATTCCAATGCTTAGCTCATTCTTCCACCTAGAGATGAGAAAGCTTTCGACCCTCACTTTTTTCACAGATGTATAGCTTAAACATTTTTTTTCTATTATGTGCTTGTAAGGAACTTTACATTGGACTTTATCTGTTCTTCATACTTTATGCTTAAGTTGGAGATTATTTTTTTACTTATTATTTGTTGTAATCTTTAATTTTATGAGCCTGTTTTGATCAATCATGGTGATTAATATAATTCATTTGTTTCATTTTCTGTCACTTTGTTACTAAAGTTTAAGTATTTCTTATTAAATATGTTATATAATGCTTGAACAGGCATTGATATTAAAGCCCATGACATTCGTTTTGTGGAGGATAATTGGGAGAGCCCGGTATTGATTCTTTCCATAACTCAGACATGACATTTGATCATCTTTTTTTGTTCAATATTTTAAAAAGTGATGGAAGTTGCATAGCTGTAGAATATGCTATGACCAAGCACATATGTGATTGAGCAGGTTAATAGGTCTTTTATGGATTGAAATATCTAGATAGTCTGAAAGGATTATAGTGCAGATATGCTGATAAGGAAAGACCAGCAATATGAATAACTTTATTGAGAAATAAAATGCATGTAACATTAAAGAGTCAAGATGGTTGATTAAAACTGTCTCGGCTGATTTGTATAATTTTTTTTGAGAAAATAATAAATATAAAAGACAGTTTTTCAGTCTTGTATTCTTAGATGTGCCATTTCTAATGACCAACAATATTTTAGTTGTATATTTTGTTCTAATTCTACTAGAGAAAAGGCTAATTTTTTCGCATGCAAGTGACATTTTATGAGAATAACTAGAATATTCTGACAATTCTTAAATTGGCAGGTTCTTGGAGCTTGGGGTCTGGGATGGGAAGTTTGGATGGATGGGATGGAAATAACTCAATTTACATACTTTCAACAGGTTTTTCACTGTTTGAACTAACCCTGAGATCAATAACTCAATGTACCTGCATTCAATTGGTTATGCACTGTTTGAAGTAACTTTGAGATACAGAAAAGTGGCATTTGATTGTTAAGTAAGAGAGAAGGCACATTGATTTTAATTTTTGATTGTAGGTGCCATGTATTTTTCAAAGAGGGCTGTAAATGTTGATAGTTCAAAATAAGTGCTATGTGATTTTTCATAGCCTTTTATTGGGTGATTATGTTTAACAGTGTTACAAGGCCCATTAATATCACAAATAGATTCTTGTTGTGTTGCAGACTGTAAGCCTATATATCTTTCACTTTCCTGCAGGCTGGGAGTTTACAGTTGATGCCTGTTTCAGTGGAGATAACATATGGTCTTGAGCGCATATTAATGTCCTTGCAGGTTAGATTGTAATGCATAACCTAACTAGATTTGTGAGCTGTTTGCCTTTATGATTGTTATAATTTTATATGTAATATATCTATGTTGGATTTTAGGTCCTGTGAAATTTTGATCAGTTATTTGGTTCTGTCAAATATCAATTGCAGGGTGTTGATCACTTTAAAAACATTCAATATGCCCCGGGCATTACATATGGTGAACTTTTTCTAGAAAATGAGTACATTCTTCAACTTTCTTAGTTTGGTTATTGTAATTTAGAACTCACAAGAGCTATTGAACTGGCACTTTTGAATATATAAGATGCCTAGGTTTACTTTTAAAGTTTCAACTTTCAAGTGGTTTGCTTTTAAGTTTCAAGTAATCTACGTTGGCAGTGGTAGCTTCATTATGAATCATATGTGTGTATATTTAATAATTAATAGTAAGATAGATCATGACAATTATGAGAAATCAAAATAGATGTTGGTTCCACCCATTGTGCTTGAGGTCAAGTGGCTGAGACAGTATTAGTTATCACTACAAACAAACCTAGGTTCACATTCCAACTGGCATAGAGCCCCTGATATTTGTACTTTCTACTAATGCTGGCCCATTGGGCATGGATCTGCATAGTGTTGTGCCTCTTTGAGAATTGCTTCCATTATCAACATTTTTGCCTCACAATCTCAGAAAAATTGGGTATATTGCCATTTTGTGCTTCCTTGTCACCAATGGATCCTCATCATATGGACATGCCATTATTCCTGAACAAGTTAAATCTAATGAAAAGTTAAGTCACAATACATAGTTCGAGCTTGGCCAAAAATGTGATATCCCTTGCAGACTTTGGCCTTAACTTGCTGAATCTAAACTCAAGGAATATGGTCAGGTTCACCAAAATGAGAACAAGGATTTTAGTAACTATGAGCTCTCTAACACGTCTAGGGTTTTTCACCCTAAAGGAAGAGAGATAGACTAAAATGGCAATGTCCACACTTAAAATGTCCCTATACCACAATAGAATTCGTTGCACCATCTGACCTAAGTTTGCTGATTTAGGCCTCAAGGAATATTGTCAAACACTTCTCATACAATCTCTCTACTTGCCGATTCTGTGTTTTCAGTTTGCTTGCTTGTTTGGAATGAGTTCAATGTAGTTTAAATGCTTGCAAATTAACACTACAATGACTAAGCAATAATCTAGGATGATAATGCAATTCTTTTGCTATTTTCCAATGCATATATATGGTCTACACATAAGAAAGTGATCACCTACAGCAGTATGACATTTCTACAAACAATTGTCATGCAAAGTAAATATTGAAGCAATAGTTTAAGAGCTGAATGCAACCTTATTTCTCCTCATTACAGACTGTAATATATAAGCTGATTACAAATGCTAACATGACTAGCCAAGACTCTTGGCTTTACAATTAAATGAAGCTCTTAAATCTGAGAACAATGGCAGCAACTACAATGCTTATAAATGCATGCAAAAATAAGAAGAACCTGGTCTATATGATGTGCCTAGGCTGGAGGAAGAGGAAGAGTGGCAACCACATAGCATTGTCAAATGATCCCACCACAAACTAAATCGAACTCCTTCATGAGCCGCCCCTGTTCTGAAGTATAATGCAGATATTAAATAAATGACAGCCTCTTAGACCCCTCTTAATGATCAAATATTGTTGTCTTGATCACACAAATGGAGCACCCCCACTAGAAGAAGAAATGGATGCATTTTCTAGCCTCCATGAATAAAATCGTGGTCCTCTAGGTATGCTGATATAAGTCTGAAAACTATATCAGACTGCTGCTACCACCAAAAGCCTTGGAAATATATAAGTCGATGCAATAATCAAGCTAAAATTTGATATGCAAGATGTTCTCCAAAATCGCTTATGATAGACTCCAAAATTTTGGCCAAAGGCGGCCAAAGGCCACTAAAATTTTGTCCCTGAAGCACAAATGGAAGACTGAAGTATCTTCCTCTCAGCTGCAACAATTCAGAGGAATATTTCACTACCTCAATTATGCTAATCAATGGGAGTGATCATTCCCAATGATCGATATAATATTTTGCAGAAACCCTTGGTTCCACAAATGAACATGTCAAAGCAAATGTCAATCTTGGATGATAAAAAATGAGTCCTTAAGATCCTTTTTATACTTTTCCTGGGAGAGCTCACACACTTTCCTTGCCAATGTAGGATAAAAGATATATTTTCCCTTTAGCATACATATCTCCACATACTTTAATTTTATTTTAGTGACTTTATGTTATAATATTTTTATTTAGTCACTTAATTAAATTAATTAAATATAAAGTCACCCTTTTAATTTTTAATTTATTTGATGACTTAATAAATAATTAACTTAATCAATTTCTCCCTTATTTCACCACTTAGCCTTCGGGAGCATAAAGGCTAAATAATCACTGCGATAGCCACTAAGAAGGAGACATTACAGTCCGCCCTTCTTGAAATTGCTTGTCCCCAAGCAATCTCAACTCTAGATGCTGTAGAATCTCCTTACTGTCCCAAGTAGCATCCTCAACTGGCAGGCTCTTCCATTTAATCAAATACTCCCTTATGGTACGCCTCCATAATTGTCTCTCTTAGACATCCAAAATGGCTGTGGGTACCAAAATCAACTTGCCCTCATCATCTAGGGGTGGTAAAGCGGTGGAAGGGACAACGCGATGTCCTAATGCCTTCTTGAGGTGTGACACATGAAACACATTATGCACCCTATTGTCTGCCAGTAACTCCAACTCATAAGCCACCTTGCCTACTCGTCTGGCGATCCTGAAAGGCCCATAGTATCATGGCTTAAGCTTCTTTGCACCACTCTTCTTGAGAGTGGACTGTCAATAGGGCTGTAACATCAAATACACCATATCCCCTACTTCCAATGAACACTCAACTCTCCTATGATCTGCATACTGTTTCCGTTGATTTTTTGCCTTCTATATATTCCATAGTTCCACGGGGATGTGTCCCCCCCAAAAAAGGAGCCGTCTCAGAGATGGGGACGTTTCCGAGATGCGGAGATGTCAAGGAAACGTCCCCCTGCCGTCTCCCCACCCCTTCGCCGTTTCTTGAACGTCTCCTTCAAAAGGAGACTTCGTCACGTCTCAGAGTCTTTTGGACGTCTCTTCTCGGAGTCTTCTGGGCGTCTCCAAGACTCCAAGTTTCCCACGTTCCCCATTAAATAATGATTTTTAAATTTTTTTAAAAAAACGCAAATTTAGTAATACTGAAGTCAATGTAAAATTAAATTAAAGTTTTTAACTTTTTTCACTTTATGTTTTATTTTTCATTTCACTTGTGCGTGCTTGTGCAAGAAGCGACTGCATCTGGACTGAGAAGTGTTGAACCAGAAGTGAAAGGACGCCTTAAGATTTTCAACTTCAAGTCTTCAAGGGCATATTAGGTATTTAAAATTTTGTTGCTTTGATTTTTAGCTTTAGGTTTTTTTATTTTTTATTTTTTTCATTTGAAAACCCACGGCAAGGGCAACGCAGGTTGGAACTTGGAAATGGACTCAGGACTATGGAACAAATCCCTTTGAGGGATTCGTTCAATAGTTGGATGAACTGTTGACCGAATGCCTCAAAGTCTGTGACATCTGTTTGAGGCATTCGGTCAATAGTTCATCCAACTGTTGAACGAATCCCTCAAAGGGATGTCAGCTCATGGAAGAGGCGTCGCCTCTTCCATGATCTGACATCCCTTTTAGGGATTCCTTCAACAGTTCCAAACTTCATAGTGAAAATAAATTTTATTCATATTATAAATTTATAAGTTATTTTATAAATTTAATATTTAATAATTTATGGTCATTGGTCTGCAAAATGTGGAAGCACAGGCAAGACATGTAAACTGTTTGACTGAAATTTGAATGCATCAAAATGTGGAAGCACAGGCAAGGCATGTGAACTGTTTGATTGAATGCATTCGGTCAACTTGATGCATTCAATCAAACAGTTCACATGCCTTGCCTGTGCTTCCACATTTTGATGCATTCAAATTTCAGTCAAACAGTTTACATGTCTTGCTTGTGCTTCCACATTTTGCAGACCTTGATGCATTTAGTCAAACAATTCACATGCCTTGCCTATGCTTCCACATTTTGCAAACTTGGTACCATACCACATTTCTTATGCATATCTTGCAATATTGCAATCCATGAGACCGCATTTCTTTCAAGTTTCTAAGTTTCAGTTTATAGGTTTGATTTTTTTTTTTACATCGTAGGTCTGATTATTTTTTAACATTGTTTTTGCAGCATCATCATCATAATGAGTTCACACAATAGAAGTGATGATGAACCAAAAATTCAAAGTGAAAATGATTCATCAGATGATCTTGACTTTCAAATAGGAGGGGAGGCTATGGGTGAAGTTCAACCACAAGTTCCACAACATGGCTCAGCCTCAAATACTCAAACTACCACAAGTTCCATTGGCACTAAAGATAATAGCCGCCCTTCAGAAATCCTTCAAGAATGGGCCAAGGGCCTCTTTGATCCAAAAAAACCTTTAAAATAATTTGCATCCAAGGTAGCAGCAAAGCCTGGGGCAACTGGGGGCACTAGATTATGGAAGTGTCACATGTGTGAGCTTACATGGTTTGGCAGCATTACAAGAACTAATGCACACTTTCTTCTTATTCAAGGCAAAGGTGTAGATGTATGCAAAGTTGTGGCAAGTAACTTGAAGTACAGGGCAGAAATTTTAAAATTATGGGGTTGTAATGAGGATGAAGTGCTTGTATCTGCTACATTGCCACATAAGAGTTTGGGTGATCAGATTTCAGCAGTATCTACTTCTACTGTACAGAGTCAAAGGCCACCAAATCCGTTCAGTTTAAGTGCAGCAGAGCCTAGGGGGAAACGTAAGATGGCATCTTCACAACCTTTAACAGATTTATTCAATGTGCAGGCAAAGGATGAGGCAGATGGCATTCCATTCCACGTGGCTCGCTCTCCTTATTATAAGGAAGCTGTGTCAAAGATAATAAGGGTAGGACAATCATATGTGCCACCAGGGGAGAATAAATTGAGGACAACAATCTTGGATCAAAACTATTCCAAGATTAATATTTTGATGGAGAAGATAAAGAGAACCTGGGTCACAAGTGGATGCAGCATAGTCATGGATGGGTGGATGGACATTAGGCATCGTCCACTCATCAATATCATCATCACATCTGTAGCAGGCCCTTATTTCCTTAGGGCTATTGATTGTTCAGGGCATAGCAAGGATGCCCATTATCAGTTTCAGATCCTCAAGGATGCTATAGAGGAGGTTGGGCCACAAAATGTGGTGCAGGTAGTGACATATGCGGCCCATGTGTGCAAAGCTGCAGGGAGGTTGATTGAGGCAACTTATAGACATATTTTCTAGACTCCTTGTGTGCATGCTATGAATAATGCACTTAAGGACATGGGTAAAATAAGTTGGATCAAATCTATTGTCAGTGATGCTAGAGATGTGCAGATGTTTATTTGCAATCATCATCATTCACATGCACTTTTTCAGGTCCTTCTCCAATAAGGAATTCCTGAAGCCTATAGAGACTTGGTATGTGTTGGCGTAAAAACTAACACCTCTGGAGTGTAAGTTTGTATGGACAGCTATGCACACTACATAATGAGTGCTCTTCAAATTAGGAGGGGAAGCTCCCTCATTGTGCTAGAATGCATGGAAAAGAAAAGTAAACTAAATCCTATCTTTTTGTTCTCAGCTGGTAGAGGCACAAGGTTAAGAAAACCTAGAACGTTGCAGCTAAGGATTTTTTGGTTTCGCAGATCATTTAACTACAACTAAGCTAACTTCTTTAAATCTATCCAGTTTCCTCAAGAAAACAGAGCGTGAGGAAATGGAGCGGGAATGGTTTTATACGATAAGCTAGGTATAGATTTGCAACATGAAGGCAAGGTGGGCACAACTCTTTGCTCAGCCGAATAAGCTTATTATCACACACATCATACGATAAGCTTTAAGTACAAATTCTCAACTTGAAGGCAAGGTGGGCACAACTATTTACTCAATTTGAATAGGCTTATTTATAACAAAACATAAAAGATAGCTAACTAGGACAGTAAATTGCATAGGCGAGACATGCGTACAATCTATGATCAAACTAGCCACTATATCTAACTAAGGCAAACATTCACCATAATAATTGCATGGAACCCAAGTGGCATAACAATTCATTATCAAAATGAATGCTCATGAACAGATACAATAATAGCAATACTATAGGCAAGGTGGGCACAACATGTATGCTATCAAGCAAAAGTTCTAAATTACAAGGGTGAACCAATCTTGAGAATAGGCATGTTGCCGACAGTGCAACAATTCTCTATCACCAAGAAAAGCTAATTACAAATGAGCTAAAAGCTCTTATTTATAGACATCAAAGGTGTAGGCAACCCTAAAATCACCTTGAGTCAACTACAGTCTCGCAGAATTCAAGATCTTTATTCCTAAACCTAATTGAATGAAACTACACCGTTAACTGGAAAGATACCATCAGTTAACTGAAACAAGACTCAATAGAATAGACATGTGCAACATGCACGTCCTTATTGAAAGGAAAGCTAATTGATAACTACCATTAGTCAATTGGTTCTAACTGAAAGTCCATCCTCCTGCGAAAATATCTCTAAGAATGAGATAGGCGTGCATGATATCAACAAGGAAAACTCAAGGAATGACTTTGAGTTAACTGTTGCTTTTGACTCATCCTCGTAAATAATTGCAGGATCTAACTGAAAGTCCACTCTAAGTCCTCTCTGTTTATCATCTCCTCCAAGAATTTGTCGATTGTGTCATTATCTGGCACTTTGACGCTATCTACGATAATGAACTGCCTGTTCAACTCCTTCTCAGCATCCTTGATCGCCCTCTGATTGTCTCTAACTTCTGCAGTTACCTTGTTGAAATTGATAGTCATTACTGAGAAGTAATCCAACTTAGATGCCTCAGGATCTCCACCTAGGTTATCACGAACCAATTTCTCGGAACTTAGCCTGCACTGCATCAAGCTCAACATATGCACCATCTTCATGAAGATAATGGCACTGGATCTGAGTGACTTTGGCGGCTCTGTAAATGGAGTGATGATCTGTGTTCCTTCTACAACTTGACGCCTCTGACGCTTTTCTTGATTCCTCTCAATGGAAGAGTGTTGCATGACGAAACTGGGAAGTTTGACCATGAACACTCTGGTTATGAGAAATGCACACGAACTCACCGCACACGCAAAATTCCAGTGGTATCAACCCTTTGGATGTGCTTGATGCAAAACAGTGCCAACTTTTCTTATGAAACTGTGAATTAAGACCAATTTGGTCTTGAATCCAGTTTGAGTGAACTACCTTCTAAAAAACTCGCCTGTTGATTATGAACACGGCTATGTTCTGACAACTTTTTCCGAAAAGCTAAATCAGCTTATGATGAGGCTAAAAATAGCCTATTAACGGGCAATTTTCACAAAAATTTCTGAGATGTGGGTTTTGTAGATAAAATAATTTTAAGTAAACCCACAACGTCAGAAATTTGAAAAAACACCTTTTGCCTTGGCATGCAAGAGCTTTTCGGTTGAGAGATTTAACAGTCGTAGGGGGTTCTCGGGAACATTTTCCGCAAGAAAAACTGGCATATGGGTATTGTAGGCATTGGTGAGTTGAAAAGACCTAGATCCTCCATTTTCTAAAAAATTGAGTTTTAGGCTTGCATGCAAAGGGTCTTCAGCTGGGATTTGAACTGGCAGTTAGGGGCACTGGGTGCAATTTTTCCTGCGAAAATCTGGAACATGGGTTTTGTGTAGAAATGAATCCTAAGACAACCCAAATCAATAGTTTTGAGGAAAAATGTGATTTAGGCCCACATGCAAAGAAAATTCTAGAAAAAAGCACAGTGCTCTAGAATAGAGGCAACATGGCAATTTTCACAAAATAATCTAAGACATGGGTATTGTCGTTGATGTTGAAATACTCGAACTCAGATGATGCTTTTCTGAAGATTTTGCCGTTTTCTTTGACATGCGAAGAAAATCTAAGACGAGAATAGAGGAAAATAAGACAGAAGAATAGAAGTTTTTTATTTGTTTGTTCTCTCTCTCTTCTTTTGTAGAAATTCGCCTGTGCTTGAAGTAGAACTGATAAACTTGCATGCAAATGGAAAACGAAGTCTGAAATATCCTTCCTCTGATCATTCTGAATTTGTAGCTACGAAGAACGTTGAATTCTGACCCTTGTAGCACCTTCAAATCAAAATTTACTTGAGAAAGGTGTGTTTTATCAACTCAGAATAAGAAATAATGGACGCCATAGGCATAATAAACAAGAATTTATCATCAAAGGCATGTCAAATGCATGCATAGCCTTGGAAAGTTCGTTTGAACTCTAACTGAACCTTCAAAATCCATGCATGGCCTCTGATTGGCTCTCAAAATAGTTAACTGAATGAAAAATATACCCTAAATAGGGTGCCACCTTCAACAGTTCAATCAACTGACACATGCAAGCTGATCTCGCTCAGTTACAGACTAAAAATAGGCCCAGAAGAAGTCAACTTGAAAATAGTCAACTGAAGAGTTAATTTTAGTTAACTGAATCCTTTCCTCATTCGCACTTCTTTTCTTGAGTTCAAAATTCAACCTTTGACTTTAGGCGTCCTTTCCAGACTTAGACATTTTTTTGAAAATTTGAATCTAAAACCTCAAACGGAGCTCACGTTCGACCATTGATTCTGATTGAATGTCGTGTTGGATCAACTGGCTGACAGTTTCGTTGAAGAGCAGGACCAAATCTGACAAGAAGACTCCTTGAGGCAACAATTCAAAATTCATCAATCTGAGGCCTCAAAAAGATGGGGGCCCTTGGCCTCCAAGGGCGCTTTTTGACCTTAGAGTTAGAATATTTTCAGGCATTTTCCATTATTTTACTGTGAATTTGACCTCATTTCACTTAATGCTTCTCGGTGTTCAACAAAACTTTAGAACGTGTTGACTGGCTCACTGTGGAGCAGGCTGAGTTATGAGCAAGAGCTCCTGGAGAGCACTTCGCATAAAAACATCTTTTGATCTTCCTAAAACATGGGTGCCCCTGGCCTCCAGGGGCGCTTTTCCCAACCAGTGTTAGCCATTTTTGCAATTGGCTAAAAACTACTAATCTTCCAGTTGCAGGTTGCCGAGACATCCTCTGACCCGGCTAAGATAAGCAACGGAAAGCTGGAGTTGACACGGACAAGACGAGCATCTAAAATCATCAAATGGACTTCATTTAAGGCTTCAAAAGCTGCTTTTGACATTTTCGAACAGTTTTGAACAAGTCTGGAACCTCAGGTTTGACCACTGACCACGACAATACGGCAACTCAAATTCAACTACTGATAGATGCGTTGCGGAGTTGGACCAAAATGGAAACAAATCTCATGGGTGTCACTCGTTTAGAAAACTCCATCTGAAGCCTCAAAAAGATGGGCGCCCCTAGCCTCCAGGGGCACTTTTTGACTCCAGAGTTAGTCATTTGCAATTTCCCTTGTTCTGCGTTCAATTTTCGTTTTCAGGCGATGCACTTCTCCGTTGGACTGGCTGGCTAGCTCATCGCGAAGCAAACCGGATTCCAGAGAAGACATCTTGGAAGAGACAAGTCATAAAAAGTTGATTTGGATCCCCAAAATCAAGGGAGCCCCTGGCTAACAGGTGCGCTTTTGCCTTGGTGATCATCCCTTCAACCTCCGTTTTACATGCTCATTCACTCCACCGCTGCTGCCATTTGATAAGTCCTACGAACTGACTAATAGATTCATTGCAAAGCAGCGCTAAAGCTGAGAAGATCATCTTGGAGATAGTTAATGCAAAAACTAACATTTGATGCCTTGGATTCTTGGGAGCACCTGGCCTCCAGGCGCCCTTTTCTCCACCAGTGTTGGCCATTTTTTCAACTAGCTAAAAATCACTTAACTTCCAGCTACAGGCTGCTGACAAATCTTCTGAATTGGCTGGTAGGCTCATCACGAAGCTGGCAGGACTCCGGAGAAGACATCTTGGAAATGACAAACCCTGAAAAGTTGATCTAAGCCTCCAGAATCAAGGGAGCCCTTGGCTTAGAGTTGCGCTTTTTATTCCAGAGTTAGCCATTTTTTCAGCATTTTCACTCCGTTGAAAATCCCCTCCGAGACGAAGTAACTTTTTGGACAAAACTTGCCATAGAAACATCACCGAAGCGTTTTGAGCTTAGCTTTCGACATCGGGCACCTGGCCATCTGCCATTGATGAGTTTAGAAAACCTAACTTCTCACTTGAAAAACGAAAACTACCCACCAAGCTTAAACTGAGTTTTAACTGAAACCGACTTCACCATTGTGATTGTGAAGCAAAATAAGCCAATCAAAACAAATTTCAGCCAATTTTGACAAGTTTCAATTTTTAGGGTTTTGACCTAAAAATAGGGGTCCAAAAACCCTAATTTTCAATTTTTTCAAATTTTGCCAGTATCTCAGTGGCATCACACTGACTCAAAACCCATACTTGAATTGCCCAAAAACTATGTTTTGACATCATTTTTACAAGGTTTAGACCATTTTAAGCAAAATACCTTAATGAAGCAAAACATTTGGTTTGAGTACAACAGTATGCATCATACTTTATTCTCTTGGAGAGGATGCTTGAGTTGTAAGAGCCTTTGCAACTAATGGTAATGCAACAAAATGGAACAGATGGCCTGAGTCAAAGACACAATAGGGATTGAGGGTTAAGGAGGTGGTGAAGAATGATGTTTTTTGGGCTGATGCCAAATATATTGTCTCCATCATTGAGCCAGTCTTCAAAGTTATTAGATTTGGGGATTCTAATGCACCCTCCCTTGGAGAGGTATACGAATGCATTGATTCCATGCTCGATCAAATGAAGGCTAAAGTGTGAGAGAAGGACCCTACAATGCAATTCTACACTGAGCATGTTTATCCAATCATTCAACATAGATGGGAGAAACTCAATACTCCCTTACACATGGCTGCCTACACATTGAACCCAAAGTGGTATGTTCCACGTCCTGGTAGAGTGACACCTATAGAGGATGTTGAGGTGAAGGAAGGGTTCATGAAGGCCATTGACAAAATGTATGATCCTATAGAGGCCAGCTTGCTTTGTACTGAGTGGACAAAATTTGCTACTCTTTGGGGATATTCAAAGGCAGCCAAAGTAGATTTGGAGACTATGTCACAGGAGGACCCCAAGTTGTGGTGGACTATGCTGGGCCTAGATCTTTGATTACTACTCTAGCCATTCGTTTGCTGTCCCAAGTTTCTAGTTCTTCTGCTTTTGAGAGGAATTGGTCCACTTATAACTTCATCCACTTTGTTAAGAGGAACATGCTCACTTCTAGGAGGGCAGAGAAGCTTGTGGCTGTCCATAGTGCCTTACGTCTCATTGATCGCAGCACAACTACATACAAGGAGAGTCCAGCAGCCAGATGGGATGTAGAGCCAGAAGAGCTAGCACAGATAGATGAGGATGCTACACAGACAGGGCTGGTTTAGATGAGCTTGAGCATTTGGGGTCCCCGTCCAATGGTTCTAGTGATGAGGAGTTTGGCATGGAGCTTGGAGTTGGAGATGATTAGATCATTAGAGGCATCGGGCCATTAGCTATTTAGTATTTAGTATTTTGTTTTTGAAGTTTGAAGTTTGAACACTGTTTTGTTGATAAATTGATACTTGATTGTAATTATGAATCATGACTATGAAACTTTGAAATTCAAATTATGAATATGAAACAACTACTTCTCGTTCCAATCACAATGTGTTACAAGTATATTTTCATTTTGATTTTCACTGTTTCAATCTTCACTAGTTCAATGAAATCATTGCAATGTGTTTAAAACTTTAAACTCTAAAATTTACTTTTTCCTTAGGCTTTTACAGTTATACATCTTTTTATAACTAATTTTTCAAGTACTATATGTATTTCAACGCACTGCTACCGCGTCGCCGTCCCCCCGCCATCCCCAAACTTAGGCCCCCCCTCCCCCCCGAAACCTGTCCCCCTGCCATCCCCCCGTCCCGAACCCGAAACTCGGTGGAACTATGGTATATTCTCTCTAAGAGCCCTCATAATATCTTGATTCTCTTGCAACAAATCCCCAACACTAGGCACTCTACTGTCGCTCAGTAGTAAGTCAAGAAAGCTAGGCGCCTCATAACCGTACAATGACATAATGTAGGAGACCAGGTGTCTCTCAAACCCCCAATTCTGATATGTTGTAGATGATTATTTTCTTTTTGTGTTTTTGAGTTTTATACTTTTTTTTTGTGTTTTTGAACAATAAGAGAAATGCAAATAACAGGGAAATAATGTGCAATATAAATGTAAAGAAATTAACTAACAAGCTGTAATGAGAACAATGAGGACACTTTATTGTTCTATTTAACATTTACAATCATTAAATGCATTTGAATGCATACCCGGAGTCCAATGGTCAAGCTGATGAAAAATCTGGAAATGCATCTCAGATTTGAAGAAGTCTGATTTTGTGTCAAAATCATCTGATTTAGATCATTCTCCCTCTTCAATTTGCTGCTGTAAGCTTCTCCAGCCTAGCCGTCCCTAATACTAGTGAAGACAGCCCCAAGAGATAGGCGATTTAGCCCAAAGAGAAGACGTCTCAGCTAGGAATGAATTCTGTGTGATCTTAACAGCAGATTAGAACCTTTAGTAGCCATCTGATTATAGTTTCTGAACTGCAAATGGAGGATAATGGCGGCTGGTAAACATAATGGCATCTCCACAAACAAAACTCCCAAACCTTGATATTGTTCTTGCATGCAAAGATCAAAATGATTCTCTTGAGAAGCACAGCAAAATGGCAAATTTCAGTAGTTCTTTCACTACCTCAACCTGCAATATCCTTAAGGATTTCTCAATACTCAAGTTGAAACCCCAGCACAGCTGAAAGGAGAAGAAGAATTCACAAATTTCAAGTGCTCAACATATTAGGTCGAATTTGTGAAGTAAGTTTATATACTCCCCCTCAAAAGTTCGACTTTTCTCTCTTTACATCATTTAAATTATATTTGCTTTTGTTGTTTAAGTTGACTTAGGAAATGGCACCCAAATATTTTAATCTTTTTAAGTGGCACTTAATGTGAGGGTCATGACCTCATTGGCCCCACTTTATGACTTAAAGTGAAATTATAACATAAGCTTAAAAAGTAACATTTAAATAATTGATTTCACCATTGAATATGAAATCCACATAAGTCAACTCAACAAATCGTCGAATATATGCAAATATCCAGTCACCAGGTGCCTTGCCTGAAATAGTAACTCCTTGTATTTGACTTACTATAAATAGTAAGTGCCTCTCAAACTGACAAATGACATATGCAGAAGCTAGAACCTGATAACTCATGAGCTCTGATGATGTGTAATGTCCCAAACTGGCAATCACTGATGAGTAGAAGACCCTCTAACCACTGAACTAGCCCACGCGGGTCGCAATGATGGGCTAATCTCTAAATTGCAAACATTGACTAGAGAGGGGACATTACACATAAAGGGTGTCATCTAAATCGAAAGATGGTAAGTGGTGTTGTAGCAATACTCACAAAGATAAATTCACTTAACCCAACCTCTTTGCTGCCCTACAATGTAATTCCTGAGATACCCTTCCACCCATTTGTTAACAATCTTTGTTTGACCATCTGTCTGTGGGCGGTAGCCGGTGCTCGGAGTAAGTTCGGTCCCACATAATTTGAATAGCTCTTGCCAAAAATTGCTCATGAACCGACTATCTCTGTCACTAACAATGCTCTGAGGTAACCCGTGCAGTCTAAAAACCTCATGGAAGAATAGATCGGCTACCTGTGTATCCGAGCATGTAGCTGCAATCAGAAAGAAGTGAGCATATTTCGTGAGGTGATCAACAACTACATAAATACAATTTCTGCCGTGGGCCTTTGGCAAGCCTGTAATGAAATCCATAGATAAGCAATCCCACTTCCTGTCGGGAATTGGAAGTGGCTAAAGTAATCTTGCACGATATGTGTGTTCCTGTTTATTCTACTGGCAAACATGACACTCTCTGACGTACTGAAAAACATCTGCTTTAAGCCCTTTCCAAGTGAAACGCTTCCGAACTTGCTTGTAAGTCTTAAAATACTCAGGATGTCTTGCCATAGGTGCATCATGAAAGGTTCTCAACACCGTGTTCTTCATCTCCGATCCTAGGGTCAAAAAGATCCTCCCTTTGTAACAACTGAATATCTGTTATCCTGTACCGACCCCTCAACAATGCCAGAAGCCCAAGAGTCCTTGGCGTATTCTACCACAATCAAGTGTCTCCAATCCTCTGAAATCTCAACCATAGAGCTCAAATGTGGACGGCGAGACAAAGCATCAACAACCACGTTCTGAGTCGCTTTTACATAGGTAATGTCAAAGTCATATGATTGTAACTTGCTAACCCACTTTTGCTGACGGTCATTGAGATCTCGCTGCCGTAGGAAATGTCTCAGGCTGTTATGGTCTGTCTTGACACAAAATTTGCTGCCTATAAGGTATTGCCTGAATTTGGCCAACGCATGCATAATGGCCAACATTTTTTTATCATAAATGTTGTAGCTCCTCTCTGGTCCCCTTAACTTCATGCTCTCAAAAGCTATTGAGTGTTTGGCTTGCATAAGGATAGCACCAATCTTGTCACTCGAAGCATCACACTGAAGTTCGAAGGGTCTAGTGAAATCTGGAAATGCAAGGATTGAGCAAGTAGTCATCAACTGCTTGAACTTCTCAAAACACTCATGTGCCTTAGGAGTCCAAACAAATGCCCCCTTCTTCGTTAAATCTGTTAGTGGTGCGACATGCCGTGAATATCCATTGACGAATCTGCAATAGAACCCACACAAGCCCAAAAATCCCCTCAACTGTGTAAGGTTCTCAGGTGTAGGCTACTCAATAATAGCCCTGTGACCTTGTCAGGATCCATTCGCACACCCTCAACACTGATGATGTGGCCCAAGTACAACATCTCTGTCATGCCCAAATCACATTTCGATTCCTTGGCATACAAGGACTCCTTCTCAAGAATACCCAATACCGTATCCAAATGGGCAATATGCTCCTCCCACGTTTTATTGTACACCAAAATGTTATTAAAGAAGACTAGTACGAACCTCCTCAGCTGTGACTGACAAACTCTGTTCATGGTGGACTGGAAAGTAGCGGGTGCATTGGTTAGCCCAAATGGCATAACCACAAACTCAAAATGTCCACAATGAGATCTGAATGCTGTCTTTTCAATATCTTGCTCCCTGACACAAATATGATGATACCCTGACCTCAAATCTATCTTTGAAAAATAACACGCGCCATGGAGCTCATCTATTAGTTCATCAATCCAAGGAATGGGGTACCTATTCTTGATTGTTTTCTTATTCAGTATTCGATAATTGACACACATCCGTAATGTACCATCCTTTTTCTTGACTAAAACAACTGATGAAGCAAATGGATATTTGCTCAGTTTGATGTGCCCCATAGCTAGTAGCTCCTTAATTGTTTTCTCAATCTCATCTTTCAGCTTCTTGGGGTGCCTATAAGGAGTGATTATCACGGGTTTGGCACCCTCCTCCAACTCTATTATGTGCTGAAAATCTCTGTCTGGAGGTCTACTTGGTGGGATCTCACTGAATACCTTTTCGTGCTTAATCCTCAACTCCTGAATATCTTGGTGGTACTCTAGTTTTTTCTGCTCCCCTGGTGTTGGCATCAGTATACACCTTGTTGCCCACTCCACCATGTTATGGCGCATGAGTCTCTCCATTCTCTTGAGAGATATCATCTTGCAACTAGTATCTTTGATGGCCTTTAGCACATGAGTTTTCCCATCTACTTTAAACTTCATCTCCATGTCACGAAGGTTAAGGGTAAACTCTCCTATGTCATGAAGCCACTTTATTCCCGAAACCATATCAGTATCTCCCATATTTACCACATAGAAATCTGTCTTAAACTCGAAGTTATTCAAACACATGGGAAGATTTGGGATCATCTTGTCACACTTAAGAGTGTAACCATCTGCCATCTTGACCCATATGCCTTCAAAGTCCTCTGTTCAAATCCCACGCCTCTCAACCAATCTGGCATCAATGAAATTATGCGTGGCACCCATGTCGAGCAAAGTGATAATCTTTAGTCCAGCTAAGACACCATGCATCCTGAATGAGCCTTCCTGCTTTATGCTAGTGATGCATGCTTTAAAATTTACTTTTGCTTCCTGTTCATCCTCATTTTCTGTCTTCTCCACCTCATGTTATGTTCCTGAATCCTCGGGATCAGATTGCTGGTCTGATTTATTAGACTCAGAATCCTCATAGAATGCCCACATTATTCTGTTAGCCTTGCCCTTAGGTCTCAAAGGACAGTCGTGGTTTGGATCATATGGCCCTTTGCAGTAAAAACACAACTTCTTCTTGCGTAGATCGTTGAGTGTATCATGATCTAAGGGTGTTGTTGATTTGCCCTTCGAATCTGATTTGTCCTTCTTCTTGGAGAAGGATTTGCCGTCTCGCTATGAAGAGGATCCCTTTGATGAGAATTTGCTCGGTGGGGTTGCATGTTCCATACTCTTAGCCTTTTTCATTGCCTCCTATAGTGTTGGTGGGTCAAAGGCCTTAATCCAACCCTTTAATGGTTCCATTAACCCTTCAGTAAACAAAACTACCAATCTCCTTTCAGTAATGTTAGGCACCATTACTGACAATCTTTGAAAATCAATAACATATGCTTCAAGAGTTCCATGTTGCTTCAATTGTGCTAATTCTCGAAATCTCACCTTTGGATCCTTAGAATCAAATCTTTCTATCAACTTATTGGTGAATTCCTCATAAGTGTGGATAAGGTTATGGCCAAGAGTGACCAAACTGTGGTACCACCACTTGTGAGCAGCTCCCTCCAAGTGTAGTGTAGTGAATTTGCTAGCCTCCTCTTTGGGCATTGGTCTTAATGAAAGGTAATTGTCAA
Source organism: Sequoiadendron giganteum (assembly GCA_007115665.2). Lineage (NCBI taxonomy): Eukaryota > Viridiplantae > Streptophyta > Pinopsida > Cupressales > Cupressaceae > Sequoiadendron > Sequoiadendron giganteum. The sequence continues at coordinate 539,706,003 of CM021109.1, forward strand.
GCTTTTGCACGGTTGCACCTATGACTTGGCCATACACTTATCACTCCCATCAAAATGGGCCAAAGTCACTTTTCTAAGGGCTTGCTGATAGTCAATTCTTGGAACTATAGGAGGACGGTGATCATTTCTTCTATTCCTTTGATTCATGAATTGATCAAAGGTCCACTGTTCTCTAAGATCAAGAGGTAAGGTGGAATACTCCATGTAAGCTTATCTTGCATCATCCGCAAAGGGTACTCTGGTCTCTACTTGTGATTGTTCTTCCCTTGGAGTGAAAGTTGGGAAAATAGGTCTAGAGGCTGACCCTCTAGTGAAAGCAACATGCTGTCCAACTGTTCTATCTCTTCCATTGCCCTCCAAGCCGTTGTTGCCATTATTCCCATTAACACCACTATTTTCTCCAACATTGTTTTGCTGATTTTGATTCTGAGCCGCTTGCTGACCCATTCTAGAAAGCAAGCGTGATATCATATCAATCATTCCATCAAACTTTTTCTCCATTCTAGCTTCTTTTTCTCCCAAGGCTTGTGTAAGACTGTTTGACATGTTTTCAACTGTTTCACCGGTATCTTCCACTATAACCTGTTGTATATCAGCAATCTGATTTTGTTGAACTGCCCTTTGGCGAGTATAATACCTGTGTGGCCCAACTTCTTGTGGCTGCATGAAAAACTTTTAACCCTCCAGGACGGCAGGATCAAAGCTCCGATACCACTGTAATATCCCTTGCAGACTTTGGCCTTAATTTGCTGAATCTAAACTCAGGGAATATGGTAAGGTTCACCAAAATGAGAACAAGGATTTTAGTAACTATGAGCTCTCTAACACATCTAGGGTTTTTCACCCTGAAGGAAGAGAGATAGACTAAAATGGCAATGTCCACACTTAAAATGTCCCTATACCACAATAGAATTCCTTGCACTATCTGACCTAAGTTTGCTGATTTAGGCCTCAAGGAATATTGTCGAACACTTCTCATACAATTTCTCTACTTGCCGATTCTGTGTTTTCAGTTTGCTTGCTTGCTTGGAATGATTTCAATGTAGTTTAAATGCTTGCAAATTAACACTGCAATGACTAAGCAATAATCTAGGATGATAATGCAATTCTTTTGCTATTTTCCAATGCATATATATGGTCTACACATAAGAAAATGATCACCTACAGCAGTATGACATTTCTACAAACAATTGTCATGCAAAGTAAATATTGAAGCAATAGTTTAAGAGCTGAATGCAACCTTATTTCTCCTCATTACAGACTGTAATATGTAAGCTGATTACAAATGCTAACATGACTAGCCAAGACTCTTGGCTTTACAATTAAATGAAGCTCTTAAATCTGAGAACAATGGCAGCAACTACAATGCTTATAAATGCATGCAAAAATAAGAAGAACCTGGTCTATATGATGCGCCTAGGCTGGAGGAAGAGGAAGAGTGGCAACCACATAGCATTGTCAAATGATCCCACCACAAGCCAAATCAAACTCCTTCATGAGCCGCCCCTGTTCTGAAGTATAATGCAGATATTAAATAAATGACAGCCTCTTAGACTCCTCTTAATGATCAAATATTGTTGTCTTGATCCCACAAATGGAGCGCCCCCACTAGAAGAAGAAATGGATGCATTTTCTAGCCTCCATGAATAAAATCGTGGTCTTCTAGGTATGCTGATATAAGTCTGAAAATTATATCAGACTGCTGCTACCACCAAAAGCCCTGGAAATATATAAGTCAATGCAATAATCAAGCTAAAATTTGATATGCAAGATGTTCTCCAAAATCGCTTATGATAGACTCCAAAATTGGCCACTAAAATTTTGTCCCTGAAGCACAAATGGAAGACTGAAGTATCTTCCTCCCAGCTGCAACCCTTCAGAGGAATGTTTCACCACCTCAGTTATGCTAATCAATGGGAGTGATCGTTCCCAATGACCAATATAATATTCTGCAAAAACCCTTGGTTCCACAAATCAACATGTCAAAGTAAATTTCAATCTTGGATGATAAAAAATGAGCTCTTGAAATCCTTTTTATACCTTTCTTGGAAGAGCTCACACACTTTCCTTGTCAATGTGTGATAAAAGATATATTTTCCCTTTAGCATACATATCTCCACACACTTCAATTTTATTTTAGTGACTTTATGTTATAATATTTTATTTAGTCACCTAATTAAATTAACTAAATATAAAGTCACCCTTTTAATTTATTTGATGACTTAATAAATAATTAACTTAATCAATTTCTCCCTTATTTCACCACTTAGCCTTTGGGAGCATAAAGGCTAAATAATCACTGCGATAGCCACTAAGAAGGGGACATTACAAAAATTATTGTAGTCAAGTTTTGCATTTGAAATTGCAAAAATATCCCAATGTGAAAATGCTCTGATAACTTGACCACAAGAAATTAATTGGATAAGTTACCATAAGTGAGTTGCTGATTTTGAACAAAGAGCCAAAGAAATTAATTAATTCTGGTATATGATATATATCTCCATTTATTCATAGTGGGAAAGCTACCTCTTAATATCTTATATTCTTTGAAGATTAAGTACCAGAGCGCTGCAAGTTTCACCAAACAAGAGTGCCCTTAGCAGCAGGATTAAGAGGGATCCTCATCCTACCTTCCATGGATTGAGAGAAAGCATGCCGATCAGCTTTCAAGTTTAAAGGAACCCAGCTTTTTATTTTGCGAAAGATTCTAAAGTCTATTACTTGATTCAAAGTAAGGAAATTATAGTGAGAAAGCCATTCTTTAAGTTGTACTTTGATCTGAGGTTTAAATTGCCTTAGGGTTTTGCCTTGTAGGAGATGAACCCTTTTGCCATTTCTAGGAGGCCAAGAAATGTGCTGAGATGAGAGGGAAGACAGCTTCCAGATTTTTCTATATTTGGGATTTCTTAATAGAAGGGGCAGCAATCAAGGGGATTCTTTTAACCTGGCAATTATGCTTTTGAGTCAGGAAGGTAGCCCGCCATCTATCGTTAGAAGAAATCATTCACTAAAGGAGTTTAGCAGCCAAAGATTTTTGATGTTCACAGAGGCTTCCCAAGCCAAGACTTCCTTTCATTTCTGTAGAATGATTCCTTTTGGGGCACTAATAATGCTCATTTGGAAGATAGGGAGGGCTGCCAAAATTGTGTTGATTAGCAAGACCCTAGCAGGGGGGTCAGCCAAATATTAGACCAGCTGTTCATCTTAGCCTTCTTTTTTTTAATAATTTTTTCCAATAGGAAGACTTTGGGTTGGTGAAGGATATCAACATCCCCAAGTATAAGAATGTTTGTTCATGATTGACTTTGTAACCAAGAATTTGATAAATCTCAAGAGTCTTGTGGACATTTTGATGAGAGAAGTAGATGATAGACTTTTGGTCATTATTCTTGCTACTGGTAACTCTAGAAAATTCCTTGAGAAGAGGGGCAAATGGTCTTGCGGTTTGTGGAGTGGCTCTACTAAGAAAAATTGTGCCACAAGCAAATTGGGTGCAGTTTAGGTCCTTCCCACCTTGAGTGGTAGGGATGCCGAAGAGTTCCTTCTGCTGTCTTTTTGGTTCTAGCCTCTTTCCCAACAACTTAAATGACAAATCTAATGATGTATAAGAATGGGAAAAGAGGGTGCCCTTGTTTGAGACCATGAGAAAGAAGAAATGAGTGGGGCTGCCATTAACAAGAGGAGCAATGCAAGGGCTGTCAATATAGGCCTCAAGCTGATCCACTAGATGTGTTCCAACTCTTGGTTTTAGTAGAGTATGATAAATAGCCTTGTAATTCAGTTTGGAAAAAACATTGGCCATGTGCAACTTGATGGCCACAATTTTCTTGTTAGAAAACTTACAAGAGTGTATAGCTTCTTGGGTGAATGATTCATTCTAAAATTTGTATGCAAGGAACAATGTTCCACAGAGTTTCCTGATGGGGGGATGGCGATGGGTAGGGGGGGAGGTAGGGGAGGAGGGCGGCGCTGTACTTGAAAAAATAGTTATAAAAAGATGTATAAGAGTCTCAATGTTGAATTTACAAATAAAAATTTGGAAAATTACTTATTAAAATTTAAAATACTATAATACTATTAATAGGAATTGGATAAGCAGTAAGATTGAGAAGAAGATTGATGGCTGGAATAGGCAATACCTATCCTTGGCTGGCAGATTTCAAATATGTCAGGAAATCCTCTCCTCCTACAACATATACTTTGCTTCAGTTTGGCTCTTCAGTAGTTATCAAGTAAACAAAATTCAGAAAAAAATCAGAAGTTTTCTCTGGTTGGATGGCAAAGGGAAGAAGAAAAAACACGTTGTTAGGTGGGATTAGTGTTGCCTTGACAAGACTCATGGAGGTCTAGGCTTAAAGGACCTAAGACTACAAGGCATCGCTCTCGTTGCCAAATGGATTGCCAGGGCTTTGGAAAGATTGGAGCCTTGGAAAATCCTAATTAGGAATAACATTCGATTGGCTGTACCCAAACATGCCAAAGCATGGAAAAACCTGCCTAGTTATGATATTCTCTTGAATAAGTTTCCCATGTCCCCTACTGGTTGCTTAGTGTTTAAGAGCTTGTGGAAAGCTTGGGAGGTGATCAAGCCCAATGTTTCTTGCATTAGTAATAATATTTGCTCAAGAGATGGGAGCAGTTTTCATTCATGTTACTCTCCTCGGTGGAACCTGGTACATAATGGTAAACCCTTGGCGCTTCTGCAAGTGTGCTCTGCGAGAAAATGGAATCTGGGGGGCATCCAAACCTTCAATGATCTACTCCATGATGGTTTGGTTAAGAGGTGGGACAACCTAGTTGCTGACTATAGTGTGTCTGCTAACAACTTTAGGACCTATAGCACCATTGTTGAAGCCTGCAAAGAAGTCCGTCTCCCAACCACTGATGGTCTTGAGGTTAACCTAGCCATGGATTTTGTGTGGAAAGATGGTACTAAGCTGAAGGATCTCAAAGCTAGGCAAATTTACAAGGACCTCACAAATGTTAACACTGTCATCAATCATGCAAATAAGTGTTGGGGAATTGATCTCCTAGATGTTGCTTGGTTTAAGCTCTTTGATTCTCTTTGGCAAAGTACTAAGGAACCTAAAAAAGCTTGTTTCAGGGGGTTCATCTTACTCCATAAATTGCCTCACAAATTTAACCATGTGGATGTTGACATTTGTAACATTTGTAGGGTTCCAGAAACAATGAAACATATTCTGTTTGAGTGCATGTTTGCCAAGGAAATTATTTTGCAATAATCTTATGATTTGGGATAAGAATGATAGATTAGATTTTATTCATATTTTGTTTAACACCAGGAAACTAAGCAAGGATTATCAAACTTTTTGGAATGTTCTATCCATAGTTGGAAAACTCGCCCCAAGAAAAAACTCGCCAAGCCAAAAACTAGAGAGTTTTTAAAACTCGGAAAAAACTCGGCAAAAAAACTCGGGAACTTAAAAAATTGCATAAATTTCATTAGAAACACATTTTTTTTGCAAAATTCAATGACAAGATGAATCCAATGAATCCATAAATGAGTACAAAAGTGTTTTCTATTAATTTTGATTGACTTCAATGTAAATTGATTACAAAATCGCATTCTTATGCGGAATCCCAATGGCTAAAAGCTTGAAAGTCTAATACATGAAAGCAATAAAACTAGAACTAGAAGCAAATACTAAACAGTAACTAAATACAACATGCTAGGCTTTCCTCTTCCCTAGTCTAGCAGCAGCTAGGGAAGAAGGGGTGGGTCCTCTAGCCCTCCCGCGTGTGCGTGGAGGTGGTGGCGGTGATTGCACTCGTGGTGCTACTGTTACTGCTACTGGCTCCTCAGCTGGCATGGAAGGTTGTGTCTGTGGCTCTGGCTGTGGCATGGAAGGTTGTGTCTGTGGCTCTGGCTCAGGAATGTCCTCCAACCCTACATCTCTGATGCACCCACATCCTCCATTGCTTGTCTCTCAAAGTCAAGGATCTCGTTCGCGCTAAACAATGGAGGCTGCTCATCTCGCCCTGTCCAATCACTATAAGGATCTATTTCATCTAAATCAATAGGATCCAGTGATTTTTCTTCTACTCTCTTTGTGCGCAACCGAAGGTTGTATTGCACAAAGACAAGATCATTCAGGCACTTTTGTGCTAACTTGTTCCTCTTTTTCGTGTGAATGGACTCGAACAAGCTCCAATTGCGCTCACAATTGGATGCACTACAAGGCTAACATAATACGCGAAGGGCAATTTTTTGAAGATGTGGGGTTTTTCCACCCCAATTTTTCCACCAAACCTCTGCAAAAAAAATAAATATTGAAGAGTTAGAAAACAAAGTCAAAGACTCAAAAGTCAAAAGTAAAACACATTTTATCAAATTATATGATCATGATGCATGTGAAATAAACTTAAAAGTTAAAGACTACCAATTTTATACCTGGTGGCAGAGTGTTTCTTCCTCTAAGAGCCATCTCTGAAGAAAAGAGATTACCAGTTGCTTCCCTGTACATATCCAACTCCATGACGATGTGGTCTCTCGCTGCAACCTCGGATTCCATCCTCTGAAAGCATGTCATGAGCCCCTCCATAACCTCTCCATTAGGATCGGAGAAGCTCTCTGAGAAGAAATAATAAGGGTTGAGGAAGTACCCTGTTGCATGGATGGGTTGGTGGAGTTGATTGTTCCACCTCCTATCAACAATTTCCCATATGGGATCAAATTTCAGGCTGTTCCCCATGTAGTAACTTTTGATAGCCTCTTTGGCGCTATCCATGGCCTCATAAATATATCCCATGGGGTTTTGATCCCCATCTACCAAGTGAAGGACTCTTACCAAGGGCTCCGACACCTAGATTAAAAATACAAAAAGATCAAAGTTAGAAATTTATAATGAAAGGCTTAAAGTTAAATTAAAAAATATATATATTTATATTCAGCTTGAGTTTAAAATTAAAATCAAAGTTTTGAAGTTACCTTCATGATCTCTGTAGCTTTTTGTGCAAACAAGTGGTCAAAGACTATTGCAGCAACTCTCTCCTTCAGGCTTCTTTGAATATGAGGAGTCATTCCATGCTTGACTCACAAACATTTGTTTTAAAAAGCCCAAAGAATCCAAAATGCTTTGCAACGTTATGAAAATCGTTGCAAACCTTGTGGCACCTGGTCTCACCAACTCCTTCCCTTGCGTATGATCTCTCATCAAGCTAAGAACCCAAGGGTGATTGTAGATAAATTTTGTGATGCTCCTTGCATCATCTACAATCGGTGCCACCCAAACAAGTTTGCCTATGTCCTCCAAGAGAAGGTCAAGGCAATGTGCCGCACAAGGTGACCAAAAGAGTGATGGATGTCTAATCTCAAGCATTCTTCCTGCTGCCACATACGCTGCTGCATTATCTGTGATAACTTGCACCACATTAGCAATCCCCACCTCCATCACAACTTCTTCCAACAATGTACACAATGTATCTGCAGTTTTTATCCTGTTGGAAGCATCTATCGACTTCCAAAACACAACTTCACCTTTGCAAGCAACCAAAAAGTTAATGATGGTGCGGTTTCTCCCATCCGTCCACCCATCAGAAAGAATGGAGCAGCCATATTTCTTCCATTTAACTTTTTGTTGTTCAACCACTTGCATTGCCCTTTGGGTTGCATTTGTGAGCAACCTGCAGGTACAAAGTAAAATAATTAAATAAGTACAAAATTGTAAGTTTTAAACAAAAAATAGCTTCAATTCAACATAAATAATAAATTATAAATTAATTTGATTTAAAGAACATAAACTTAGCATAAAATTTAAGTTGACTTTCACCTACCTCCCACTCAAATCTTTGCGAGAAGGTGGCTTGAAGCCTTTTCCCGCAACTGTCAATGCAGTGACCATATTGTGCCAATAGGGACTACTTGCCACATTAAATGGTATGTTATGGAAATACCAAAAGTTAGCACATGCCGACTCGGCATGTTGATGCACCTCCTTGTTCCACCCTGTAGCCTCCAATGATACCTGTGCTCCTGGTGTGTTTCGAGGCACAAAAAAACTCTGTGGGTTGTGTGAAGATGAAGGTGGTGGTGGCACTGGCACTCTAGTCGAAGTCGAACTAGAGGAAACGGGGGGCCTAGAGGACAGTACAGCTGTGGCTGTGCTATGAACGCAAATCCGTGGACCACGAAGAGAGCCAACAATGCCAATATCTCCCTCCTCATTTGACTCTATCTCCATGTGCTTAGCCTCGTGCTCCTAAGTTTGGCCATGGGCATGCGCATGTCCACTAGCTATGGCAGCTGCTATGGCTTTTTTTGCCCTCTCCCTTTGCATTTTTCTTTCCTCGGCAATTGAGAGTAGTGCAAGCATCTCTCTTCTAATCTCTTCTTTGGGCTTCTCACAAGGCTTGGCATAACGCTGAGGAATGCCTGCAAGATGGTATTTGAGGCGATTTATGCCTCCATGATATGTATTCTTGCACTCACTGCAAACAACTGTTCCAGGTACGTGCCCTCTCACACCATACTTCCATGTAGGGTCTCTAGCCCCTGCAGGACGAGTGCCTGGAACCCATGATGATGGTGTAGACGGGGTGGAACATGGTGGGGCGGGGTTGGAACCTGATGCTGAGCCAGAAGCCATTATAGTGTGTATTCAATGCTCAATGATCAATCTACACACACAAAAAATATGTACAACATATTAGTTTTTTAATACAAAAAAAATTTAAAAACAACCTAAATCATTAAAAATTTAAAACTTAAAAGATATAGAGCTAAATTTGATTTAAATTGATACAAATGTGTTTAAATGAATTATAAATTAACATTATTAACTAATCTTATCATTTTACACAAAAAATGAACCTAGGTCTGAAAATTTCAAAAAACAATGAAAAAAATGAAAAAAATCAGCAAAAATCAACAAAAGATTGTGATGAATCTTGTTTTTTGGATTGTAAATGCAAAAAAATTGTTTCTTTGTGCTCTATTATGACTTTTTTTCAATTTGGAATGAGTATTTTGCAAGAAGAATGAAAGAAAATGATTAAGCAAAAATAAAAAACAAAAACAAAACCCCTACCTGTGAATCGAATTTCTCTTCAAAATCCACACAAAATGGCGTTTGAATCTGCTCTCCTCGATGGCAAATCGTTGGAAATGATATCTCCTTGCTTGGGGGGGGTTTTGAGCTCCTCACACAAACTATCATTCAATTTCGAAATGAAATGAAACTGAAAAAAACGTTTTCTGCTTTATGTTCTACGCGGCCAAGTTTTTTTGTCGGACTCGCGAGTTTTTAGTGGCGAGTTTTTCAAAAAACTCGAAAAAACTCGTTTTTTAAAGGATGGCAAGTTAACCTCTTAAAAACTCGCGGTGGAAACAAACTCGCGAGTTTTTGAAAACTTGGCGAGTTTTTCACGAGTGTGCCAACTATGGTTCTATCTACTGAATTATTGTGGTATGTGTGGAAGGCAAGAAATGCTGATAAGTTTCAGAATTTTAGGAGGTTACTCATTGAGTCTTCTAAAAGACTTATCGTTGACAATATTATTGTGCAGGTCATCGTTCACATGGAGCTCTCTATGAAGAAATTTCAAAGATTGTTTGGGGAGGGCACTGTGGCGGTTTTCAGAGAAGAGGTTAAGTGTGGGCATGCCTATCACTGTAACCAAGAAGAGGCGGATGCATTCCTAAGAGTGTTGAACGAGTTTCAAACAACTTTCAACCATTCAGCCATTGAGGACGTGGCATCCTCTGCTCAGCTGGGTATCGTGGACACAGTCAGTGGAGGAGCTGATAGCGCCTAGGAAGGAGACTGAAAATGCCATAGAGGGGGTGTAAATATGGAGTTGCCTGGCCAATTATGTTATTGAACCGTTTGTTACTTACGTAGTGTAAGACTCTGCTGCAATATATGGGCAGTGGTTTAAATTCCTGCTGTATTTTGATGTATTCTGGACTAATGTAGTCTGGTCGCATATGTAATTGTTTAATCTTCTATATCTAATACAAAATAATACTATTAATACTACTTAACAAAACCACCATAAAAAAAAAAAAACATTAGAATGTCAATTAGTCAAACTCGAATGTCATGATATACATTATATATTAAAATTAACTACATTGCTGCATTTCTCCTTGCAGGTAAGCATCGGGGAAGATTGTCCAATTGGATGATCATGACGATATTATAGATGAAGACTTGTAGGCAAACTTGGACTTGGAGAGTACATGGCAAATCAAATGAATTCAATGGGAGTTTGGGGGCAATGCCCCTAATGGGGTCAAGGCGTAGTGCTCCTCGTAGGGGTCTAGGGGCAGGGCCCCCAATAGGGTTGAGGGGCAACGCCCCTTGTAGGTTTTGGGGGTAGCATCCTCGACACAGTCCCTATCACGATACAAGGTGGGGTTGAGGGGCGGAGCCCCCGCCACCAAGCCCAAATTAAGACCCCCAGAACCACACAAACCTTCATGGCATACATCGTTTTGCATTCACAATTAGACCCAATGTAAGACCTTCAAAGCCACACAAACCATCATGGCGGACATCATTTTAGGGTTGGGGGGTGAATTGGACTTTTTAAAGTTAAAAAAAGTTAAAAAGTGGTGAAAGCGCCCAAAGACACCTCAAGTCCGATGCAAACTGGTAACATAGATTTTTTATTTTTATTTTTATTTTTCACCTTTTCTAGCCTACCGATTGAGGGAGACACCTGATATATACATACAAAGTTTGAAAACTCGGACTCGATAACCCAAAATAGGACTTAGACTTGGGACTCGGCATGGACTTTGCAAAAGCCTTGGCTAGGACTCGGCAAAAAAAAAATTGTAGTTTTACAAAAAAATAAGAAATTAATGCATTTAGAGAACATAAGAGCCTAATTTGATTATCAATTTGTCATAATTCAAATATTTCAACCCTATTTCAACTTCTAGACCTGTTTTGGGCAAACAAGAGTAAAATGAAAAAAATCCAGTTTTTAAAGCTGAGAAAGTAGCCTCTAGCCGTGGCAAGAGTCCATGCACGGGACTCGGGAGTCCGAGCCCGAGAATCATGTGAGTCTCTTAGTCGGACTCAAGAGTTTGAGCCAGAGACTTGGCGAGACTCGGCTGGCGAGTCGATTCGGCCAGGCTTAAGACTTGCGAGTTCGTTGAGTCCGCGTTGAGTCTTGCCGAGTTTTCCAACTATGCATACATACATACATATACATACAAACATACATACAAACATACATACAAACATACATATATACATATACATACATACATACATACATACATACATATATGTATGTAACAACCCCAAAACCGGGTAAACAAATTTTTTTTCTATTTTCACTAATAAGATACAAGGAAATACAATTAAACGACAAAGTAAATAACTTTTCTTTTCATTCTAATTGAACATTTCATCATAAAGAAATAAAAGACATGATACATCATTGTTCTATTTTCCAAGTAAATAACAGAGTACGCTTTCATGATTACTTTTCTTCAAAATAAAAAGCAAGGTAAGAATCTTACAAGTTTCAAACATAGCTCGGAAGCTTTTGAGCAAATAGGAATAAGACTGTCCAGGATCTTCCCTTTCAAACCTTGGTTCATCAGAAGTCTTAAGGTGGAGGGGAAACATCACTCAGGTGCTTTTCCACCAACCACGGACTTATATTGCGGTCCCCCGCACGTTTACTGTTAAGTAGACGGCCCTCCCTTCTTCGAGGAGATTGGTTGGGTAACCGGTTCTGTATGACCAACTGAGCATAGTGTGTAATCCTACATAACTAAATCCTTGTGTCCTCACAATCTCAATCTAGCATGTAACCTGGATTACTGTGAACTGACAGTGTAATTCGTCTCACAGTCTAAGTGGACGTTAGGTATACTACACTACTTTGGCCAAAGCATTTCGGCAGTACTTATACTGACGGTCATCTATCACTTGCACTAAGTCAGGTTTGGTTTGACTTAAGGCTGCCTTATCCTACGCGTAGGTTGAGTCCTTCAGTGGGTAGTCAATCACCCTAGACTTCCTACTTCAACTACTTAAACAGGAAATGGAGTACAGTCAACAAGGGGTCCCTCTGGTACTTCCCAACATGGAAATCTTTATCCATGGAGTACGTAGCTTTCTCTAGTTAACCTATTTAACTCTAAAGCTTTAGACTACCTTGGTTCTGAATCCACCCTCGTCCTAGTATTAATAACTAATCCCTTTCCTTTACTTAAGGAATTCAAGCAGTATTCAAGCAATACAAATTATAAGGTACTTTACTAAAAGTAAACAAATATTTCCCTTTCAAATTCATCTATGATTTCAAATGATTCGTTTCAACATGCTTTTAAGTTATTCCAATTCATCAAGTTCTCTAAGCTATTTCAAAAGCTTTTCTAAGGAAATTAAACTATTCCCCAATTTGACCAGCTCTTAAGCTATCTCTTAAATTCAATAAGCCTTTTCTAAGGAATTAAACTATTCCCAATTCAGCAATCTATTAAACTATCTCTATTATTTCAATAGCCTTTTCTAAGGAATTAAACTATTCCCAATTCAGCAATTTCATAGAACATAGAGGTTTCTTATTATTTTTCCTTTCATAAAGCAAGACATAATCAAGCAATCTAATCATACATTTTAAAATAAATGACAGAAAATCTATCAACATATATCTCATGCCTGATTTCCTTTTGCGTATGAGCTTGATCGGTAGCTTCAATCCTTGCTCCACCGTCCTTCGCAGCCTTCTCTCAGCTTAAGCAAATACTACTTTCAGGTAAATGCAAAAAGTTGTCTCTCAGCAATACTGTCTCAATTGCAAATGATTTTCACAAAATGGCAATGGCTTTCACAAAAATGGCAATGGCTCTCATAAAATGACAATGGCTTTCATAAAATGGCAATGGCTCTCATAAAATGACAATGGCTTTCATAAAATGGCAATGGCTCTCATAAAATGACAATGGCTTTCATAAAATGGAATTTCAAAACACAGAAATACCACAGCACTGTATTTCGAATTTTCCAAGGCAAGGAGAGTGAATGAAAAATTGAGTGTTTTTTAACAATGAGTGAGAACCTATTTATAGGTTTCGAATTCTCATGTTTCCTACCTTGTAGGCATGAGAATTCGACACCTCTTATTTTGAAAATGTCAAAATCTGCAGTGGCAGTCGAATAGCCAAACACACAGCAAAAGAGTTGATGATTCAACATAATTTCTCAAGAATGTTTCAACATATCACATGCCAATTTCGTGGATCAACCACGTACAGGTTAAACATTCAACTTGCCTTCAAAAATGGCGGACTGCAACACAAATGGCGTCCAAAGTTTTCGGTTTGAAAACGTCAAGGGTTTTTTTTGCAATTGCTGTTACCTTTCTTCCACCCACGCGTCCACAATGGTGGCGCTTTAGCATCCGCGACCAAGTCTTTCAAGTGTGAGCTGGGCGCGGACTGTATTTGCTGAAGTTTTTCGCCATTTCTTTGCTTAACACAGTCGCGCGATTTCTTCACGGGAAGAAATCCGCGATTTTTCAAATGTTTCTTTTATACTTTCCAAAGTCTATAGTTCATACTTACATTTCCTTAAATGATTTTTACAAATTTCCATTGGTCTTTACAAAATTTCGAAATTCTTTTTCCTTTTAATATTTTCCAAGTATTTCAATATTTCGAATTTCCTTTGTATGGTTTGCAAAGTATTTACCAAAGACTATGAAAGTCTTATTACCTTTATTTCCAAAGGTAAATAAACTCAAATACCTTTATAAGATAAATGTAAATTTAAATGCCAAAGATTATAGTTTATATAAAATCTTTCCAAAGGTTTAGATATTTTAATATTCTTATTAAAATGCATTAATATATTTTGTATTATATTCAATACAATATTACTATAGTTTTTAACTTTACCTTTCTTTAAATATATAAATATATCTATATAATATTCAAATATTATACTAGATATATTAATACATTATATTATCGGTAAAACTATAGTAACATCGTTATTAAATATATTAATTAACTTACCCAGTTTACACTTAAATATATCTATACGTGTTTATTTTCAAATCTCCAATTACGTGTATTATAGGCCAGTCAGAGCACCTCTAATAGACGAAATTGCATAAACACGTATTTATACATTTAACTATAAATTCCAGGCATCAGTAACTTATCAGTTCACATTTGACATTCAAGGCTCACAGAACAGTAAGTCAGTCAATCAAGGAACACCACTCATAAAGCATGAAGTAGTAATCATAACTCCTAAGCCTAAGGATGACTTATCATGACAACTTAATCTGACTCAGTTCCTAAAATCCTTAGTGAAGTGTGTGTATGCTCATACGATCAACTTTACCGGTTAGTCGACCAAGTTCCTCTTCCTGAGTGATATTTCCCCTCCACCTGGAGGAATAGCTCCTGTTCCTGCATCCATGGCACAAAACCACGGCAGTCAAATGCTCACAATATTTGCAGTATATATAAATCAAATATATAAAACAAGACTAATTACTTTCCTCTATTCATTGTTTTATTCAAGAATAACATCAATCAAGAATACAGAATGAGCCAAACATAACATGTAAACAGGATTTCATATTGACAACAAAGTTCAATCACATTTTATTCATTCAAAACCTTCCTTACAATCAAAATGCTCTAAGCATTACTAAAATAGTAACTATACAAATTCCGGGGTGTAACAATGTATATATATATATATATACATACATTCATATACATATATACATATACAAACATATATATATGTATTCATACGTATACATATACATATACATATACATATGTAACTGTATCAGTGTATATATACATACATACATATATATATGCACATATATATGTATATATATACATAAACATACATACATACATACATATACATATACATACATATACATATACATATATATATATATAATCTATCTATCTATCTATCTATCTATATGTATGTATACCAACTATATCCACCCACCCACCTTGGGTCAGATGACTTATCCTATATCCACCCACCCACCCCCTGTATCAAGGTGTTCGGCTATAACGAAATGAAATAGAGTGAGATATCAAATATTTGATTGTAGTGAATAGAATGCAAAATACATCATAAATAGATTACAAAAGGATGTTTCCGCAATCAAGGAATCAAGAACAAAAACATCATGAAAGATGAAAATAGCAAGAAAATAGGAAACGACTATGATATAGGAGTTACATACTTGTTACAAGTTGAGCGTTAATAATATACTAAATATTATTTTTAAGACCCTCCCTTAATGTTCAATCTATCAACTACACCAAGATGCCCCTTGAATTTATCAAGCAAACTACGAGCATACTTAGACTGAGAAATGAAGATGCTGTTAGCTGTTTTCCAAACCTCAAGATCGAGACAATAATGAAGTCCCAAATCTGTCATGTCAAATGATTGACTGAGATTGTGTTTTATCTCCTCAATCAAATGTTCTGAGCTGCCAATGATAAGGTCATCAACATAGACAACTAGTACAATAATATCATCACCAGAACGTTTGACATACAAATTTGAATTAGAAGGGCTCCTTTGGAAACCATGATCAGTAAGGTACTTATCAATTTTCATGTACCATGCCCGTGGTGCCTGTTTAAGGCCATAGAGTGCTTTCACAAGTCTGCAAACTTGATGTTCTTTACCAGGAACCTTGAAACTGGGAGGCTGAGTCATATAGATTTCTTCTTGTAGATCAGCATTGAGAAACACACTCTTGACATCCATTTGATGGACTTTTCAACCAAACTGGGCTGCTGTAGCGACGACAAGGCAAATAGTACTCATCTTGGTTGTAGGAGCAAAGGTCTCCTCATAGTCAATGTCCTCTGTTTGTGAAAACCCTTTGGCTACTAACCGAGCCTTGTACTTGTCAAGGGTCCCGTCAGCCTTATACTTAACTTTGTACACCCAATTGCAACCAATAGGCTTCTTCCCAGGTGGAAGATCAGAAAGTACCCAATTGTTATTCTTCAGAAGGCTATGATGTTTAGCTTCCATAGCCTGTTCCCACTCAGGTATACCTTTAGCCTCAGAATATGATGAAGGCTCAGAGATGCTGTGCAGATTGGCCATGAGAGCAAAATTGACAGTATTCTGCTGCTTGCTCTTTTTTTGAGCAATTCTACCCTCAATCAAGTCATCATCATGAAGATCACTAATGGTCTTGGCATACTATTTAGGCCGGAGAGTAGAAGGACCAATATTTGAATTAGGAGGAGCAACATCAACTGGTTTTTCTGGAACAAAGTCAATTGGATCAGGATCTAGATTGTTCTGAGGAGGGGCGGGTGGTGGAATATTCTGCTGAGGTGGTTGCTCAACTGCAGAATCCCTCCCATCATGTGAACTTAGTGGAAGGCAAACACCCAATTCAAAAGCTGTCGGAGGTTGATCCTCAGGATGCACAGAAGTAGAAAACTGAAAGAAAGGCTTAGTCACTTCAGCAACCACAACATCATAACTGAAGATGAGACAATTTGTATCTACATCAATTAGTCTATATGCCTTATGATTTTCACTGTAACTAGTGAACATGAGTTTTTGGCTTTTGGAATCCAACTTAGTGCGCTTGGTTGGACTGCTAAGAGGGCTGATTTTTTCCCTTGTTCTTTTGAAAGGTCTTAGTAGGAAATGCCTGCTCTGAGGAGGACGAACCAACACCACCACCAAACTGTTGTTTCCAATGATCTTACTACAAAAGTATGGTGCAAAGGTTTGGAAACTTCAAATCAACATTAGCTGAAGTAATGTTGAGAGTTTCGATAAAATGCTTGTAAGATTTTGGTAGAACTTTCAAAGTGATGAATACCATATCTTCTTCCTCCATTTTCCGACCAGTAGCCTCAAGCTGATCTCAGATGTCCTTGTTCTTGGTCAAGTGCGCCTGCAAAGATGTTTTCTTATCTATCATGATAAAAAACATGTCTTCAGGAAGAACACACGACTTATGTCGGAAGTTTAATGAAGATCCTTCAGATGATCCCAAATCTCCTTCGCTGATTTACCAGTCGGAACCTGAGGTAGCTGATCATCGGTGACCAACAGTTTAATGAGCATCACCGCTTCACGATTTTTCTCATCAAAATTTTCTTAGTCTTTATCACCCGATGCAGGTCGTGTCTTTTTACCCAAAATGATCTGATCAAGGCAGTGATATTCGAAGAGTGCCATCATTTGATGCTTCTAGGTATTGTAATTGCCGTTGTTGAACTTTTGACTGCCCTCTAGCATAATGTGCAACAACGAGGCCATTTGTTGACAGAGTAGAGATAAAAACACCTCGAATACAGAGCTCTGTCAAAAAGGACAGAATAGCCAATTTTTGACACAAATCTTGAGGACAGTAGAAAAAGACAAAACTGATGGCTTAGCAACTGCAGAGAAAGAGACAAAACCCAACTTAGACAAAAACCTGTCACAAATATTTGCTAGAAAAGGGCACAAGAAATTTCAAAAACCCTAGTAACTGCACCCAAAATCACTTTCTTACTAAATTGTTCTGTGCTTTGATACCATATAAAGAAATGAAATGGAGTGAGATTTCAAATATTTGATTGTATTGAATGCAAAATACATCATTAATAGATTAGAAAGGGATGTTTCTGCAATCAAGGATCAAGAAAATAGGAAACAACTATGATACATGAGTTAATACTCATTACAAGTTGAGCATTAATAATATACTAAATATTATTTTTAATATCGGCGCCATTTATCTGGGCAGGGGTCGGCGCCGAACCTCGACGAATTTTAACTTACATATATTAATACATACACACACACACACACACACACACATACATACATACATACATACATACAAATACATACATATATATATATATATATATATATATATATATATATATAGGGCTCCACAACTATTTATGGCTCTTAAATTTTTTAAAAAGTGAGTATTTCTTTTCATGTTTTAAATTGCATGTCACTGGGGATGTTACTTTGAGGGTTGTTCCTAGGGACGTCCCCAAAAAACACAGAAAAAAAGGGATAGGGTGGGGATGTTCTATCTCAGTCCCTCCATCCCCAAAATGCCCCCTGCTTAGAAATGGTAGAAAACTTTAAAATACTTACTCATCTATTCTGTTTTACAAGTGTTTTGTCATTTTCTATAGTGACTTATAAATAAGATCATTGCATACAATGGGTCTTGAATGAAAATCCTGCATTGTCTGAAAAATGCTAGTGATGCTATTTATTGGGAATAAGTTTCATTTGGAGTCTCTATTGAAGGGTCCTTGTCCCTTTGCAACATATGTAATATGTTTTGACATGTATTTTGAGAATTGTTTAATTGGTCTGGTTTAAATTGTGAGGTCATAAGTTCTTTGTGCTCTTCAATTGTATAATTTGGATGAGGTCCATGCTTATGGATGTGTCTAATGTTTTGAATGAATGCTCTGAGGTGTCATGAATGTTTTAAATTTAGATTTCATTTGTTATGTATTCTGCAGGAAGGAAATGAGTGCATATAATTTAGAGTTTGCAAATGTAGAACAAGTTCAACAACATTTTGAACTTTTTGACATAGAAGCACGCTCATTACTATCAAAGGGGCTTGCAATTCCAGCGTATGTGCATGGACAAATTTGTTTCTCCAATATATTGAATTATCATCTTGTAGTTTCAGTATTCTTGTAATAAATTTATACTATTTGATTTTGTGTACTATGATAGATATGACCATGTTTTGAAGACCTCACATGCATTCAACATTTTAGATGCGAGAGGATCTATTGGAGTCACTGAAAGAGCTCGTTTTTTCAGTCGCATGCGTAGGTGAGTTTGATATTTCCTTTTGTTATAAGTTTGAATGCAAATCGCTTTCTATTTTTATAATGTTTTTAATCTTGTACCACTATGGCTAAAACTAAATGCTAATAGGATGAAAATATTTTTTGATGGCTTGATTTAATTGAAGCTGCCCATGTTACACTTGAAATGTATAATAAAGAAAAAATGAAATGATAACAATGCCCAAGAGGAAGTGACCACTGGGATTAAAAAATTAGCTAAAACACAATACATTAAGAAAGTTCATGAGGCATCACCAGTCTGAAGTCTCATAATCAGCAATGATACTGTGAAAACAAAAACCATTCAATTATGCAACACACTAGTCAAATAAAAGCAAAACTAATAACTGTATTTGTCACAAAACTGATTACTATCCTGTTTGATTTCAAAATTGTAATTTTTTATCTGCTTATTGAAGCAGGCAGGCAAGTAAAATGCCGAATCTATCAGTCTTCATGACTACCCTTGGCCCTACTGATTTGGTTGGTATTACTGGGTCCATGATATGCTTCAATAGAAAGAAAAAATTGTAGTAGTATCCAAGAATGATCAAAGTACTATGGGATAGAAAGTACAAGTTGTAATAGAAAGAGAGTTAAAAAGAATTCCAGGAGATAAAATAAAAAAAGTAACCAACATGAAAACAATGAAAGACCCTAAGTAACAGGTGAATTGTATACAGGTAAACCCTGTACAAGTTGAAAAGGATACATTCATATGATGCTAATCTAAACAACCATGTTTAAAGAAGACTCTTTAATGGATGAAAGGAGTCAATGTAAAGTGAAGCTACTAAGCCTAGAGTTACAGAAAGGGAACTTTGTGACCTCACATCTTAACTACCTGCTACATGAAATCTGTCAAAATATATTGAACACAAGTTTGTAAAAAATGCTTCAATCATGCAGACTAGTATAATTTGTTTTCTCTCTTTGTCAATTTGGCTTTATGAGTGATCTGTTTTTAAGAGCTTCATTTGATATCTCTTTGTTATGGCTTTCCCATGGTATGTATACCAGATGGTATTTTTGCTTAAATGATAACTGTTGAGATAGGTTGCTTATTTTAGCTCTCTACAGTTTCTAAACCATTGAGAAGATATGATTGAAATTTTGAATTCCTTATGTGGATGTTGCTTTTCTATTTCTAATATCATCTTATTGCTAATTATATCCATTGTTTGCTAAATGAATAGTTTAGCACGCCAATGTGCACAACTATGGGTTAAAACACGAGAGTTGCTGGGCTATCCGTTAGGCATTTGGGAAGAAAAGGAAGTGCTTTGCTATCCACAAGAAGCAATTGACAAAGTAGTTGTAAAGGTTCTCCCTCTCTCTCTCTCTCTCCCTCTCTATCTGTCTCTCTCTTGTGTCAAGTCTAAGCCTTACATCCCTCTCCCTGCCAGATTCAATGACTGCTAGCATCTGTTTTCTACTAAGGTGTGTAATATTTTGAGCATCTTTAAAAGCAGATCCAAAACATTGTTGAGAACTTGAGCGTCTCATTTATGTTTCCTTATCAGTTGGGTTTACCAATGTAAACATCAATATAGTTATATGTTTGTTCGCCAGTAAGAATACATGCATGCACAATTTAGATAGATTTTACAAAATAATAGAATATAGAGAGCTTGGCTCCACATTTCAAGTCAGCATTTACTACTCAAGCTATGAGATGTTAATATTGTACTTGATAAGCAAGGAATATTTATATTATAGAAGGAAAATGCACATAAACAAGTATTGAAAAAGTTAACTGTTCTGATAATATTTTCAACATTACTGAGACATAGTTTAACATGACTATCAAACATTCAAGATAAGCTCTTTGTAAGAAACTGTCTATTCATGGACTAAACTGCCGGACATGACAAAACTGCATGACGTAAAGTTGTAAACTATATATAATGCTAATCCAAACTCCATGGTCAGAATAAATCAGTCATATTCCTTTGTAGACAAGTATGTATGTGGGATTATTTGCTCAAGAGCAGCAGATACACCATGTTGGTATCAGTTTTGGTGCCCCTAGAAAACTTTTCTTTCAATCATGTTTGTAACCAAAGATCGTCTTTCTTTTCATGTTATCCATGTCAATTGTTATCTTTCCTGTCAAAAGCTAAGTCCTTAGGTGTTGGAATGTTGTGTTCCACTGAGAAGTATATGCAGATGGCCTGTCGTGAGAATTATCAAAACTTTAAAATCTAAGGAGGCTCCAGTATAGATAGGAAGAGGAAGGAATAAGGTTTTAAGGGAGGTACTATATGCTGGGCATGTCTTCTCCGGAACACTGAGATAGGATATTCAAGCATAAAGTTGCCACTGTGGGAGGTCCAAATTTAAAGTCAGCAATTTCAGTGAAACACAGAAATGAAACTTTATATTTTTAGAAAATTGCTTTTTGCTTTTTTTTGGATTGAGGAGAGAAGCTTGAAAATTAAACTTCCTATTTTTAGAAAGTTGCTTTTTTTCTTTGTTAGGAAATGGTAGTGGAGGACAGGGTTAGAAGATTGTCAGAATAGATTCAGGCTTCATCATGTGAAAATGGATGAAACAGAAGAAAGGCAATAAGAAGAGGAAATACCATCAAAGTCAGTTGACAAAGTGTTGAAAATGTAAGAACAAATTTAAAAGAAGTTATAACTTTTGAGTTGATCATTCAAAAATTTCTTCAAATTGGCTACAAGTGGAGATTTTCCACTACAAGCCACGTTGTAGAGTTTTCCTAACAGCTTGTTATGTTTGAAACTTCCACTTCTAACTGCCTATCATCAAAACTTTCGCTTGTTGGTGTCTATGTCCAAAAGTTCCACTTCTCAGCAACAATGAGCAAAGCATTCACTTGGCGCCAAGTTTCAAAAGCTCTGCTTGATGTTGACTTTCAAAGGTTCCGCCTGGGATTAAGTGATTAAAGTCTCCGCCTAGTGTCAAGTGGAGAAACTTCCACCTGGCATCAATATTAAGGATCTCCACAACTTGGTGCCCATTGAGAAAAGCTCTACCAAGCACTGATTTAGAATGTTTTATTTGAGAAGGCAAAGATAGAATGAAAGCAAATTGAGTGCCCAAGTAAGCCTAGGCATCTAGAATTTAAGAAAGTAGTTAAAGCCGCCTATTTAAGCATGAAGGTTCACTTCATATTCACATAACACAGGCTTCTTTGTTGGCTGTCACACAAAGCTGCCATATTCGTTCTTTTTGTAGGATAAAGTTCAGGTTTCAGTGCCATCCAAGACAAGAAAACCAAGGAGGCAGTAATAAAGCTTCTTCCTCATCTGATCTCATCAGTATTCAACACTTTGCCATCACTTTCCAAGCACAAATTTGACAGATGCAGGCTAAGAACATTAGGCACCATTCTAGCATAGCCAAAAGGACACATTAGGGTTTCATACTGATTTTACATTAGTTTACACTAGTTTTCAGCGATTTCCTTCATATTCCAAGTGCTTTCCTGATTGCTACAGTAACTGCACACTTGCCAAATCCCTGCTAGAGCAGCTGTACTTGCAATCTACTCTTTTTTTGATTGTTACAATGACAGTATTGTTGCAAAATCATTAATTTTCAGACTGTTGCAGTGACTGCATACGTCCAAAACATTATTTTCTGAGTTATTACAGTCAAGAGGGCGATTCAACACCATGGAGCTGTGTGAAGACATCACAGAACCCAAAGATTCAGTGGTAAATGGTTCATTCCACGTGCAAGATATGGTGGTAGGGCACATAAGCATCACAGACTTGAAGATAGAATATTGTGTTAGAGCTGGAAACAAGTTAGCTCTCAAATTGGTAGAAAGTGGACTCACACAAGTGGCATTCTTTCCTGTCACTATTCAATACCTAGACTTGGTGATAGCTTGTGCTTTTCACTATGATGCAAACACAAGAAAAAATATTTCTTCTGCTAACAAGGTTATATATTGCCTAGTTGTATACTCCATCAAATTGGCCTTCAGTTTGCAGCCCTACGAAGGAACACAAGTTGTCAATTTAGAAGATTGCAAACCTCAACAGGCGAGCAATACTTGGAAATGTCAAAAAGAATTAAATAAGGAGTTGCTACTTGCACTAAACAGAAGATATGATCATTTGACAAAACTACCATACCGAAGTGATTTCAAGGAAGACCATCAAAGTTTTAGTTTTAGGATCAGAAAAGAAGTAATCAGAAAATACAACACATAAGACAATGAACACAACCAGATACCCTGGGAAAACCCTCCAGCCTGAGGGAGAAAAACCCAGCAAATATATCTCTTATATATTCTGTAATAAGAGCAGAATTCTGCTTACAACTTCAGGCATAACACAATGCCGAATTTGATACAATAGATGATTGCACCTCTCCTTGATGCAAAGATACAATGAATATGTTTCTCCTTGAAATCGTTCTGCTGCAACATAATGATGCGCTGCTGCTACAGGATGATGATCTGCCGCTCAAGTATAAACTTCTTGTAGGAATGCAAATTATCACGAATTAACTTGATCATAAATGAATGAAGGGCGACTTGAATATATACCCAAGAGAGAAGAAGACCCGACCTTTCATAGCAAGGAGTTGGCCCCTTAAGGAGAAAGACGTGCCTTTTCAAGTGCCAATAAGACAAGTCGGCCAAGATAAAATATCAATTATTTATTTAATAAAATCTTGCCTTCAGATAAATCGCTACAATTAAATTAAATAGCTGATAGCTATAATTTAATTTATTCATCTTTATTAAGTGTGGGTAGCTGGAAGAGATGACCGCCGCTGCATTAACATCAACACAAAGAAGTTATATCAAAATTGTAAGCAGCGGAAAGGGATGATTTGTCTTTTTGTGATAGTTTGTCAATTATAAATTCAGATGATAATTCAGATGCAACAAAGAGATGTTTTGAGAGGCTAGTAATAGTACAAATGGGAGGATCCAACTATAATATTAGTCACATGGATGAGCTAGTAAAGGTAGTTGTATGAGTTGGAGCTTTTAGGCTCAAATTGTCAAATTATCAAGTGCCGGTCATAAGTAGTAGAGATTTTGTGTAGTTCCAACAGAGAAAGGAAAAATTCTTGTAGAGGCCATCTATGATAGAGATAAGGGACTTTAAACTAAAGCCCGATTGCCTACAGAAGAAAAAAAACAGCACCTTCTCATAGATCAGTAATTTTTTTAAAATTAGATGAAGAAAAGAATGGCTAAATTAGTCATTTGTGATAAATTCCTTTTTTGTCCACATACTATTTTGAGCATAAGTTGAGTGCCTATTTCGGCATGCTGTAATTATTTATTTCTCTTTAGAATTGTTTTAAGTTTACAATATTTTTTTCTTATTTTAGAAGATAGGGATAGGGTTTGCTTTTAAGCAGAATTAAATAATTTATTTTTTAATTCTTTAAAGCAACCTGTTGAAGGCTTATAAGTAACTGCTAAGAGCACATTGTATTTATGATCCAGACTTTAATTCATTCATAGAGGATTCACTGTGATAGGAGTTAGAAAGTTAGAAGAGTTGCACACACAAGAGGAGAATACGGATTGAAGTTAGCTTATGTTGCTGAAATCTTCATTCGAATCAAGGCATGATATTGCAATCGTGCAAGTGGAAGAATAAGTGACAAAAAAGTTTTATATTAACTTTGCGTAGCATTCACTTTCAAAGTCATGAAATAACTTTGTATGTTTCATAGTGCTTGTTTATCCTTCATTGTTATGTTATGTTGGAACCAATCGAATTGTGGATGTGATGATGATATCTGATTTAATCATCATATAACATTACTATTAAATCATGTTATAGTTTAGTATTGCAAAAGAAAAAATACTTCCTGGTTAGATAGGAGATTTTTAGGTCTTGTGCCCTAACTTTTGAGATAAAAACCAGATAGGTCAAGTTTGCTTTGAGTTATTTCATCTTAATGTAAAACCCCAAAGAACAAATTGTGTAGTGTTTTATAGTAGCCAGTTTGAAACTTGATGATTGTGTTACATGATACTTGTTCATCGTCAAGTTATCAATCATTCGTGTATCAAGTCAAAATTAGCAATAGCTGGTTCTGGTTGAGTTGTAGGTTGTGTCAAAGTTCATTATTTCTACTAATGAGTTCTAGAAGATTGATTGTGGCTATGATATTTCAAGTTAAAAATGAAGTTTTGAGCTATGATAGCTGCTACTTGGAGCTGCAAAGAATATATTGGCAAGTGAAGGTTAGTGAGATGAGTCTAAGAAGTGCACTTTAGAATGTAAAAACTCCAACCAAACTTGCAGATTTGATTAAATCCATCAAAACAGACTAAGTATTTTGGATTTGCAAGAGAACATTGCATTTGTTTTCAGTAAGAAGTCACATTGTGGCATCACGAGGAGTTGATTTTGTTTAAAGTGAATCAACATTCAGTTCAAAGGAATCTTACAGAGAAGCATATATAAGGTGGTGCTTCAAGCATGGAAGTGTTGACGCGTGTTTTATAACACACCAAACATCAGAATAAAATGCCCAAAGACACCCTATCCTCTCTTGGAAAACCAATGCGTATGCTAAGATTGCGAGAAGATCATATGGTGATTCCAAGGTTCCTTATGTCAGGTCTTGATGTACAGATAAGCTCAATGGTCGTTGTGATATGTTGGTAACACAAAGGGACTTATGCTAGGCTTGTTCAATTCACAATGAAGGTCTAGACAATAAAGCTCTATTGTTTGGGTCCTGGATCAAACAAACTAAAAAAAGAGATAAGGGTTCAGAATTTCTAATCTACTTCCTAAGAATTCTAGAGACAGTATCAATTTGGTGAAACCAATAACCACGCTTTGTTTCGCCACGCTTAGGACAACTAGACAAAGTGGGTGCAATCTTCAGGGGAGTGTGCTTATGATTTTCACGTCATGAATAACTACCATCAAATCGAACAATATTTATCCAAACATAAGTTAAGCATCCACAAAGTAAGCTCAGGCTAACTTTATGCATTGAATGAAAATCATCCATTCAAAGAAAGTATGAGCAAAAGTTTCACCATAAATCAATACTTATCAGATCTTGCATTTGTCTAACATACATGAAATAAAATCTAAACTATGATGAGGGATAAGAACCATGCCAACTCCAAAATAAGAGAAATAATCACCATTAATTTGAACAATGCATTACTTATTACTTTGGTAGTCATATGCAACAATTGACTTATCTCAACATGTTTTGCAATATGCTCTCATGCTTTACAAATGAGGAGTGAGCTCAATTTATAGGCTCCTCAATTACAATTCAATGGCCAAGATTGATTTAGAATCAACGACCGAGATTACAAAATAAAACCCTAATTAGGGCATGTCATAACTAAGTACCTCTCGACCAATGAGAAAATTACATTTTGGGACACTTGTCCTTTTGCTAAATATGAACCAACAATAAAATAAAAAGTTGTTGCATGGTGGAGTGTCAGGTTCATTGAATCTAGACGTGTTGACTTGGAACAATTTGATTGGTCGAGGCACTACTTTAGCATGTTGGATGTCCTCCTTGGTCACCTTGTTTGTTTTTACATGCTTTTGCCTTAGAATATTTTCCCTGCCGATGACTCTATCCTTTGTGCTTGTTTCTTCCTAGCTTTGATTTTTTATTCCTTTTGAGACTTTGATTTCTTCTTTTCACCTGTATTGGAAGTTTCGCCTTGGAGCACATGCTTAGACTTGAAGTCATTAAGGTTTTGTTTCCTGATTGCTTTGAAATTCCTACAAGCGCCTTGAATTTGGAGAAAAACTCCCCTGTGCTTTCGCCACAATGGAGGAAATTGAAACTTTCTCTGCGAAGTATTTCCCATACTTAGCCAAATTTTTGCTATTCAATTTCATTTTGTAATACCTTCATGTGGACCACTCAACAGTTAGCCCAAATTTTGGCCATCTCTATGCTCGAATGAACTTTGCTTGTGGATTTGCCTTCAATTCTGAGTTTGGCTTGTGCTATGCAGGGCAGATTCCATCCTTGGACAAGGATTTTATTCACTTCCTCTTTATTTTCAAGGTATCAACACTTAGCCAATTTTTTGAGTTTTTTCTTGGCGGACTTCATATTTGTTGTGCCACTTTGCTAAGGCGGAGTTGGTGATTGTCATGCCAAATTTTCCCAAGTGTTGGGTAGACTTCATGCTTGGCCGGACATACTTGATCGGACTTTAGGCTTGGTCGGACATACTTCTTTGAGCGGACTTTGGAACTTTCTTGCCATGTTGCCTTTATGCCTGGGTGGACTTCAAGTGTCTTGTGCCATGTTCACTCTTTGTTGGGTGGACTTGGAAGCTAGCCGGTCATTCTTCTTTGATGGGCGAACTTCATATTGCCTTAGACATTTTCCCATCATGCGAAGGGCGGACTTTGGAGTTGCTTGGACATTGCTCCATACTTAGTCAAATCTTGAGTTTTCCCCTCCTCTTCTTAGCTGGGCGGACTTTAAGACTTCTTTGCCATCTAGACTTGTCCAAGGCGTACTTCAAGTTTTTCATGCCTTAGAAAATTTTCTTGCCATCCAAGGGCGGACTTCATGATGTTTATGCCATGGCTGGGCCGACTTTGCTTGTGCTTTGCCATTTCACTTGGTGGACCTCCTGTTTTTCATGCCTTAGAAAATTTTCTTGCCTCCAAGGTAGGGCGGACTTTGAAGGTGGCTGGACAAGATGCATTTTCCTCTAGGCGTACTTGACCTTGTGGTTGGACATCTTCATTGCGGACTTCATCTTTGGCTAGACCATGTGCACTTGCCTGTTTCCTCTAGGCGGACTTTGCCAACTTCTTGCCAACTTCACTTTTGGGCGGACTTGGCACATGTTTTGCCATGCTTCATGTTGGAGGGCGGACTTTGGAGTTGCTTGGACATTGCTCCTTTTGACACTTGACCACACCTACACTTAGCAAAATTTGAGTTTTCCTTTCCTCCTCTTGGCTGGTCAGACTTTAGAATGCTTTTGCCAAGTCTTTTCTTAAGTTGGCGAGCTTTAAAATCCTTTTGCCATGTCCTATCTCCCTATGGCGGACTTGGCTTAATGTCAAGCCATGACCAAGGGCGGACTTAGCTTAGTGTTATGCCATCTTCTCCAAGGGCGGACTTCACCTATGTTCATGCCATGATCAAACTCCTCTTGGGTGGACTTGTCGAATGTTCATGCCATGTCTTGTTGAGTGGGGCGGACTTGGCTTAGTCTCATGCCATTTTCACCAAGGGCGGACTTCACCTATGTTCATGCTATGATCAAAATCCTCTTGGGTGGACTTGTCTAATGTCCAAGGGTGGACTTGCCTTGATGTCATGCCAATTTCTCTCCTTCCTATGGTGGACTTGCCATTGACTCATGCCATTGCCTATTCTTCTTATGGCGGACTTGGCCTATGCTTGTGCTGTGATCAATACTTGGGCAATTTTATGGCCTTCATCTGGTTCACCCAAAATTTCACAGTTCTTTCCACTTCAAGGGTCTGTTGAGGATGACGATGTTGAAGCCATGACCCAGGCACTTTCCAAAAATAGAAACCTTCCCAAAACAGAAACTTTCCAAAAATAAATCCCTAAAAAATAGGAAGTCCAAAATTGGCCAAAAGTGCCAAAAATAAAGTCCCTAAAAAATAGGGGGCCAGAGTGAAAATCCCAAAAAGGTAGGAGGTGCTAGAATTGATTGAAACGATAGGCGATCCTCATCCTCTAGGCCTTCTAAGCATTCTGATGACATTTGTGCGCTGATTTGGGCTCAAATTCTTTACTTGGCTCGGGTGACCCTTCAAAAAACTCAAACTCCTCATTGTAAAAGAAACATGGTAATTAGTAGTTGTGATGCCAAGGCAAAAAACCCAAAAAGCAAAAAAAACAAGAGGGTTCCCATTTGCAATGGGGCGATGTTGTGAAAAGGTCACAACAGGAAGGTGCTTGAATAAGTAATGATTTGATAAGTGATCATGCCCAAACAAACAAAAGAAACGTTGTGTAGGACATGAAATAAATTTTGGCCATATAGAGATCTATGTTATAGTCTTGGGGCACAAAAAGAATGCCAAATCCACATTTAGTAGCGACATGAGCAAGCAAAAAGAACAATAAAATTGTAGCAGTTAGAACCTTTCAGAAATGAGTTTTTATCTTGGAGATGTATATGTTGGTTACTTCTTGCAATAGTAACAATTATAGTAGGGGGCTTGGCCAATTTGTCCAAGCTTATACCAACACCTTTCATAAGCTCTATGTTAGGCTAGGATCTTTTGAGTTAGAGCATCACAGAGTCCTCAAATACCACAATGGCCTTTGTTTGGCAATCTAGTCAAGACTAAAATTGTTCAAGATAAAAATCAAGGGAATCTTACCATTATGCAACGACAATTGAGGAGCTCTTGTAGAAGGGCTAGTGACAATCAACCACTAGACCCAAAAAGCCACCACCTTTGGACAAGAGCAAACCATCCAAGATTGCTGAATGGTGTGAGAAGCACTAGAGTTGCAATCATTCAAATAAGGAGTGTCATGCATAGAAGAGGGTGCACACAGTTGTAGAAGTTGGAGATGTTGATGTCAAGCCCCAAGATAGAATTATTGATGTAGAACCCAATGTCCAAATGAACACCACACAAGCAAGGACCCTCATACCTAAGGAAGTTGAAGCAAAGCAACTATTCCAATCATGGATGTGGGTCAACTAGCAACCTTTGGACTTCATGATTGATAGTGATAGTATGAATAATCTAATATCCTAAGAAATCATTTATAGATTGAAGTTGCCAACCATTCCTCATTCACATCCCTACAAATTGGATTAGCTCAATTCTTGCTACATCCAAGGTGTTGCATGTACACAAGACAACTGAGAGGGGGGGGTGCGAATCAATTGTACATTAAACCTCAAAACCCTCATAAACATTCAAATCCACATCAACTAAATTAAGTTAATTAAACCTTAATCTATTAGAATGATTTGGCATGAAAGCAAATAACAAAAAACTTGAACACAACAGTAGCATGCACAATAGAACACCGGATTTACGTGGAAAACTTAAGAAGGGAAAAACCATGGTGAGGATTAGCTCATTGTCGGAGGGCTCACTGCCCAAAAGAAAGAAGGGCTCATTGCTAAAGGCTCACTGCTAGATTACAAAAAAGAAGAAAGAAAAGTGTTACAGTGAGAAATCCATCTCAATGCAACATAAAAGATCCACCACAACATCACCAACACATTTACAATCTCTCTGAAAATTGTAGACACCTTCTGTTCACTGCTTCTAGTAGTCCAACTCCTTAAGCTTGCATGACACCTTTTAAATTTGCACTTCACAACGATGCAATTCACATCACACATTTCATGTCACAATTCTCCATCAATTCATCACTTATTTATACCTTCTTCAACCTTGAAAACATTCTCCAAGGTTGGCTATGCACCTCAACCGTGCAAATTCAAATTAGGTTGGCACTAAGCATTCTTGTGGTGGAAGGGAATGAAAGCGGACCACACCACATCTTAATTTGGACCCAAATCCTACATATACGCCACACCACGCTTCCATAATTGCTGAAGCCACACAATTAGTGTAAACACCCAAGGTCGACCGAACTTGTGTAAACACCATTAACATTTAAGTACATGCTTCTTCAAATCCAATGACGACTTGCAGACCACACACAACACTTGAATACAATTTAGAATATTCCACAAACACCCTGAAATCCAACAAATTCCTTTGCAACAACTTTCACCTGAAGAATGCACACACCCAGTACACTTAGACAACCTTCCATACACTGTAACTCAAGAAATCAACTTTCGAAAGACCAAACCATGAACTTTGATTGAAGGTAGACATGTACCTCATCAGAACAATTTCAGAATCGCAAGACCAAAAATCAAACTGCGGAGAAATGCGGAGCAAAATCATTTCTCCCAGACACCACTGAAACATAGTTCACACACTGGTGAACACAACTTCTTCTCCACAATGATCTAGACCAAAAAATTCTGGATATAGAACTTTTGAACATCTTTGACCAACATATCCGAATCGCACAAGCAGATCTTCAAGATAGAAGAAATGCAGACCAAAACCAAAACACCACTTTGTACACTAGAACATCTCTGCAACATAGTGTTTTCCTTTTTTATTCAAATTTTCTCAAAAACACTTGGAAACCAAGCACTAGAGACACATACTCATCATCTTCAACACTGCCTTATCATTACTATACCAACAACATCCACCAACAAAAGCTTATCAAAGTAACACTAGAGGTTGACACCAGTAGCACTTACTAGTGACAATATAATGAAACTAATTAAGGAATCAACACAATCAGTCATCAATGACAACACAAACATAACCCTGCAACAATCTCCCCCAAGCTTGTTGACATCAATGACAACACCAACTACTCATAATTGCAACACAAGGTATAAAGGTAACCCTCCTATGTTACTTAACATATTCTATTCATTCGTTTTAGGAAGAATTAGTTTGTGATGCATTGACAATAGAAAAATATTCTTTGGGCATCCATACGTGCAAAGTCATATGTCTAGGTAAAACACAAAACCTTGCAACATGGTTGTAACCATAGTTGAGAAACTTGGACTCGACAATAACTCCACAGGTCTAAAATTTTTAAAAATTTGAGACTCGTCAAAAACTTGGGGAAAAGCTCGGCAATAATTTGGCAATTTTATCAAACATTTTAAAATACATAAATTTTTAAAAATATTCTTCAAAAACACACATATTACTAATTTTGTAGAGCATATTGTTGATTTCCATCAGATATAAATCAAAATTAGAGTTTAATACATATCGTAGACCAAAAACTGAGTTCAACGTAATGTCCCTGAAATCGTAACACCAAATATAGAAATAACCAAACAATCATTATAATTATTATTAATGAATTCATTATAATTAGTAAATTATGAATATATCTATTAGCAAATTCATTATCATTATAATTATCAAAGTAATATTATACTTATGAATATAAATATAAATATAAATATATTGAATAGGATGTAAATACAAAATATCGAATAGCATATAAAATACAAATATATTAAATAACATGCAAAACCAATATAAATAATAATAATAAAAATATATTGAAACAAGAAACTTTTAAAAATATGCTAACAGCAACAAGCAACGACTAATCATAAAAGGTAATCGCCGTTGGGAAGGCAGTGACCAAACAAAAGTCACATCCCTCCTGTTGATGTTATAGCAGTGGGAGATATCTTTCTCTCAAATTTAAAAATGATGGATAAATAATACCAAGGCAAGCCGGACTTGCTATATATAATAATTTTATGAAGAGTCACCTTGTTTCTTAAAAGAGGCCAACCCAAATGAAGAGTCACCTAGTTATGTATAAATACAAGGTGACGTCATTCATTTGATCATCAAGTTCATTCATCATAATTCACATTCCTAAAGAAGTTCATACTTGAGCAGCAGATCATCATCTTGTAGCAGCAGATCATTTTGTAGCAGCAAACCGATTTTGTTGGTTGAAAATTTTGTATACTTGGGAAAGCGTACAAAATTGTGGTTTCGGCCACAGTACGTGAGATAAAACTCTTCTAATTAAGGGAAGGCTCCCCCTTTCCTATTAAACTGATATGGGTAGGACAACAATCTTTCCTCTTTTATCAAGACAAATTATATTCTTTTCTCTTCACAGAAAAGTAACAATGAACTTTAAGTAAACTTATTACAACAGCTTTGAAATGAAACTAAGAGAGAGGAAATGAAGTTTCCTGAAAGCACAAAGACTTCTATCACCTCCTCCAAGACGGGAAAACAACCACCAAGCACAAAGTCTTGAAGATCTGAAATCCTATATACCCTTTTAGAATGATTACCTATGAACAATATGCACCATAAGACAACACAAAGTCTGTAACTATGATGCACCTATTAATTGCTTTGAATGAGAATTATTACGAGCACAAAGTCTTGCAATTCTTCTCAATTTCTAAATACTAACTATGAATTCAACCTTCAACATTTACAACACATATTTCAAGTAAAACTCTCTTCAGCAACCTTCCACAACTTCCAAATAATCACAAAGTTGTTAGAATAATAAATATTATTATTGTTAATGGTCAACTATTTACTGTTTCTACAGTAGTTTGTAGGTAGACATCTTAAATGTCTACTGTTGTAGTTAGCTGGAGTAGTTAGGCTCTTTAATTCTCATAGTGCTCTGGCACTTCTTTATATTGTAACTTTTTTGTTTTTCTTATCAATGAACTAAGCATTTTCGAGTTCTTTCTAGAACATGGTATCAGAGCAGTAGAAAAACAAAAACCCTAAAAATTCGTGGGTTTGACAAAAGTCATAATTCGAATTTTTTCTAGGCTAGGGTTTCCTGTGTTTTTTTTTTCAGGGACTCCTGAATCTTTCGTGGGCTTTTGCTGAGGGTGTTTTTGCATTAAAAAATATCGTAGTTTTTTTTAATAAAAAAAACCCAGAATTTCGTGGTTTCTTGAAAACCTCCTAGTCGCAATTTTTTTTTTCACTCTTTCTAGCCACGATTTCTTGCTGGCGCGTTTTTCTTTGTCTGGGCGTGATTTTCTCTTACTAAGGGCATGTGTTTCTTCTGAGCACGTTGTTCTCCTTCTGGAAAATGTAAATTTGTCGACGGCGTGACTTTCAGATGCGTTTTTTCGCGTTTTTCTTTTTGCGTTTTTTCTTCTTTGGTCCACGCATTTGAATCTGGTCGTCTTGCTTCGTTTTCTGACCTTCAGTAAACGTGTTTTTTACTCTCCTCTTGGTCACGTTTTGATTGATATTTGACCCGCGTTTTTTGTGAATGAGGAAGTCACGTTTTCTTCTGGCTTCTGCACACGTTCAACAGTTCTTGGCACGTCTTTTCTTTGACATTTTTTGGTCGCCAATCTTTGTGACGTCTGAAACTCATGTTTTGCAGCCGCCTAGGGTTTTGTAGTTGGTCCTTGCAATTTTTTGAAGAAAATCGTGATTTTCAGATTCACCTAGGGTTTTGACCCTTTGTTTCAAGTCGAATTTTTTTCTTACATATTCTTGGTGGGTTTTCTGAGATCTCAACTAGGTTGTCATTAAATTTTTTTGGGTGTCTTGAAGTTCGTGCCTCGAAATTTGTGCCACTGGGTGTTGACGAAATTTTCTAGGTAGTCAATAAATTTTTTGTGTTTTCAACATTCTTTTCTGGGTACTCTTCAGATCTTCTGGTTTTCATCATCAACGTGCCTCGAAATCCGTGCTAGGGTTTCATCTTTAAATTTGTACATTTTTTTATTTTCGTTTTGCCTTCACCAATTTGACCTCAGGGTACGTGATGGTATCCCTAACGAACTTAATGCTCGAAAGCAGCCAAAAGTTCAATGGGAAGAATTACAACACCTGGAAGCAACGCATGATTACGATCTTCGAATATCGTTGCCTCGATCAGATCGTTTTGGGGAACTCGCCTCGTCACACTATAGTCGGAAAGGACCAGGACAAATGGGATGCATGCAATCGGGAAGCCGTCATGCTTATCAAACTCTCAGTCACGGATGAGCAGCTCCCTCAGGTACGGTTTGGCAAAACTGCTTCAAAAATCTGGGATCATTTGAAGGCCCTTCATGAAACCTTTGACAAGAGCAGAGTGTTCTTTCTCAAGAACATGCTCTTTTCCATCACGATGGATGAGAAATTGTCCTTACAGGAACATCTGACGAAGATTAAGGACATTCGTGATCAGTTGGAGGCGATTGGTCGAACAATGGAGGAAGAGGACATGGTTGTCATTACTTTGAAGAGTCTTCCGCGTTCGTATGAGCATTTCATCGAGACGCTGAATATCACTTCCACCAATGTTGATCTCAAGTTTGAAGATCTTTGCAACAAGCTCTTGCAGCAGGATCGATGGCGACAATAGTTTGGAAGCAGTACCAGCTCCACCTCCACAGAGCAAGCGTTCTCTGCCAAATCTTCTGCTAAGAACAAAGGGAAGGCTCAATCTTCTTAGCCGAAAGGCTCTGGTTCTTCTCAGGACAGCAAGAAGAAAAAGAACGTTCAATGTAATTATTGCCATAAATATGGTCACATGAAGGCTGATTGTCGAATTCGGATGGCTTCTGAACAAAAGAAGCAGGGAGGCTCTGAACAAAAGGCAAATGTCGTAGAGCACACTGAGTAGAAAGAGTCTGCATTCTATGCTTTTATGGCCAAAAGAACTGCAGATCCAGTCCAATCTTCTGCCTGGTATATTGATTCTGGGGCTTCTCGACATTTTACTCATCGTCGAGATTGGTTCACCAAACATGAACCATTCACTGATTCAATGATCTTTGGAGGTGGCGAAGAGTACACTGTTGTCGGTAAGGGCAATGTTCAGATTCACTCTGGTGGAAGAAATTTACTCTTTCTTGATGTCTACTATGTTCCAGGCATGGAACATAATCTTCTCTCTGTCAGCCAGATCATGAAGCATTCTCCCCAGTTGGATGTCATTTTTAGTTCGTCCACTTGCAGCATTGTTGATAAGGCGACACGCACTACCATTGCTATGGGACTTGAGGATCATGGTCTGTATAGACTTGCTGATTCCGGTGATTCTTAGGAGCACGCTTTGGCAGCCAGGAGTACTTCCATCAGCAAACTTTGGCATCTGCATTATGGGCACTTGAACGTGCACTATCTCTCTCAACTGTCTCGGGAGGGTTTGGTTGCGGGTCTACCTGAGATCCAAACTCAAAATCATGGGGTTTGTGGAGCCTGTCAAGCTAGAAAGTAGCATTGGACACCATTCTTGGATGGTGATTCTTGGCGAGCCTCCAAGGTACTTCAATTGGTTCACGCTGATGTTTGTGGACCAATGAACACTCCATCTGTTACTGGGTCTAGGTACTTTTTACTCTTTGTTGATGATTTCAGTCGCAAAATGTGGGTGTACTTTTTGCAACATAAATCAGATGTGTTTAGTACATTTCAGCAATATAAGGCCTTGGTTGAGAAAGAATCAGGTTCTCACATTGTTACTCTAAGGTTAGATAATGGGGGGGAGTTTTGTTCAACTGACTTCTCTACTTTTTGTGCTAAACACGGCATCAAACGACAACTCACCACACCATACACCCCTTAGCAAAATGGTGTCGTTGAACGTAGGAATCGCACCATTACTGAAATGGCTCGTTCTATGTTGGAGTACAGGAATGTACCTAAGAAATACTGGGCTGAAGTAGTTTATATTGCCGTCTACCTCCTGAATCGGTCACCTACATAGGCCGTTAAGAAGATGACTCCAAAAGAAGCCTGGTCAGGACGTACGCCTAAAGTGGGCCATTTGAAAGTCTTTGGTTCTACCGCTCATGTATGGATTCCAGACGCCAAGCGTGCCAAGTTGGACTCCAAGAGCCAAAAACTTATGTTTATTGGTTACAACGACAATCACAAGGCATACAGGTTGATTGATGTGGAGACGGATCGGCTCATATTGAGTCGTGATGTTGTGATTGATGAGACTACTGGTCCATTTGTTCCTACTACCAGCCCTGAGGATTAGCCTATGCAGGTTCCTGATGATGGTGTTCGTCTTCCTCTTGGTGCCCGTGATGGGAGGGCTTCAGAGCATTCTGACTTTGAAGATGAGGAGTCTATCGGTCCTGATCTAGCACCACCTGATCTTCCTCAGGATTCACATCCAGATGCCTTTGTTCCAGAAATCCCAGAAGATGCTATTTCTCCTACTCTAGATATTGGTACTTCTACTCATCGGCCTAAGTGGTGGCTCAAGACTATTGGAGATCTTCATAATGATGAACTCCTTGAGGGTAGATCAGCTCGCAGCAAGAGCAAGCAGCACGACACGGTAAATTTTGCTCTTATGGCCAACATCCACAGCATCTATGAGCCTCAGACATATTCAAAGGCTAAAGGAATTCCAGAGTGGGAAAAGGCTATGCAAACAGAATATCATAGTCTTCTGAAGAATCACACTTGGATTCTTTCTGATCTTCCTCCTAGGAAGAAACCCATCAGTTGCAAATGGGTATACAAGGTCAAGTATCATGCCGATGGCACTCTGGATAAATACAAGGCCAAATTAGTTGCTTGGGGATTCACACAACGGGAGGGCATTGACTACGAGGAGACTTTTTCTCCTATTGCAAAGATGAGCACAATTCGTCTTCTTCTCGCAATTGCAGCCCAATTCGCATGGACAGTTCATCAGATGGATGTTAAGAGTGCCTCCCTCAATGGTGATTTGCAGGAAGAAGTCTACATGATGCAGCCTCCTGGTTTCAAGGTTGCCGAAAAAGAACATCAGGTTTGTAGGCTTGTGAAAGCACTCTATGGACTGAAATAGGCTCCCCGTGCATGGTACATCAAGATTGATCAATACTTGGTTGATCATGGTTTTCAGCGCAACCCTTCTGACACTAATTTGTATGTCAAACACTCTGGTGATGATGTTTTGTTTCTTGTTATCTATGTTGATGACTTGATCATTACTAGCAGTTCAACACACTTTATTGCAGCAATCAAACATGATTTGTGTCAGGCTTTTGACATGACAAATTTGGGGCTTCTCCATTATTGTTTGGGTATTGAAGTTTGGCAGACCGGTGATGGTATCTTTATCTCTCAGTCTAAATATGCTCGGAGTCTGCTTGACAAGTTTCGGATGTAGGATTGCAAACCTGCCTCCACACCTATGGAGAAGGGGCTGAAGTTATCAGCCAATTCTGATTCACCTTCGGTTGATGAAATGACATTCAGGCAACTAGTGGGCAGTCTCATCTACCTCACTGCCACTAGACCTGACATCAGTTTTGCAATGAGCTACATTTCTCGCTTCATGACAGGTCCAAAAGCTGATCATTGGCTTGCAGCGAAGCGCGTGCTGAGATATGTTAAGGGCACTTTAGATTATGGCATTTTGTATGGCAGGTGCAAGGATCCGAAGCTGATTGGTTATACAAATTCAGATTGGGCAGGTTCAGTGGATGATCGGAAATATACTTTTGGATATGTATTCAGTTTGGGTACAGGTGCTGTAACATGGACCAGCAAGAAGCAACAAGTAGTGGCTCTTTCCTCGATCGAAGCAAAATATTGAGGAACAGTTAAAGCAGCATGTGAGGCAGTTTGGCTCCGTCAGATGCTTTTTGACATGCACATGTCACAAGCAGGTCCTTCTCCCTTGTACACTGACAATCAAGGGGTGCTCAAACTGGCCAAAAATCCAGTCTTACATGAACGCACCAAGCATGTCGAGCTTCATTGTCACTACATCTGCAAGCTGGTAGAAGACGGATCAGGTCAGCTGCAGTATGTTACAACTGCGGATTAGACTGCAGATATTCTCACCAAGTCTCTAAGCCCAGATAAATTTGTCAAATTCAGGGGGCAACTTGGTGTTGACAAATTGACCATTAAGGGAGGGTGTTAGAATAATATATATCATTATTGTTAATGGTCAACTATTTACTGTTTCTACAGTAGTTTGTAGGTAGACATCTTAAATGTCTACTGTTGTAGTTAGCTGGAGTAGTTAGGCTCTTTAATTCTCACAGTGCTATGCCACTTCTTTATATTGTAACTTTTTTGTTTTTCTTATCAATGAACTAAGCATTTTCGAGTTCTTTCCAGAACAAAAGTAATGCTCCAAAATGACATAAGAACACAATGGATGCAAAGTAAGACTTGAACACAAAGTCTGAAATTCCAACTCTTTGATATTACTTGATAAATACCAATTTATAACTATAAAGCTCAAAGTCTTTATGAGTACAAAATTCTACAAAATATTCTTGCTTGCCAAAAAGATAGATAATACAATAGACCCCCTCAAGTATTTATAGGAGAGAAGCCTTGAGAAAAAAGGTGGGAGGATTTCAACAAACTTGAAAAATTCTTTCAACCACCAACTAACTACAAATGACTTATTCAACATTACAAGTCCTATTGTAATTTGACTTGTAATGTAATTACATGTAATTACAAGTCAACTTTACAAGTGATACTATCACATGCAATTACATTTTACAACTTTGCAAGTGATATGATTATTTGCAATTACATTTTTCCATTTTACATGTAATTTGTCAAAACTAAATTACAAGCACACAATTGAAACTATTTAAGTGTTCAAAGACACGACTTGAACTACATCATCCTTGATTGGGTCTTCATGCTGCTGCTTGGAAAAAATTCTTCCGTCTCTGTCTGGAAAGCATTCTATGCTCAATCATGTCATTTATTCAATTCCTTATGTGGCTTCGTCATGTTGTTGTTCTTTCTTTGTGTCATTCTCTAGCCTTGGAATTTGCTTGAAAAATAAGGCCCATGCCTTATATTATTGATTTGGTAGGTCATGTGTGCAAGCAAGACTAATGAGAATGAGACAAAGGGGCTGCAAAAGTGGGGCCAAAGCTCAATTTTGGGTTTTGGAAGGCTGACTGCAAGTGCAAATGAAAGGTGACTTACTTGTAATGTGGAAAAACATTATTACAAGTTTAAAATGCTATGTAAAACTCTATTTCAAGCAAATCGGGTTTTTTGAAGCACATAACAAGTTTACTTTTTCACATATGACTTAAATCGGACCTTTTGAGGCTTTCGACAACTTCACTTTTTCACTTAAAAGCAAATCGGACTTTTTAAAGCTCTCAGCTATTTCACCTTTTCACTTAAAAGACAATCGGACTTTTTAAGAGTCTTTG
This sequence comes from Sequoiadendron giganteum, assembly GCA_007115665.2. Classification (NCBI taxonomy): domain Eukaryota; kingdom Viridiplantae; phylum Streptophyta; class Pinopsida; order Cupressales; family Cupressaceae; genus Sequoiadendron; species Sequoiadendron giganteum. The sequence continues at coordinate 539,745,542 of CM021109.1, forward strand.
CAATTTCACTTTTTCACTTAAGAGCAAACCGGACTTTTTAAAGCTCTCAACAATTTCACTTTTCTCACTTAAAGCCAATCGGACATTTTGGGGTCTTCAACAATTTTTTTTTTTGAGCATAACATGTAAAGTGAGTAAAAAGTTCCTACACTTGTAATGGAGTTAAAAAGTTCCTACAACTCACTTGCAAGTCATTCAAAAAGTTCCTACAACTTGCAAGTTATTGAAAAAGTTCCTATTATTGACTTGCAATGAAGGCAAATAGTTCCTACTTGCAGTGATGCCTCAAAAACCCGAAATTGACCTAAAACATAAGAAAAAATGACTCAAAGACAAGGCAAATGAAGTTGGAATGCGATGAAATTTGGAGCAAAGATTCTAAATGACCCAAGGAATAATTTCCATTTTTGAAATAAAGATTTTTCACCTCGTAAAGTGTGCCTAACACAAAAAGATCCCTACTTGCATTGGTGATGAAAAATCCCGAAATTGGACAAAACAAGGGGAAAAACATGTCGTAATGCTCCCAAATTTCGCACAAGACAAAATAGGAAGGAGATCGATGGCTGCACAATTCAATTGAAGAATTTTGGTTCCTCGAAATGCCTGCCATAGAGATTTATGAAGAAATTTTAGGCAAAATTTCATATGGGTTGTCCACTTTTGAGAATTCAAAATTGAGGACAACAACTGGCTTTGACTGGGGACCTGCCTTTGATCATGGAAAGGAGTTAAGGTAGTAGAATCCAGAATCTCTAAGTGCCTTAGTATCCATTGGGTTACAAAGTCAAGCAACAAATAACATAAAACGACAAAAAGGATGACGCGACTGTCACAAAGCAAGCCTACGAAAACATGACACAAAACTTGTGCAAATGCACTTATTGAAGAGATAAAAGCCTACCTAATTAAAACTAGCCAAAAATGGAAGCTTCTCAAACGAAACCATTAACTGGTTCTGCAAAATAGCTGCCCTTCTGCAACATCTTATAGTACCTTGCATGATCACATGCAACTTTGTATAAATGAAGTGTGAGCAATGGTACCAAAACTCGACGTAGCACCCTTTTGGAGAGATGAACGAATTCACTTTTCTCTTGAAATGAATCATATGTACTGTTGCTCTGAAATGGATTTTTGAAACCAGACTGCTCTTTCTCAGTTGCAACTGCTTCTTTGGCTTCTCTTTCAAGCATATCTGCATGGTCAGGTACAAATGGAACCTTTGATTTCCCATCAATTTCCAACCAAGCAAGATGTCTTATCGAGCATCCCCTTGATTGGACAAAAACTGAATTCTTCTTACCAGCTGCTACTTGAACAACTGATTCGTCAATCATGGCAACCTCATGCTGCTTCAAATGATCTCCTTCATGCAATTTAGATGAAAACATGATTGTATTGCATTCCTCAGTATGTTGTTCACAAACTTCTGATTCAAGAAAATCATCAACAAGATTTGAGAAAAACTCTTCTATAGTATTCATGAAATGATCTTCATCAAACTCTGGGGTAGGTCTCTTATGCATGATATGTCCAAGTTCATGACCTTGAAACGTGAAAGCATTCATTTCAACTTGACTAGAACCTTCATGCATGTTCATCTTTTCATAGCTGAAAACATCCAACAAGAGCTATGTCTCCTCGTGCTCTAGCCTCCTCCTCAGCCATGCTTACAACCTCAGCCTCTCTTTCTACCTGGTCCACCCAATCAAGGTCCTCGTCACTAAAGACTGCATCTGTAGCCTTAGTGGTCCACTTAGACTGTGGATCAACCTCCTCTAGATTGATCGGGGTGTTGTTGTGGTCAAAAAGCTTCCTGTATTTGAGCCGAAGGTTGTAATGAACATATACCAAGTCATTCATCCTCTCCACTGTCAATCTATTGCGCTTCTTGGAGTGTATATGCTCAAACATACTCCAATTGCGCTCATAACCAGATGAACTGCATGGCTAGCTCAATAGACGAATGGCAATATTTTGCAAGTTTGGTGTATCAGAACCAAACAACTCCCACCAACTATCTAAGATGAGAAAAAGAAACAAAATCAATCTCATTTCAAGTTTCAAGTTCAAGTTCAACATTTAATAATAAAATACAATATACAAAGATGAAAATTATGCCCTTAAATATATTTTTACTTGGTAGTAATGTTGTTCTACTGTCTTTGCACATTTGACGTGCAAAGAAGTCTCCTTGTGCCTTAGTGAAGGCATCTTTCTTGTGCACTATTTGTGTAGTAATAGCGGGCAACATAAAATAAACAAATAAAAGTAAGATATGATTAAAAATTAAAACATAATAAAAAATTAAATTTTACCTTCACAATCTCCTCCGTTGGTATCCAAAACCCTTGCTCATCAAAAATGCAATCAGCCACAACAATCCTTGCAGTGCTTGTAGAAAAGGATGAGGAAGACCACTCCTCACCAACAAACATGCGCCTTAAAGCCGCCTTTGATCGAATCAAGGATTGCAACGTGATAAAATTTGTTGCAAACCTAGTGATGCCAAGACGAGACAATTCCCTCAACCCCGTGTATTGCCTCATAAGGTTAAGCACCCATGTGTGATTGTATACAAATTTGCAAATTTTTTTGTTGCATCCACACATGTTTTGATCCAGGGGAGCTTGTCAAGATCCTCCATCATGAGGTCAATGCAATGGGCGGCACATGGAGTCCAAAATAGAGTAGGGTGCCTTTCCATCAATAATCTACCAGCAACAACATAATTTGTTGCATTATCTATCACCACTTGCACTACATTCTCTTCCCCCAAATCAGCTATCACCTCCTCTATAGCCTCACACAGGTATGTGGCATTTTTGAATTGGGTAGAAGCATCAATGGACTTCATAAAGACGGTGTCACCTGAAAAAATAAGCAAAACCAATTATTCAATAAATTAAAAAACATAAATCAGCCATATTAAATTATTAATCACTAAATCAAATTCAAATTTCAATGCATTGAGGGAAGTACAATTACCTCCGGAGGAAACTAAAAAATTAAGCAACGTCCTATTTCTCCTATTGGTCCAACCATTAGTCATGATGGTGCAACCAATCCTCCTCCACTGCAAGCGCTGCTCCTCTAATTGTGCTTTCACATATGCCACCTTTTGAGTCAAAAGTGGGCTCTTTAATTCATCTTGAGTAGGGGCTTTGAACCCCGCCCCACATATGGTTATAGCATCAACCATGTTTTGCCAAAAAGGTGACCTAAAACATGTCATAAATAAATTAATAAGTTACTTATATAAGTATTGTAAAATGAAAAGTTTTAAGTTTTTAACTTTAAATTTGAATTCGATAATGAGATACATCAAGATTCTAAAATAATAAAATTTAAATATAAATTTTAAAACAATTAAACGAAAAAGAATTACCTGGCTACGTGGAAGGGAATGGTGCAGTAGTACCAAAAGTCTGCAGTTGTCTTTTTTGCTGCATCATGTGCGTCCTTGTTCCAACCCATGCTCTGAAGCGACAATTGGGAACCAGGAGTAGTGCGTGGTACAAAATATGAGTCCACCCTAGATTTACGAACTCTAGGGCCAATGCTAATACTACCACTACCACTAGTAGTAGTAGCGCCACCAACACTAGGAGTATGCATAGGCATAGCTAGTGCAGAAGCAGTAGCACTAGCACAAGCACTAGCACTAGGACGGTATGGAGGCATGGAAGAAGCATCTCCAACAGCACGAAGTCCCTGTCCAACTCCACCACTCACCAACTCATATTTCTGTCTCTTTTTCATTTCTTTTTGCATTTCAAAAGTTTCTAATTGCACCTGCACTTCACGAACAACCTGTTGTACCCCAAAATTAAAATTTTCGCTATACTTAGGCATTTTGAAAATATGAGTCAAGATACTGTCAAATCTGTCAAAAAGGTCAAAATTGGGGTTTGCATGTCTTGCATGGGGGTCAAAACCTTGTAATTTTCAAAATCTGACAATTTGGGTCGGCTCAGAGCGACCAAATCTACAATACCCAGATTTCATTTTTTCATCCCTAAATTTTAGGAAATTTTTTATTTTTAGTAGTTTTCTAAAAATAAAAACTTTTTCTGGGTTTCTTACGAAATGGATACTTGTAAAATTTTCTAAAAATAGAAAGTTTGGCTGTCAGGGTTAAGACTGGTTTTGATTGGCTTAAAATACTTCCTCATCAAGCTGGTGTAGTCAGAATCACAAAAAGATCAGTTTTACCCTACTGGGTCTATTCTACTTTTTCAGAAGCTATTTCAAGGATCCAAGGTCATCAATGGAGGTCAGTTAGCTGCCAGGTGTCAGAATCAGATGTTCAAGCATCAAGCAGAAGCTATCAAAAATGAACGTGCACGAGAAACGGAGAACGGCGAGAAAAGATGGAAAAGTTGAAAAATGATAAATTTTCGCTAACACTGGAGACACCAGGCGCCCCTGCTCAGTTTGGGCGCCCAAACCTTCATGCCTTAGAATATTTTTGATTTTCAGCAGCCGAGACAAGGAAAGCACGTCAAACGAGGTTGAAATTCGAAAATTGCATAAAAATTTCTAACTCTGCTAAACATGGGCGCCCCTGAAGGACAAGGGCACCCACCTTTTTGAAGCATCAGTTGATAAGATTAGGGTTTCTGCCTCCAAGCAACATTGTTCAGATTCTCGTCAGCTTCGCAGTGGATGTCTTCGTCAGCTCGTCAGATCACTCAGTTTCCGACAAAGTCAGATCAAACAGGGGCCATGATGAGAGGTGTTTAGAACTTTGAAGTGAAAAAGGATGAAAATATTCTAACACTAGTAGACATGGGCGCCCTTGGAGAAGAAGGGCGCCCAAGATTTTAAGAGGTTTGATGATAGAATTTGCAGAAGGCACCTCCAACATGACTTCGTCAGACTGGATCCAACTCTCCAACGAATCCATTAGTTCGTCCGTTAGAGTTAGCAGTCGTCAGATGTCGCAACGCGAACATAGGAGGAAAAGTGAGAGAAAAGACAGTTGAAAGCAACAGTGAAAAACTCAAAATAAAAACTAACCCATGGAAGCCATGGGCGCCATACTTCAAGAAGGGCGCCTAGGGTTTTGAGCCACCAGAGGTCAATTTCCAGAGACGAGGTATCTAGAGGACCCCTTCTAGAATCATCTCAGCTATCCAGTGAGTCCATCAGCCAGTCATTCTGATCAGTGCAACGCCCGGAATTGTGGATTCATCTGAAGGTCAAAAGACAAGAATAAAATTGAAGATCATGAAATTGACTAACTCTGGAGAAAATGGGCGCCCTTTTCAAGGATAGGCACCTCACAATTTGAAGGGTTAAATGAAGCTTTTGACAGATGATGTCTCCAGAATCATGTCGTCAAATTCAATTAGGCTCCGTAATGGAATATTCAACTCGTTCATTGGATCAATTTGAAAGCCGAAAATCGGAGCTGAAACAGGGTTGAAAAATTAACAGAAGTTGAAAACGGTGAAAAGTTGGCTAAGTCTGGAAAAAAGAATGGCATACCTCAGAAAAGGCGCCCAAACCTTCATGCCTTAGTGAAATTTTTGAAGATTTCAAAAATTGAAGTTGAAGACCAAAGTCTAAGTTCATTGCACAATCTTGAACTAGGGTTTTGAGGAATTAGGGCAAAAGAAAGTAGTTTTCTCAAGACAGAGCTTATTTAAAGCACTTTTGTGTTTTATTTTTCATTATTTTCTTGTAGGTGGTCTTCAAGGAGAAACAGAGTAGCAACTTCAAACCCTTATTTTCAAGATTCAAGAGTTTAACTTGTTGGTTTTTCAATAATATTTTCAGATTAGCACTCAAGAAGGCTTGCTTTTTCATATTTTTTTATCCAGAACATCAAATCTTTGAAGAAGGAAGCCATTGTTTTCAATTTTCAGCGAGCTGGTTTATACTGGTTCTATCTTCTGGATAATTTTTGAAGAATTTTTTCAAGGTTGCACCAACTTCTTTTTATCTTGCACGTCAGATAAAACTTCAAGATTTACAACTTCCAATCTTTTGGGCCTATCTCAAATATTCTTCTGGACAAAACCCACATCATAGCTTTTTCAGCAAAACTTAAAGTGGCTGCTTTTTTAGTGAAACTTCGAGGTTTTTAAAATCTAACCAAATGGGTTTATCCAGAATATGCTCATGAACAATACCCAGATGCCAGCTTTTTCTGCTTTTTCGGAGAAAATTAGGGTTTGCTACTTTTTCAGTCTTCATTCAAGATTTTCAAAAATGGACGATTTGGGTTTGCTTGTAATGAGATTCTAAACAAAACCCATATCTCAGAAAAAATTCCAAAATATTCATCCGTTTGACGAGAAAAATCAGCAAGGTATTTTTAGGGTTTGTGCTAAGCTTGTCAGAGCATAGTCAAGATTACAGTCAATCTTCATGTTTTTCAGCATGGAGTACTCTCCCATTGAATCTAGAGCCAAACAAGTGTTTTATGATGATTATCTGAACGAATGATGTTGGGAAGTGTTTTTCAGTGTCATCGTGGACATAAAATGTGATCATCTCAGTTGAAGAATGTGTAGAGGGAGTGGTGTGAGCGAAAGGACAAGTGTCAGAAAAAGTTGTGCAAAACTATTCCATGAGAGAATCAAGAGAAGTGTCGGAAGCAAAAAGTTGCAGAGCCGCCAAGTTATCAATTAGTGGGTCATCTTTTGAGGCAGCGATGTTTGTCAAGAACAGAGTTCATAAAGAATCTGATGATGTCAAAATTCTCTAAGTTTGATTGCAAAAGAGGAGAAGATTTTAGAAAAGCGGAATACAACTAAAGATAGTATCAACACTCCTGATAAAGAGGCAGTTTCCCACTTTTTGGTGAATGTAAGAGATTTAAAGCAGCAATCTTCTAGAAGCTTTTTCCAAGCTTTCTTTCCATTCTTATTTCACGCTTTCTTTCTATTCTTATCCATTCTTTGAAGAAGAAGGAAATTGAATTGTCATGAGTTGGCACTTTCCGTTTTTACATGCTTTCTTAGGTTTTAGATGTTTTAATCTTGTTCTAGATTTAGAAATAAAGCTTGCATGTTGGCAAGTAGTGGTTGTAAAAGCAAGGAGATTTTAGGGTTCCCTACTCCTCTGCTTAGTTATAAATAAGATGCTCATTTTCCTGGAACCGTGCTTGTGATAACAAGACATAAGTGTCATAGTACCTTCTCTTTGTTATTTAGTATTGTTCACTTTGTGTAAAGAGCAAGTTTGCATGCCTCTTTAGCTGCAAATACTTGTTTAGTGCATGTGTTGTGTTGATTATAATTAGGTTGATTGCATGTTGCAAGCGTGTTGCTACAACTTGCTGTCCCGAAGTTGTAATCCTTGTTCCAGAAACTTGAGTAAATAAAATCTTGAGCGTGCTTTGTCTACCTTGATATAAATATCTCAAGTTTCCGTCTATTTGTTTTGTGTTAGAAGTATGAGTAAATAAAATCTTGAGCGTGCTTTGTCTGCCTTGAAATAAAAGTCTTATATTTCCGTAATACTTTTATGATCTCTTTTTCAACTTGCCATAAAACGTATGTTGAAGAATAGTTTATTTAAGTATATTTGTCAGAAATCAAACTCGTCCATTTCCAAACTCTCTTGCTCTGCGTTTACTTGAGAGGGTGGAAACGTTTTAAGCGTAGGTTAAGTTGTAGCTGTATGGTTTCATTAAAGGAAAAACCTCAGCTGCAACATCTAGTGTTCTATAACCTTGTGTTCTCGCAGCTGAACCAAAAAGATATGCGTAATTAAGTCTAGATTACTTTTCTTTATGCAACTCAGCAAAAGAGGGAGCTTCCCCTCCTAATTCAAAGAGCAGTTTACTGCACATAGCTGTCTGTTTCCAGAACGCTTTCCAGAGGTGCGATTTGAAATGCCAACATAGCCTCAGGAGGTGCTATAGGGCAGCCCACTGCATCATGGATGGGTATGCGTGCAATATGGTATTTTAATTTATTTATGCCTCGATGATATATTGTTTTGCAGTATTTACATTTTGCTTCTCCTTTTTTCATTCTGGGAAAGATTTCAACATGTTTCCAAGCAGGGTCTTTTCTGCTTGGGGTTTGAGACATTGTGAAAATAATAACATGGTTTGATTTGCAAATGAATGTGGCTGCAATAACAAGTAGGGTTTTTAAAATTATTTAAGTTGCAAGTGGGGTTTGTAAAAAAGAAAATGCAAACAAAAAAAAACAATGATTTTACAAATTACAATGAATTATTTGTTAAAAAAACACACAAAAAACCAATTAAAATCAAACTTACCTCTTAGATTTGGCTTGGAATGCAATGCAAACTCCTCCCAATCACTGGTAATGAGCTCTCAATGCACCTTCTTGCTGGTATGAAGCTTCCCAAATGATATATGGCCCTATATTTGTCTTCAATAGTTTGCTGGTTGCCCTCTCTTCTCCCTCTATTTTCCTTCACAACTCTTTCTTCTCCTCCTATTTTGCCAAATGAATGAAATGAGATTGGTTTTAGGGTTGGGGAGATAATATAAGACCAAAAAAAAAAAACTAAAGCTTTCATTTTATGTTTTTTTTATGCCTTTTTTTGTTTGCTGTTGCCGGCCGCGTCCAGGGCTTGGGACTCGCCAGGAAGCAGCGAGTCCGGCCTGGAGGTGGCTGGACTCGCCCACGTCCAAGTCCGGGTTCCTAGGACTCGGCCAGGGGTGCTCGGCTCGGGACTCGCCGAGTTCTAGCGAGTCTGGGCGAGTCCCGTTACAATGCTTTTAATATAATATGTAAATTTGAAAGCCTAAATTACACCTCTGCCAGAAGATGATGTGTTCCAACATTAGATGATTCTTCAATGAGTTGAAGTACATATGTTTTAAGTGAATGCAATTCAAAATATATAACTGTGGATGAATATGCTCTATGGTCATGTCATTGTACACCAGCCTTCTTATTCTCTCATTATCTATTAGATGTTATTTGTCTCTTAGACATCTATATATGATGTTGTTGGGTTGAAATGCTGTCTCTCTTGGTGGTGGGTTTATTATGTAATGTGCAAGTATTGTGCTTGCTAATGAAATCCTTGGTTTCTGCTGGGTCATAATTGTAGATAAAATGTAAACAAACCTTTGTTCTTGAAATTGGAACAGAGGAGCTACCATCACAGGATGTAACTGGAGCAATTGAACAGGTATATATATAGCTTATTTCTCAAACTTGATTCACAGTAAAACTCATTTATATTTGATGGGCAATTTAAAGTTGTGTTAGGGAATTATGCTACTGTAGAACTTTTCTCCACACATTTACTCTTGTATTGCAGCTACAAAAGGCAATTACAATTTTGTTGGAGAAACGAAGGCTACATCATGGAGATGTTTCAGTGTCGGGAACACCTCGTCGTTTAGTGGTACATCCATTAGACCTCTGTCCCTAATTAATCATTTTAATTTTTATTCCATTACTTTGATGTGTACAGTTCACTTCATCTGCAATTTACCTGAATATTTAGATATGCCACTCTTTTATCATTTAAATTCTTTTCTTTTCCTTTGTCTTGGGTAGATAGTCACCTATATATTTCTCGTTTGGTTTGATTTTAATTGATATTTATGCTTTTCATGCTTTAGAAACTAACATTTTCATTTGTTCAGTGTTTGATCTGAAAGGATGTTTTTTTGGTTAAAATGTTTCATGGGTTTATTTGTTCAAAAACATAAAATTTAAAAATACAATACTGAGAAATATTTTTTGAAAGATACATTGGAGTATTAAATAATTTTTTATCTACTTGAAAAAATCTCCTCTCCAGCTGATAGCTGAAGCTGATTCCATTTCTCACTGAAGATCAAATCTGGAATGTTGACTTGACAGTAGGTAAACTTTGAGCTATATCTTACACACAATTCAACATCTAAGTAACTGAGCAGACAGTCCTAATGGGGTTGCTTTATTTTGCACTTCAACATACCAGAGTTTGATTAACATGCCAAAAATAACACCCAGACTATTCATTAGTCCAGTCAATACATAATTGACTCTGAAGTAGACTTAAGTTACAATTTTCACTTTTAATAAATCAATTCTAGAAATAGAAAGTACCTCCTTAAAATGGTAACTGCTAATTTTATATATTTTACCAGAGTTAATAGAAAAAACTAAATGTTGACTTCTCATCCCAAATTAGAATCCTTTCTGGAAATAGAAATCCCAAAAACAATAGGAAAATGTGCAGAAGAAAAATTTGGAGAATCCATTATGAACAAACCAATTAACATAAGACTCTGATAAATAACCAGGAACATTTATATGTCCAGCAGTAGATAAAACCAAGCAAGAGAAAGATCATAAGATTTAGAAGAGTGGAATAAAAACCTTAAATCCTCATTATTAAAAATGGAGGATCTTGATGGAAAACAGACAAAGTGTAGAATTGAACTCAGCAGAACTTAGAGGAAGACTAATGCTGTGATCGGTGCGTAATCCTTGAACTCTATATCTGTGGATTAATCTCGCATCTCCCTACTAACTTAAGAAGATATGATTATGGACAAGGCAAATACAATTGAGAATTTCCTACAAGGGTAGTTGATGATTAATGAGGTGCTTATGCTACAATCGATTGAAGATCATATTGTGCTCAAAATGAATAGAACCCAACAATTCTTGATAAACACCCAGACTTTATTTGTCCTTTCTAGGTTTTTTCTTCTGTTGGAAAGATTTTGGTTATTGGTTCAACAAAATGATCTATGCTTTCCTTGTTTTTTTCATAGTTTGTAACTTGATCTCGTCTTATATAAGGCTTATGCCTGGTCTGTTTGCTGCTGGTTATATTGTCTTAGGTTAGACATGTACTTATGGTGATGTCTGAAGTTTCTAGCCATACGTTTGTATTCTGTTTTTGTACTATTAAATAATGATGAATGAACATTGAAAATCTCATAAACTTCAATAGCATTTATAACTGTCTTACTCTTAACAATCGAAAGAGTGTAAAAATAATAAAATTGTAAGGAAAATTTAAAAAAAGGGGGCACAATAAAGGCATAAGTAAAACATAGTACAAACAAAGGAAGAAGTTGTCCAGTCACACCATGGACTAATAAGGATGACAAAGAATTACATAGTAAAAGAAAAATCAGGGGTGCTTGCAAAACATTTGTTAGTACTGAGGATCACCTTGAAATATTGACTATCTATTTATTTCAGATGAAATTGTGAATAAGGGAAAACTTGGGCAAAGACAAATATGGAAGAGACTAATAAAACTTGTGCTATGTGAAGTGAAAGTCTTTTTATGTCGAGAATCATTCATAATTATATAAATTTTTCTGTACAAAGCATTGTAAGTTTCGAGAGGGAGATGTTACTGTGAGCTCTTTGATATTCTGACTCATAGAGGAAAATATGAATTTCTATTCTCTCCTTTGTCAATATGTTTGGATTATTGTAAAGCTCCTATTTACAGAAGTTGCATGCCTGAATGGATTGCATGGAGAAATTAATAATCTACTTCAATAATGATTTTGTTTTTCTTTTTGAAAATTATTTTAGGTTGAGTTGTATTTTGTCAGGTCTTGTTCTAAACATTTTTCAGCTAGCTTCAGATGTTCTTACAGACATATCTAAAGAATCTGTCATTTAAATGATTCATCAAATTCTTTTAAGCCTTGTATATTTATTTATTTTCTTTCTTATAGATGATTGTTAACGATTGTATGCCCACTTATTTCCATGAATTTGTGCCTGATAGGTTCATGTTGAGAGTCTTGCTCCTAAGCAAGACAAAATTGAGATTGAGGTGCGTGGACCTCCAGTAGCAAAGGCATTTGATCTTGAGGGAAAGCCCACGAAGGTTTGTAATATTGTTGGTTTCCTGCAATGGCTGTATGCTTATTGAGCCATTAGATTTAGGGTACAATTTTCTGAAGGAGCATGCATCTTATTAAATTTTAGGGTAATCATGTCTAATAAGTGAAGTTAGAATAGATTTCCTATATTTGCAATCCTTTTATTGTGATTGAATTTTCAATTGTATACATGGATGGACAAGACACTATCCGGGAGCATAAATATGGGTCAATGATTTAACGTGCACTTAATGTAATGATCTGCCCAATTTTCCATACCAATTTATTGTCACTTTTCATAGTTTCATTGTTTAGACATTTCATCAAACAGTTTGCAATCTAACTTTTCTGAGTTCAATTTCTTTTGTTTTGACATGATATTGTAAATGATTGTCATAGTAATAATTTCCCAGTCTTGTGTAATGTTAACAACTTCATTTATGCAAATATTCTTGCCCCATTAATCACAGAGAATTTCTTTTAATTCTTTGTATTGCTGTTAAAAAATATGATATACAGAAATTACATAAAGCTCAAATACTATAAATCAAAATGTGCTGAGAAAATACACCAATCAGCAGTTCACATATTCCCACTTCCTTCTACAGCAAGTACGGCTCCCCAAAATGAAATACGACAGCCATATTCTAAGTGGCAGCTCCCTTAAAGAAGCTTGTGCTGACCTCAAGGCTGTGGCTAGGAAATACTCAAGGTCTTAAAACCTTTTCTCCAGCTTTGACTCCTTATTGAGGAGTTTTGAGGGTGTACACCACTCTCCTTAATGTGATAAGAAGAAATGGTACAGCTGGGACCACTCAACCTTAATAAGATATATCATATTTAAATTATTTCACTCTGCAACTCCAATAAGACACCAATAATAAACTCCAATTTCTCTCTGCAAATATTGCTTGAAACCACAATCAAAAGATAAATCTGTGATGTTCCAACACTCTGCTGATTGTTTTCACTTAATTCGTAGGACTGATTTTTTTGTTTTAGTTTGTGTTTCCTCTTATGCTTTGATTTTGTTTGCTAGAATTACTAGAATAATACATAAAGAGCATATGCGTACCATGAAAGCTTCAAATAAACTAAGCTAATGGAATAACTTGAATACATTGCTCATTTTGATGTCTAAGAATAGTTTCTTCATTACATAATAAGTTGCTTATAGTATATAACTTACATTAGATTGGAAACTAAGTATTCCATAGATCATACTTCAACTTACAGCCATATAGCATTGTGAATAGTGCCATGCTACAGTACCCGCGCCCAATGAAATGCTGATTTCTCTTCGAAGATGAACTTCTCCCACAAAAAACCGTAATGGAAAGCTTCCTAGGGTAAGGGCGCCCCCAGCCACTCAAGATAGGTGTTTCTTTTTTTTTTTTGCTGATCTAACCCTTTAGAAAAAACGGCTAGCTGTAGCTTCAAAAAACAGTCCCAAAAACTCCTCAAACGCGAACAACTCTTGTATAATCGTGATTGGAGACAACGGCAACTGGAAACACTCAAACCCAAGCTCAAAACAACCTGCAAACCAGCAAGTAGATCTCCAAAGAAGCAGCAAAATACAGATCAACAACTTTAAGGTGGTGTTTCACACCCTCAAATAGCTCCAAACGAAGAACCAAGCCCCACCAGGCTCACCCACTGCAAGAAATAAGGAAACCCTAGCCTCCTTCTTCCTCCAAGCTTCACTCCCAAGTTTTCTTCGAGCCAAAATGATCATCTAATGAAGCAATTCGAATTTCTCTCTTGCCTTTTATAAATTTACAAAGGAAACACTATTCATTAAAGTGAACACTATTCACTTAAGTTATAACATTTTCACTTTAGTAATGAATAGTAACTTAAAAATAGAAAGTGACCCCTTCATATTAAAACACATGGTCCCTAGGCCGAGGATGGTGAAATAAAAGGTGAATATCATTAGATTAAGCACTAGTATCATGCCAAACGCCACAATTCACCCTGCCACCATGCTCCAAAGATCAACACTGAAGTTTGACGACCAAGTGCCCGTTTGAGAAACCCTCTATCTAGAACTATTAGCCTATGAGGGTTAGGAAAATAGGCTAATCCCCCAACTCTGATGCACGTGAAAAAGGGGACATTACAAAATCCTTACTTCAAATTGGAGAACAATAATTTATTGTTCTCTTGCAAAGCTCTAATAAATTATTTAATCTGCAATCATTTGACACTTGCATGAAACCTGTGTGATTCTACCTGCAAATTGACTAGGGTAGATATCTCACCACCAAAATCAATTCCCATAGGGTTTTCGTCCGAGCTTTTGCTCTCATTGAAAGCTTCAAGTCTCCACAAAGAAAATAGAATCAAGAATCCACAGATGAGCTTTCAAATAACCTTTTATTATTTCCCATAGACTTTCCTGAAATTACTTTTAATTTTCCGCTCAAAATATATCATTTAAGTCACTTTTATAAAGTGACTTCAAAATATTTTCTGTATTAAACATTTAAGTCACTTTATCAAATTAATTAAAATAAGTCATCCAAAAATTTGCTCTATTGGATAACTTTATTTAACTAATTAATTTATTCCCTATCAAAGCCCAAAATTAGCCTACGGGAATTAAATAGGCTAAAGGGACACTTCCGGCTACTCAACAGAAGGGGACATTACAGTTAATAACACAACTTCCATCATGCAAGGGATACAACTACCTTCACTACTGGAGAGATGATTATTTTGGTTGAATTTTATAAGACATCAATTTAAATTTTAATCATAGAAGTAGACTTATTTCTAAAACTTGAATCTGAATTTGTTGTGTCATCATTCTTTGAGATGGTTGTTTAAATGATAAATGCTTGATTTAATACTGCTTCAAAATATTTGTAGACTATCTCAAGAAAATCATCCAATGCTTTAAGGATTATATGCATGGCCAATATCATTGTTTTTGCTTAAAGTGGAATTTATGTATAAGATGAGTGAAGTTAAAAAAATCCTAATTTAGATCACTTGGATTAGGTTGTTATTTACAAAATATTCATATGGGTGGAGGAGGGCATAGTAACTTCGACAAATTATGCATGGCCGATATCATTGATATTAAACAAATAATTACTTAGCTATCATTTTTTTCATCTTAGGTAAGAAAGCAAGCAATCATGTTTATGTCCACAAAAGGCCAAAGTAGGCTGAGACTCTAAAGTACAACTAGTTAGAATAGAGAAGAACTAAGATAAAATCCCCAAGCTATCAAAGTAACTAAATATTGTAATTTTAATATATTTATAGGTTTAGCCATGCTATCCATTGCCTACAATATAATAAAATGTGCAAAAGTAAAATATGTGAAATTTTTTACAACACACATGTTTAGCACGGGGAAAACCATATAGTTAAAAACCTCAAAGAAAATAGCATCATTCACTTATTGAGAAAACTTAGATGTTGGAATTTGGCTTTTCACCTGCTTCTCCTCTTTTCACTGGCCTCAATACCTCTTGCAAATTGTATCAATATATATATTTTCAATTTCTCATTCTACAAATTCCTTCACATAAATCCTTTAAATGTAGGATGAAATCATCCCATCTAGTTTTGAGTGGCTATACCTTTTCAATTAAGGTATGTGATAGTTTGATTAATAAAATAATATTATTAATAATTCATCAATTAATAATTAACCTCTATAGTAAAAATTATGCTATAGGACAAATATTTTAATTAATAAAGTAATATAATATTTAATCTTATTAGTTAAATAATCAACCCCCTATGGCCATACATGTCATAATGAAATATAAAATTAAACCTTATATTAGAATAGAGCCTTAGTAAGGTTATTGGGATCTACTTATAAATAAATGTGGCCCCACTTAATATTTTGTTGCCTTCATTTTCGTTGGCCCCATTTACTTTTATTAGTTCTTTTACTTTTGTTGGTAGGGAATTTCAAAGGTTGCAAAACCCTTATCGAGTTCTGACAAGGTTCTCAAAACCTCATTAAACCCCGATGGGCTGCCTCATAAGAATTGTGAGTCTCTCCCCTTTTATTATGGCTTCCTTGGTTTCACAACCTTTATCAGGGCCCAAAAATAATATAATATTTAATCTTATTATTTAAATAATCAACCCCCTATGGCCATACATGTCATAATGAAATATAAAATTAAACCTTATATTAGAATAGAGCCTTAGTAAGGTTATTGGGATCTACTTATAAATAAATGTGGCCCCACTTAATGTTTTGTTGCCTCCATTTTTGTTGGCCTCTTTTATTAGTTCTTTTACTTTTGTTGGTGGGGAATTTCAAAGGTTGCAAAACCCTTATTAGGTTCTGACAAGGTTCTCAAAACCTCATTAAACCCCAATGGGCTGCCTCGTCAGAATTGTGAGTCTCCCTTTTTATTATGGCTTCCTTGGTTTCACAACCTTTGTCGAGGTCCGACACAATTTTCACAACCATATCGGTCTTCGAGGAGGTTCTTGAAACCTTATCGAGTCCTGACCAAACCCTTGTGATTCGAAAGGAAATGTCTTTATTTCTTGTGCGTCGGCCTCTAAGCCTAGTTTCACAACCTTTGTTGGGGCTCGACACAGGTTTCACAACCATATCGGTGTCTAACAAAGAACTCACAACCATGAGAAAATGCTGATCATTTGCAAAGAGAGATACTTCAAAGATTCGAGAGTTAATTTGAAGATTCATTATGAGGTTTCAAAACCAATTTTGGAGCTCAACAAGGTTTTCAAAATCATTGAAAACTCTGATCAGCTACATGGAGTTGTTACTTTCAATTTTGGCGGCAGATGGTGTCATTCAAATGGAAAGCTCACACACACCAACAATTAATACATGCCATTAACGCTCATCTGCCACACCAAAGCATTGAATGTGAACGCTTATAAAGGATTAAGTTACCAAAAGAACACATTTTGATAAGCAATTTGCAGAGCACAAAAGAGTGAAATTTTGAAGAATGTGTAGGGGAAAATCATGATATTCAAATTTATTTAGAGGTACAGTGAATTTCTTCTATCTCCCAACTTGCTGCACGCCATAAGATAATTTAGATAGGGGTTTTGTAAGCTCAATGATTGGAACATGATTTTTCTATTCTCAAGATTTCGTCAAAAATCATTTCCTAAGTATAAATTATCACTGCATTCACTGAATTTCGGTCATCATGAAGTATAAATATCTGGGTTATGAACACCTATCTGGTTTATTGAGTTCTCTACTAGAAAATTGGAGACACGAAGCTAGGGCACATAAATTTGGATGATTTTTGGGAAAGGATTGGTAAAGAGGATAAATCCCCAATAACACAACAATTAATAGAGTGGGTTACTGCAAGCCGTGACTTTTCTAGTAGTAGTACAATGCACAGACTTGGTGATTGAGTGCATAAACCACTAGGATTCCAAAACTAGAGAGATAAGGACGAATGATAATAGGTTGATTATCAGGGTAAACAGAGAAACCTTTGTCTCATGCTTGCGATTATTTGAGAGGGAAGCATATACAGACTTCAATTTCATCCTTTCTTATCAACGTTTCCATGAGAAGAACTTGTGTAGGAATGTAATTGCTCAAGAATGGTTTGCAAATCCAAACAAAGGGAAATCTTAGTTGCCTAAGAAGTTGCATAGGTCTCATTTTGGAGATGAGATTTCAGACATAATAGTCTTTCTACACCGACTTAAGGGTAATGAAAATACCCATGATTTTGAGGACTGGATATATTTCTTCATTCAAATAATTATCCATGGTGAGAAATTCCTCGACTAGGCTGAGCTCATATGTGACCAAATGCACTCAATGATGGTCCAATTTCCAGTTAGTCTGTCCTTTTATATGTCTTCTTATTTATTCTATGCAATTGCATGCATTAGACCATGGCCGGGTTTGCAACCAGTAGAAGTTCATGATGAAACAATTGAGATTTATGATTACTATACTCAACTTCAATTGGAAAGGAGTTTTAGGAGTTTCAGAAGAGTAAATGCTACATTTACTATGAGGATAGTGAGAGAAATCCAAGGAGATATGGATTTGCAGATCTCTCTTGAGGTTGTCTAGTTCATTGATACACATGGAAGCTATTTCATACAATTCCAGAGATTCACTTACATTAGGATTGGAGGATTCAATGAGCTTCCTTAAAAATTGCCCAAGTATGTTGGATATAAGTTTGTTCTCATTGAACTATGCAGACAAGTAGCTGAAGTGAACAAAAGATGTCAATAAAGGAAGAAGGCAGGAAATCAATTTCCCATCGGCCTTGGTTACTATTCATGCAAGTCTATGTTTGATTCCCTCAATATTGAGAAAGACTTGGTAAAATTCTCCATGCAATTTTAATGAAAGTATATTTCCCTTCGATAGCAAAGACTTTATCAAGAATAATCTGCAATTGGGACCAAGCTTGCTCCATATTCCACATTTGGAAGATTACTGGGCAGATTGCGCTGATGAATATGTATTCAAAAGGAGAAGCTAGATGAGATTGTCTTTGAGACAAATTGTGATGAATTTGAATTGGGATATCTCAGTCATTAAGGATGATGAATTTGACTTGGTAGATCCAATTTTTATTAATCATGTGTAGACACAACCAATTGTGTCAATTGATTGGAGTATAAAGGAAATTGAAAATATTGAGGCCAAAACTGCAGCAGTGCTTAAACGGACCCAAGATTGGGTAGTAAAGAAAACTGCAAAAAATCTAGTGCAATGCCTCAAAAGTCCCAAGGCACTTCGAGTTGGACAGAGAGAAGTCAAGCACAGTCTCCTTGGAATAGGACCACATTGTCTCTCTAATGTCAATGGAATTGCTCTTTTATAACCTTTCTTAATGTTTCTAATTCTTATTCTTTGAGTGGGGGAATAATAATAAATAAATTAATATTTATAATACATTTTTCTTTGATTCATAATGTTAAATATATTAATTTTTAAATTATTATGTATAATATATTTAATATTGTAATAACCCACCTTTAATTTTTTCAAATTTGCAACTTAGACAATCTTAGCGATTATAGCAATGACAAGCAACTGAAGTAAACTTTTCTCCGCTTTTTGATCACCCAGATCCTGATGTGGGCAAGGTGAGAGCATATGGTGGTAAGGTTACAATACGTTAGCCAACAATCAAGGATAACCAATTGAAGTAAGCACCCTTCCACTTTTTGATCACCTAGATGCCGATGTGGGCAAGGTGAGAGCATACGATGGTAAGGTTACAACTATGTGCTTCTAAACAACCACTTCTTTAGTGGGGTAAGTATGTAAATCAAGTGTGTGAAATGAACCATCCGTTTATTCAGCGGGAATTACAACAAAGCAAGGCACTTGGCGGCAAGTGGACCAATCAAGAGAGATCCTCCGCTTATTTAGCAGGTGTAACATAAAAGTAAAGAATGCACAATCACTTATTCAATGAGAGCGCCACTTATTTAGTGGGGTAAGAAATGACATGAAAGTAAGAAAGCTCAACTACTTATTCAACGAGAGCACCACTTATTTAGTGGGGTAAGTAGCAAAATAAGTACTAGAGCAAATCACAAATGGTACTACCAAAGGTGCTACAATGAGCTCAACATTAAATGTTCCAGAATAACACAAGCTGCTGTTATACTATGAAAGGAATGAGAATTTGAAGCACACTCCCCACAATGATGTCACAACATGAATATAAACAATCCCCAACAAAATATAGCAATGACACCTCACTAAAAAGGGCCTTTGGAGGTCGGTACAGGGTTTGATATACTGCTGCAACAGGTCTGGTATGACTGAACAGCAGATTGAAAACTCCAACCAGCAAGCATATGATGTGCACTACTTCACCAAATCACCATATCAACTCTCCCAAATGCTTGCAAAGTCAAATTATATGCTAGGTGCCTCCCACAAAGACTAAACAGCGATGAAAAAGGGCATATATCAGAAACAACAACCAAGTACCTGCTGCCACAAGGTGTATGGCCCAGCTAGAGGGGCGACCTGCTCTAGAAAAATCAAGACTCCTTCAAAAAATCTGAAACCTTGAGCAAAGGGGTGCCCAAGGACTAGGAAGCATATGAAACGACACCCACAAAAAGTTTGCAAACTCTCCAATCAGCGTGAGTGGAAAGGTGGTACAGCTGGGCTATGGAAAGGTATGCACCAACAACAGCAAAGTTTGAAACAACAGTCCAAAATGCTCCAATCTGCACTGAAATAACTCAACCATATGCAAACAATACTATAAATTATCAAAGCAATCCATCAACCAAACTTCAAAACTGAAAACGTCACCAATAAGCCCAATGGAAGCTTCTGAAATGAAGCTACATTAGTCCAGCTAGGGAGTATCTTTCAACTCCGCAATTAGAACCAACCATTGAGGGTTTTCGTCCTCAAGGCCTTAAAGAATTCCAACATCATGTCGACAACACTTCGTTATCAAATCTTCAAAACATCACCAAATGAAAGCTCTGAGGGGGTTTAAATAGAAAATAGGGTTCCAATTTTGAATTGTCTTTCCTCCAAAAGGGACACCAACCTTAAGAAATGCAATTTCATTTTAATTTTTGCTTAATTCCTCTTTTTGGGCATCCAAGTTCAAGCCCCTCTTTCAAAACAATTTTAAGTTCACTTTCCTAGGCGTGGGGTACAAAAGTGAGCTTAATAACTTAAGCTATAACTTGCCTTTTTCAAACTTATAACTTTATAACTTAAGTTGCAATATTTGCCTTTTACGACCTCCAAGGATGGTGGAAGCACTAATTTTCCAAAATTGATAAAGCTCAACAATGGAAACTGCCATCACTACCAAAAATAGAAACCTGCACTGAATTGTTGCCAGGTCCATTGCCAAAAATAACACTTACCAAAAATAGCATATTGCTAATAACAGTAAGTGTGTCCAAACGCCAAATTAGCCCAAATTGAGATGCAACTGTGACTTGCACTTTGGTTGTATGGAAAATACTTCAAGCTCTTTGGATTGAATTTGCAGCCTAAACTAAATCTAGGCCTAAACTAAAGATGCTTCTAGCAACTCAAGTAAACTAAGAGCTTGAGAGTTAAAAGTAAATGAGGAGTTATTCAACACAGAAACTCAAATAAACTCACTTCCAAAACACACTTGAAGACTCATTGTACTTTTAGATGTACGTTGAAATAGAGATTATATGAGCAAAACACAAGGAACAAAATCTAAGATAGTAGATTAGAGCAAAGTAGGCATAAGATTTCCTTCCTCAAATTTCTAACAACAATTACACTTCTGGGACAACAGATTTGTAGCAATAACAGGCTTATAGTTAAACGATCAAACCAGATTACACTTGACACAAATTACACATAAACTGAACAATAATTTGTAGCAAAAGGCAGGCATGCAAACTTGCTCTTACACAGTGAACAAACACTGAATAACAAAGTTGCGACAAAAGTAGGCTCAGCAACTTGTTATCACAATAATGGTTAAAGAAAAATGGGCAAGGCTGCCCTTATTTATACACAAACAAGGAGTAAGGAACCCTAAAATCTCCTTGCTTTTACAACTAGACTTGCCAACTTGCAAACTTTATTTCTAAAACTAAAACAAGACAACTAACCATCTACTAAAATCAGTTAAGTTGATTTAAAAGCAGGGAAAGTTCCAACTATACAACTTGATTTTTCTATTTCACAAAGAATAGATAAGCATGAATGAGAATAGCAAATTTAACTTGGAAAAGACATCAAGTTAACTGCTGCTTTTTGAATTCTATTATTGGAAAACATTGCTGCCCCAAAAGGTGACTTCAAACATGATAATTTTAGGAAACTATATCTGCTAAAAAACTGGGAGAATATTGCATGTTTAAAAACTTGAATTTTGATGGTGAACACGCTTATATTCGGAAAAGTTTTGCTCAAACTGCTGAAAATAAGTTGCTGATTTTTCTCCAAAAAAAAAATTCCTGAAAAAAGCTGAGGTCTGGGTTTTTGTAGACAATCATATTTTGAAGAGACCCAGTTTGTTAGATTTTGAAAAAGCTGAGGGTTTCCTGAACAAGCACAAAAAAACAAATTTTTGGAAATATGAAATTTGCCAATCTTCAAGAGTAAAAAGCAAGTGGACCTAGATCGATGAAAACTGAAAAAGCCGACCACATGTTTTTGAAATGTGATGCCTTAGAAAAATGGACCATGAAAAAGTGTGCCTTTGTGCTTCCAAATCCCAAATCCATGAAGAACACTGAAAAAGCACTCCGTTTGTGCCTCCAAATCTTGACGAGAAGAAAATTCTTTCTTCTGGATGCCAACCTGCAAAATATGAAGAATAAATGCCAAAAGCCTTCTTAAATGGAGTTTGAGATGAAAAAACACTTTATTCTCCAAGCTTTAAAACTTTGAAGTCAATTTGAAAACAAAAACGTTGAATGTAGACACTTTTTCGAACAAGGAACAACAAAAACTAAAAAATGGCTAAGGCATGAATACTTGGGAGTGCTGATTGCACAAGGGCACCTAGGCTCCCCAGTGCTAGCCATATTTTCATGTTTTTCAATTTTTGCTTGTTTCTGCTCTTGAAGAGACTTGTCTCCAACTTCGATGGGCTAGGAATCTAGCAATGTCAATTGATAAATTTTGTTTGATCATGGCAAGTTCATATTTGACCACTGCTGAAGTGATCCCTAGCTTCATATTGGCATCCGATGCCATTTGATCATGATTTCACGCCCTTGATACTGTTGATGAAAGCCAAAATGGAAGAAAGCATGTTGGAGCTTGAAAAGTTTCCAAGGCATGAAACCTTGGGCACCCCTGGCTAGTTGGGGTGCCCAACCTTTCCAAACTTAAACCATTTTTCTAAGATTTTCAATTTTTCACTTTCTCTGTTTCGTGTGAAGCCAATGACCTTGTTTGATCTTCGTTTTTGAGTAGTTGATGAACAACGGTGTCTGAAAGTCAGTCATTCTAGGAAGCCTGATCTTATCCGAGTTTAATTGTAATGTTCCTTACCTGTCCTGTCCTAAATTCGCTTGTTGATTAGGTTTAGGATTTCTTCTTTCCAAAAGTATGTTCTCCTAAATTTGAGTCCTGTATTCAATATATCAACAACACATTTGTTAGCATTAAGATCTAGTAATCCACGTAAGACATAATCACCAATGCAGTTTGCAAACATAAGAGAAGTTAATCAACCCATCAGGAGAGGGGAACCCTTAAGGGCCTGCGGTCTACCACCTTCCAATGCCCAACCTGTAGCTCAGGCCTGTGGGGCAGAATGCCAAGGTGGGACCCTCACTCCTCCATGACCCAACCCGTGCAATAGGCATGGGGGGGAGCAGAGTGCCCAACCCTTGTTAGGGCATGTGGGGCAGACTGTCCAATCCCTACCTGGGCCTGTGGGGCGGAACCTGAGCGAGGTTTTTAGACGAACCACTTTAAGTTATGATTCAACGCTCCTGGTGGGATTACAAACACAATTTAGACAATTGATATGCAGTCATTAGTATTTCATTTGTATTTACACATTTTATTTAATATGATCAAACATTTCTTGAAGTCCTAATATGAAGGTATGTCAAAAATACATAAGTAAATTGAGAAATATTCTTATCTACATATTCATTATGTCCTTCTTGCCATTTAATACATCCTGCAAGTCCAATATTAGTACGAATCAAATATAAATGCAGATTAATCATCATTAAAGCCATATCTACAGAAGATAAACCCTTTGGCCTCTTGGTCAGTCAGGGACTACACAGTCTGCCTAAGTTCAATACCAATTCCCAGTATAATGAATCTATTTCCAGATTCGGTAAAGAGAGAATGGTTCCAACACACCATAGGGGATTGTGTGCATTCCAAAATAATACATAGATCGGTTGGATATTCAAGGTTCATAAAACATTGTTATGTCAGACTGTGGACAATTAAATATTAAAGCTAAGTGAGTAATCTCACCTAAAGGTTGTTCTTTTAGAGTTGCCTCTCTCTTTATCTACCTCCTATTCGTTCCCTTCTTGTTTCCAAACTATTCCATTCCCCTTCTCCCAACATTCTTCGTCCTTTTAAATCCTTATGATTACCGACTAGAGGTGCCTATTCAAAAAAGGTGATAACTCTTCTCAATGGGTACGATTTTCTTATTAGTTGTTTGGCTTTCCAAATTATCATAATCGATGCCTTAATATTAACTATTGTTTTGAATCGTTGTGCTTGCTCTATCCTTTATCTCTTAAGCTGAACCTCTTCATTGCTGCACTTTGGTATGTCCGAAGTTGTTGCCTTAAGTAAATTTAGGTATAATCAATTAACAAGATATCTTGAATGAATATCGTTTGTGAGAAAAGATATATGATGGATGTATTATGGAATCGTCCCTTTTTGCGTCAATCTGCCATGAGTGAATAGATGATACTGGCAGTGATATTTAGCTAGGTGATCATTGTGTAAATCATCCATGGTTAAGTATAAGTTTTGACCTCTACAATTAATTGTTGTTCCCTACTAGGAATGTCGATCGCTGTTCTCTTTCATAAATACACGAGCCTGAGTCGTTTCCACCATGTCTTTATATTTCACTGGTCAAATATTAGTTCCCGTTGGAGATCTAGTTATGATTATTATTTGGTATCATTTTTGTAGTCCTTTTAATCACATCTAATATCATTTATGTTATTATTTATTAACTATCATAAGGACTTGTGAAGAGTCGGCGCTAACAGGATCGTGGATGAACAACTTATCTGGAGTTATCATCCCTGGTATGTACCTCGGAATAGATACCGTGTTGATATTCCGCTATTACTTGGAGCGGACCATTTGCTTAAAGTCGTGGTGTTTATGTGGCATTAGACAGGTCAACGCATCATCCAATATTGGGATTGCCATGTCATTGCATCTATTTGAAGACTAGTTTGATAGGAATTGTCCCTCTGGTATATTCCGATTTGCACAGCATATTGTAGTCACAACTGAAGATTGAAACATGTATTTAGCAGACGAGGATAATTCACCAACAAGGATCATTAGTATCTGGGCGGTAGCGATCCCTTAATTAATATACCCCGATCAATTTACTAAGACATCATCATCGTATGATATTTAATGTTTCCTTGTTTTTGATGTATTTATTCCTCATTTAATATTCCTATTTTTTTATTATTATATTATTATAATTAATATATCATTTATATTTGATCTTTGTCAATGGTAATTATGGTTATGACAATAATTTAAAATTGTATTTTATTATATCTTGAATCATGCATAATGTCATTCAGTTTAGTACATATCTATTATCATATTTGGATAACATCAATTTATAGTATTATCTCATGTTCATGTCTTATAATAATTTTATACATTTTTATATTTATATTTGTGATATCAATTTCGTGTTCCCATACTTCGTATTCTGGCATTATGGTTTTGGGGATCTCGATATTTATAATTATAATTACAATATTGTCTTTGACAATTCTAATTATAATGGTATCAAATCATTAATATTTTTAAATATATCTTTGTTACCTAAGTGTCCAATTTCGGGAACATGACATTAATGGTACCATGATACCATTTGCTAGCCTTTATCACTGCATTTGACGAATTTTCGAAAGTTGGAATGGGGCTATCGAAAAAGTTTTGAACTTTTTCCGAAAACGCGAAAAATATTCTAAGGCATGAGAAGTTGGGCGCCCTTCTTGGCTAGGGGTGCCCAAGTCTTCCAGACTTAGCCAAAATTTGAGGATTTTCATTTTTCTTTAGACTTTCTTCGTTTTGCGTGTTTCCGCCTTCGTTCGATCTGCAATATTTGTTGCTTGACCGATCCTCTGTATTGGATGATGGATTCATTGAAGAGCTTGAACATAACTGAGGTGATCTCCAGCTTTTCCCAACCCTAAGATTTCCTTTGATTGGTTTGACCGGATTTGAATTAGGCTAACAGGAAGATTTGCACATTTTTCAAGAAACACAAAAAATAAACTAATGCAAGAGCACTTGGGTGCCCTTCTTTGCCAGGGGCACCCAAGATTACTAGAGTTAGAATATTTTTATGAATTTCATCTTTCATTGATTTTCGTTCACCGTCTTTGCTAGCCGCGTCCATAGAATTCACCGTTTTTCGTGCAAAGGCTAAATTTGACTAAGGCACGAAATGCCAGGAGTGTTAACTGAGTAGGGGCGCCTAGGATTACTAGTCTTAGAATTTTTTTTATGAATTTCACAAATGCTAGGTGCCTCAAGCTGGTAGGGGCGCCTAGGCTTCCCAAACTTAGAAAATTTTCTACAAATTTGACTATTTTTAGATTCCCCTCCTCTATTCACCATTTCTCGTGCATCTTTCATTGTTTCACGTCATCTATGTAGCATTGAGACCTTGAATTTGACACTTGGCAGTTGACCATCCTCCATTGATGACTTCAGAGCTCTTGTTTTACCTTCTGAAAAAGAAGAAAAACCCACCAGAGAAATACTGATCTTTTGACGATTTTGGTTGGACCAACTTGATTAGGAAGTATTTTCAACCAATCCAAAATCAGTTTGAGCCTTGAAAACAAAAATTCTATTTTTGGAAAGTTTTGCTAGCATCCATTTGAAGAAACCCAAAAAACCCCGACTCAAGTCTATTTTTTAGTAACTTTCTAAAATAGAAATTTTGACTTTTGATGACAATTTTTACAAAATTTTTACTCTTTCCAAAATGCCTTAATGAAGCAATTTTTTAAAATTTTGGGCATTACAATTATGAAGCTCACTTTTAGGGCATAGCAAAATTTTTTCAACCTTGTGGATATGTCCTTGGGACATTATCTCAAAGAGGGAATGTTTTTAGGGCATCCCTCCTTGATGTGGACATTGGGTGGATGTCAAGGAATCCTCAAATGTTTTCAAATCGCTTTGTAACTCTTTAATAAATTTATTTGCCCTTTGAAAATTCATTTGAACAAAGAAATCTAATAAAATTTGGGTTTAAATCTAGATGAAACGAATGCATGGGGACAAAGGAGTGTGTAGGTGAATTGGGATTGGCTTTCATTACTACTCCCATTGTTTGCCTTGTCCTCTTCTTTTCCATTTTTTTCATATTAAAATTGGTAATTAGGGTCAGTAATTTCTCTCATTACCTCTTTAGGCTGATTATTACATGTTCTCACATCATGTCAAGTTATTTTAGCGATTGATTCCTCATCATAAGAAGCTGGAAAAAAATATAGAGGACCTTGGCCTTGGCATCAACCAATATCCCATGCTTCCAAGAAGGGTCTTTCCTGCTGTTGCTTTGTGTGGAACTTGTGATTACTGATTTTAATATGTGTTACCCCAATTTTTGGTCATTGAAAATTTTAAAATTTCACGTGCCAAATTTCCACTCAAGCCTGTGATAGTTATGTAAATGTGTTTCTTTATTGCCTGTGGGTCATTCAAGAATATAGGTTTCGCATCCCCAGCATCATTGCTTTTGCAATTGGATCCTAAAAATGCTGCTACTTATGTTTGCTTCTAAAGCAAACATGATCTATGCAAGTTGGAAAAATTGTCTTGGCAAATGAAGGTAACAGTATATTTCCAGATTCAACACATTTACTTCAGGTTGTGGGAGCATGGGAAAGGCATGTGGACTATGAATCAAACAAAGTGTAGAGTAGGTGTATGAGACTGCATTATTTGCTGCTTGAAATCCATTCTTTTGTGTACCTAGAGGTGTTGATAAGACTGAGGTGACAATATTAGCCATATTTCAACATTTTTCTCTCCATGGGAATTCTTGGATGGTTCCATTGGTTTAAATAAGTTCAAGATTACTTCGCACTTATTAAATCTTTAGTGGCAGAGCTAGTTGATAACTGGTCTCACTGGTTACAGTCTTATGGGATCCCTATGATGAAAGATGAAGTGAATAAGAAGCCTATTCTATGTCAAGAAGATGTCCATATAGCTGCCATGTATGGAAGAATCTATTGCCCACAGGTGATAGGGTTGTAATGCAACTTCATTTGTATTGGTTTTATTGTAATGTTGTTGTGCAATCAGGGACTCCGACATATTAGTTGTCTAACCTACTGCTTGGACTCATTGAATGTGAACCCAGGGGGTTCTTTGCCAATCTATTCTACATGGGTAGCCATCAGTGTTGTGGATAATGCACTTTTGGCTCATTAGTTGGATGCAAAGTTGTTTTGCTATATGATATATTTAAAGATCCCAGGGTCTTCCATACATTGGGATTTGAGAGTCTGATGTCATTAAAGGGGGTTAATTTGCTGGTATAATTGACTTACAGAGGTGCTAGGGATCTTAGTTCAGATAACAAAGGAAGTTGTACAATTACATTCATGGTGAGAGCAAAGGATGTAGGATTAGTTAGTGAGGTACTCATGACATGAACACAATAATGACAAGAGCATAAGATTTGAGTTACAGCGAGTAAGTCAATCATGACCTGATCAAATAATAATATTATCTTAACTAGAAATTTTTCCAAACTCTTATTACATGCCTTGGAATCATGCATCTCCAAGTTATTATCTCCTGAAGCTTCACACTTAATTTTGTAATGAATTGTGTTTGCATATACTATTTCACTGATTTTTATATTTTTTTCCTGAAAATGATCAACTTAAATATCTCTTGGATATCTATGTCTAGAACATGTTTTTTCGTTTAAGTGAAAATATTGCTTTTTCTTTTATGAACTCACTTATTAGTGTAAAAATAATGTATTATATCACTCCAAAGCTTATTATTTCGAATGGAGTGTAAAAATGATTTGTTTGACCAGAATAAAGCTTGGTTCCTACAAAATTAAAATGATAGTATATTAGTAGACTAAAAGGTCATGCACTCCCTAGCATCAACATTGCTTTACTTTCTTCAGTTTTGGGGCCTTATATTTAAGATGTCTATTTTAAGTGCCCCAGTAGATGTTTATGAGCTCGATGTTGTGATTAACCATGTTCTGATATTAAATAAATATAGGCAATTGAAGGATTTTGTCGGAAGAATGGAGCTTCAATAAGTGATCTTTTTAGAAAAACAGAAGGTTAGTAAATGACTATTAAATTTGATAGCAAGATCTTATTCATGGCTTTCCATTTTTTCATTGGCAGTTTCCTTGTGTACATATTTTTCATCAGAATAGCAGGGAGCAAGGTTGGAGTAAAATGATTTTGATAGGCTTCTTGTGAGTTCTAATTAAGATGACATGATTTATTGCCATTATCTCTAGTATCATTTGAGTTTGATAGAGTCTATTGATTTGCAGAAGTTTCTTTTAAACCATTGTGTTATTGAGGAAACCAATTTATTAAACAAATATCCCATGCCAAATTTTAATTATTGGAACTCTTTGTGGAGCTTTTTAAGATATAGAATAGAAAAGTAATCTTTACATAAACAAACTAGACCTCTTTGGACATGTATCAACTAATTGCTACTAGAAGTTTGGATGAGACATAAATACATTTTTGAGAAAATTATGAAATTGTACTAAGCATAAGGGAATAAGAATGTTTTTTTTTCTCATGTTGCACTCGGTCTCTTTTATAATCAAGCTATTAGTGGAAATTTTTACTGAAAAATCCAGAAAGAGATTCTTAAATTGTGAAATGTTGTAAAAATAAATTAATCACTGAAGCATGACATCTTATGTTACAGTGACATCATCTGAAACTAGAATATAATAAATTATTTTATTATGACAAAATTACTCAGTTCTACAAAAAATTCACCATTAGTTAATATAATATTTAATTATTTAACTTAACTTTTAATATATCTTTGAGCTCTAAAATATAAGCTACTAACTCTTGAGATAAAAAAAACAATGAAACTAAAAAATTAGAAACTTCGCTAAAAAAAAAAATCAAAAGATCACTTCTATCAAGAAGGCAAGAGGAAACTAAACAAAACTAACTTTTATGAGAAAGAAAGAAAGAAATTAATTATATTAATGTCCACAGATGATCAAAAGTAGGTCAATTGGACCGGAGGATACAGCAGTTAACAATAG
Organism: Sequoiadendron giganteum; assembly: GCA_007115665.2. Classification (NCBI taxonomy): domain Eukaryota; kingdom Viridiplantae; phylum Streptophyta; class Pinopsida; order Cupressales; family Cupressaceae; genus Sequoiadendron; species Sequoiadendron giganteum. Next base: position 539,775,338 of record CM021109.1, read on the forward strand.
AAAGTTCTTGGAAGAGAGAACCCTAGAGTCAAAATAATAAAAATACATAAGATAATGGCCTTTTATGTACCTAATGCTATTCAATGTTTATATTGTGTCTGTGCTATATTTTTTTAACATCTCATATTTCATGTCTTTTTGTGGATGTAGGAAAGACAGAGTATGTTTATGCTCATATAAAGGAACCAACGAGACATGCCATACAGGTTTGAATTTCAATTTGAGTATTTTTGAACGAATTTGTCAATTAAATAAAGTATCCTGAAATTATCGGGGTCACAATTAACAGTGTTATGCATAACTACTTTTGAACTCAAAACTTTCTTAGTCTTCTTATGCATTTATGTGGTGTCTCTGATGAAATTATTATTGAATATATTCATGTTTGAGCTGATATTTTCTCAAAGATCCCATCTACCACTCACTACTATTCCATGCTCCTGTATCCACGTGCAACCACAATACACATTCAAACCTGCACGAATCTGTTCCTGGAAAGAAGCTGAGCAGTCCTGATCACAGGCTCCCCTGTGGAGGCCATGGACTCCTCTACAGATCCTGACCTTCCAGAACATACCATTCCGAACTTCAGAAATGCTGACTCAAATGTTCCAAATCAGTTCTGCAGGCAGGTTCTCTTATGCTTCATCCAAGCACACAGAAAACTCTATTATCAAGTCTACTTGTTCTGTAAGAAAGGAAAACGGTTGTCACCTTAAGATGGGCATCCTCCAAGGCCCAAGGATTAAATTTTCCTAGAAGAGGTGGAAAACAGGCTATGGCTGCAAGAAGAAAAGGCTTTGGTCTGAAGGTTTATAGGAACTTTCTTACAGCTTGAGACACTCAAAGTCTGGGTACAAGAGAATTCAGAACTCTCTGGATCAGCTGACATCCTGATGGTAATCAGTGGCTACTTTATGGTAGTTTTCTCTACAAATCATGAGGAGAACCAAGCTCTATTAGGAGGTCCTTGGTTCATGAAAAATAAATAAATTTTCATGAAATTCTGGTCGCCAGCATTCAATCATACAGAGGATATACCAAGTACTGTCTCTGTTTGGGTCTGTCTCTCACTTCTCCCTTGTAAGCAATTGCAAGAATCTTACTTCACTGTTTCTGGATTTACAAAACACCCTAGGTTCAACAACTAGATCCAAGCAATGCAAAAAACAGCAGCATAAGAATACCCAGATAATTGAAACATGCATAATCAGAAAAGTACTAACTTAGCTATGAATGATATGGATTAGAGAAGACTTGGACTCGCCTCAGACTCGACAAACTGATTTTTGATCTGCACTTGGACTCAACGTCCAGAACTGACAAATTTAAAAACCCATGAAATTCAGAGATTTTTAAGGATTTAAAACTTGTTTCATGCACCCTTTAATAAATAAACCTTACAGACACAATAACCTCATCAAATAGAAGCTACTTTGATCACATACACAAGTATACATCAATCACATAAGTATAAACACAAATCTTGACTAAAGGAAATAACACATTTAGAATTTTAGATATGTAAATCTTGGCAAATGTGTACAAAAGTCATGGAATATGAAATCCATGGCATGAAAAGTTCGAAACAAATATCAAAACAAAAACAAGAAGTCTATGGCTGAAAGGAGCCTACATTACTCAGCTCTCCTGCATGGGTGTCTAAGATAGGTCTTGGATGATGATGTGGCCATGATATTTGCTTGTGTCTTAGTGACACTCACACCATCATCCAGGGTGTCTGCTCGTGCTCTTTCCTCCTCTGCCATGGCTATTGCCTCTGCCTCTCTATACACTTGGTCAACCAAATCAAAGTCCTCATCACTAAAGATAGGATCCTCAACTTTAGTGAATTGTGGACCAACCTCCTCTAGTGTGATGGGTGATAAGTCATTGCCCGAAAGCTATATGTGGTGAAGGCGAAGGTTGTAATGAAACATAAACTAGATTATTCAACCTATGCACTGATAGTCTATTGCGCTTCTTGGAGTGTATGTTCTTAAACATACTCCAATTGCACTCACAACCTGAAGCACTGTATGGTTGGCTCAATACTCAAACTGAAATTCTTTGAAGATTTGGTACCTGTTGGTTAACAGATTGCCACCTTAAGATTTTATCTTACAAACTTGACTCTTTATTCGGAAAGATGCAATCAGTTTCCAACAGTTATGGGAAACGATTACTCTTTGAATTTTACAGAGGTACAACTCCCTTTCAGATCTTTGGTAAAATCTCAGAAACTACTATCTTAAGTACCAATAAGCTTTTGACCCGAAAGCAGTAAAGGGACATAAACCCAATACCAAAAAGCTTTCCGATATCAGAAGTGATGACGTAAAACAACCACAACCATTGGTACAAAGGCTAGTGGATATAACATAACATGTAAATGAATATGATTCAACTCAATATAGCTTTGGAAAGGAGCCAATCATCTAGATAAAACAGTCATACATTTAAACAGAAATGATATAATTGAGAGAGAACAAATTAAACACAGATTTATAATATTCAATTCATCTCAGTGAAACCTAAATGCACACAGACGCATAGAGGCTTCTAATCATATATGCTGTATTAAAATTGAAGTATATAGTCCAAAACTGCCAAGAGAGAGACATGGTTTTCTTAAGGACATATATATATATATATCAAGCGGATACATAACCGCTTCTTTATAAAAGAACTATCCAATGATAAAATAAAAGTCTTTTCAAATAACATAAAACTTATGAAAGCAACTGAAAAGTCACTGAGGAGGCACTTCATTTGCTGGTCTCTCAGCTGACTGGGTTGATGATGTGGTACTCCTCATTCAGAAAGCTTGGAAGGCTTTCACAGTAGTTGGCATTTCTTCATGCTGAGGGATTATAATGTTTTTGGCCCTATGTTTCCAAACAGCCTTGTTCACTCTTCCTGCTTCGAGTTTACCTGCATAAATGGTGGCGAGTCCAGCCTTTTGAAACATGATCAAATTAATTCTGCTGAACTTCCCGAGGCTTTCAGCATTGAATGGTTGTTCCCCAGAGATACCATCAATCATTCTATTGAAATTTCCTTTTAAGCTCTCCTCATCTTCATCTTCATTGCTACCTTCCTTTGTAAGACTTAGGCCAAATTTTGGAGAAATTCTGTTGGATTTCATCTTTAATTGCATTGCAATTTGTCAGTACCTTGCCAAATTCTTGCACGCTCTGCTTAACAACAAATAGCTTCCACTCAACCCTCTTTTTACACATAGTGCAGCGGGTGTCCGTAATGTTTGAGAGGATCTGCTCACTGACCAGCTTCTCAAGACTTAGCTCCACCATTATCTTAAGTTCGCTGAAAGTATTGGTCCATATTGTCTGTTCGAGCTTAGTCGAGGCAATATCTTTCCCCACCCCTACTTTAAGAGCATCAACATCCATACATACCTTTTTCATATCTGAGATGAAACAAATCCCCTTATTCAAAATGTTGGCAACCCATTCTTTTGTAGCCTTACCAAAGGTTTTGTAATTCTGTATCTTGTTCACTACTTCCCTCCCAACAGATGATGATGGGTCGAAAACAACTTCAGCTTGAGTAATCGACTCAGGGGTAATGTCAAAGACAAATTGTAGACATTCAGTTAGAACTCTAATTTGGCCCTTAAACTCATCTTTGCTTTTTTTGTCTTTGGCTGTATGCTCTACCAATCTGGCTGTCGATATCCGAAAATTGTGTACATCCCTATCTCTTGTAGAAGGCTCTAAGTTTACCCTGGTGACATTAAAATCACTTGTAGTGGCCTGACCTACTTCTTTTTGCACAGAGGGATGAGCTACCTCTAGGCACATCTTTCTAGTACTAACATCCTCCAACAATCTGGAAGTAGTCTTCAACCGTTTGTATTTAGGAGTTCTCTAGATTAATTGACCTACAAGGTCTTTCTCTGGAAGGTTTACTTGAACAATCTTCTTCTTCTTAGACAATGTTTGCTCAAGCCAAGAGGAGGTGGTAGGAGCAGTAGCTGATTTGGAACTGGAGGAAGCAAATAACATTCTCCTTGGGGAAGGAGTAACAGATTGTTCTTTTTTTGGAGAAGAGGGAGGAGTCGGACCTACCCTAGGGGAAACATGTACATCTCTGTTAGGAGAAGGTTCAAAGGACGAAGAGGAAGTACTTGCCTGAGATGGAGAGGTAGAGACATTGACCGTTTCTTCTCCTCATCCATCAACCTATTTATCATTGTCCTGTTGAGGAGGTTCAAGGGCATCTTCCCCGCATGTTTTATCTGGCGAATTTCCCTTCGGGGGTTGATCATTTCCACCACCCTATCCTTCCAATGGCACTTGTTGCAAAGTAGAAGTCGATGTTCTTGAGGTTATATGAGGTTGACTAATTTCCCTCTATGGCTGAGTACTTTGAGACATGGTTGGGGGTGCTTGCTTTTCTACTTTCTTCTTAGCAACCCACTCTTGAGTCCTTCTCAAGACAACTGCAGTTTTAGCTTCACTAGTCTCATCTTCTTTAATGCTCAAATCCATAGACACAATTGGATGAAATGAGACATGCTTAATAAAGATGGGATCCACCAAATTGGACTCAACATCTGTAATACCTTGGATATCCCAATTTAAGTTGAATGTCTTTGTCTACCTTAAAGACAACCTCATCCAACTCCTTACCTCTATTCATCGGCACAATCAGCCCAATAATCTTCTAGGTCGGGTATATGATGGAACCCGAGACCTAGTTTCAAGTTGTTCTTCACAAAATCTTTATAGCAAAAGCAAATATTGCGTCATAAAACTGCAAAGTATACTTAACTAAGTCCCTCTCAATGTTAATTGCATTAGACATAGAATTGCAAGAGAAATAGCCAAGCCCGATTGGGAATTGTATGCCAACCTTTTTCCTCTCCTAACACCTTTTATTCACCTTTGTAACTTGCTTGCAAAATTCTATCAGGGCAAGCTTCTCCTTTGCATACTTAGGAAGCTTCAGCGGAGTGTAATGTCCCCTTTCTTTCGGGATTTGTATCTTTGTAGTTGTTAGCCTACTATTTGGTCACCGTAGGCTAATGGGATGTTTAGGGGACCCTTTTGAGGGTAATCAGTGGTTCCTCAACGGGTTTTTGATGTTTATCTCAGCATTCTTTTGCTCAGTGACTCAATTTTTTGGTGGTGGGCTTTTTGGAGGTCATGCTAGTCAATTTCTCCCACACTATTTATAGTAAGTCACTTGGTCATGTTGCTTATACTTACTATTTATAGTGAGTCATACCTGGATTAGTCGTCATCATGCCTTCATTTGGAAAATTTGATTAGATCACTCTTTGAGCTGGTGTTGGTTAATTAATTAGAAATTAATGATTTAATTATATTATTAAAGTTAGTTGACTTTAATAATATTATTATTTAATGACGACTCTATTATAAGGTGATATAAGGTGTTAAATGGCAATTAAGAAAGTATTATATATAATGATGCTTTATTAATTATTATATTAAAAAGCCAAATGTATTAAAAGCATCGAAAGCAAATATTTTATTTAATGATTATTTGGCCAAGTGGGGATTTGGAGAGTATAAAAGCCAAAAAGAATTTGCTTTTTCATTATCATTGATCATTTTATGAAACTTGTGCAAATTGGAGAAACTAAGCAAGGGTTTGTTGGTTTTGAAGATTGAAGCTTTTTGAGGCGAAAACCCTTAGAGAGAACAGTGTCTACAAGTGTGAAAGATCACCCAAGGGCATTCAAAGAGATAATCTCATACAAAGGTTATTATTAGGGCTTCATTTGTTTTCCAGAAATTCATTTGCAGCAAATACATAGGGTTTCATTGATAGATCAAAATTTGAATGGCTGCTTATAATTGCTGATTGTTCTTTCCTAAGCTGGTAGTGAGATTTAAGGCAGATTTCACACCCTATTGCCGACATGTGTGAAGCATTTAATGCAGGCCGTTCCATTCATGGCAGGCCGTACATCTCCTTGCTGGGCATGATGTTGTCTAGAGCAGGTTGCCTATGTTTCAAGGCTGCAAACCGCTGTAAGGAAGGTGCCTAGGTTTTAGCAAGAGAATTGCAACAATTCCTAGGAAAGGCAATCAGATACAAAGGTGTGGCATCCATTTCTAGGTGTTTCTAGATGCTGGTCAATCACTTTCAGACCCACATTTAATGCTGTTCTTTTTCCTGGGTATGAATCCTATGTAATTTCCAAGCAATACTAAAAATCTGAGTTATTAGTTTAATATATTTGCTTGAGTTGTCAATTACACAATTATTTGCATTTTCCCGCATTTCCTGGTAAAACCCCAATTAAATCAGAAATACATTTTAAACAATTATACATTAGAGGGTGTTATTATACGAAACACCATCAAATCCTCCAACCTTGATATATGAGAACCTTTGGAATTGAATGAAGTGGCTTCCATAGGTGTCGATTAGTTGCATGGCTTCAGGAGTAATCCTTAAATCAATATCCCCCTATATCTTCCGAGTCACCCTCATAGTACAGGTGTCATTAATCCTCCTGTGGTGATGATAACTTTTTCCCAATTGTAGTTTATCATAATAATAAAAAATTGGTACCTCTTGTTGCAGAGCTGTGCTTGGTCTCTATCTTGGCCAAGGTTTGGTGTTAGCGATAGCATAAATTAGATATGACAACATGTAGAAGGATTTATTAATTTGGAAATGAACGACCATGTGGTGTATCTGATCATTGATGAGCTGCGCCCAATCTAAGAATTGATCTCCTTTAATAATAATCTCTACTAAGAAATACATCCATTCCTCAAATTCATGAGTTCTCTCATTTCCCCGTAACCTATGTAGGAGCACAATTATATCAAAAATCTCGTTCACAAAGTGATTCCTATGCAAACTCTTGAGCAATTGAGATTTGCCCTTTCTAGGTGTGGCAAACCACTCCCTGGCAATCACATTCCTATACACACCTTTCTTCTCTAAAAAAGTGATTTGTGAAGAGGTAAAATCAAAATTTGCATATTGCTCTCTCTCCAGGATTTTCAAGCAGGAAGCATAGGTAGTCCTTTGAATCTTTACCACCAACTGGTTATCACTTGTTCGAACTTCTTGTGTTTCAGAATCATAATGGTTAATGCACTCTAGTAATATAGACATTGAATAGCCACCAGGAATGTGGCAGCTTGCAACAATCCACTCTCACTTAGCTTTCATGTAATGGATAGTGGGTTATCTTTCCCAACTCTATCTCAAAACTCACTTAAACTCAAATGCCCTAGCTTGGTATCTCCTATCTCTGGCATTGTGCTAGTTAGGCCAGAGATGTACTCATAACCCTGATATTTATTTTTCATGGCAGTTGAAACCCTAGAGTGTATACTCAATTTTGTAGAGAGAAAACTTATGCCAGTGTAATTCTTCACTTCAAGGTATAATTGTACGTTTTTTTAACAAATTATAGCTCAATCAGAACAATACCTTGAATGTGTTCAGAGTTCCAAAAATCACTAGCTGCACAAATTCACCTTTCTGCTCTACTTTGATTCTTGTCGTTATTAAAATGCGGCTTTCAAATAGCTCAAATCACTTTAAAACATCCACAATAAATATTGGAATGGATGAGTGGTTAAGGTACCTCTTTGCTCAGGTTGGCACGTGTAAACTTTCACATCTCCCCCTTTTCTCCAACTTCTTTTTAAATATTTGAAAAGAAATGGCTAGGGGGGACCTTTCGGTGAAATGAATGGTTTTGCCAGCCTCGTCGGAAGCCGACAAAGGTTTCAAAACTACTATAAAGTTCCGAAACATCACATCTTCAATGAAATTTTCTTTGCATCGTTCCTTGTAACAAAAGTCTTTGAGTTCGGCTAACCTTCTAGAGAAAGGATGGTTTTAACAACCTCTTTCGAAGCCAACAGAGGTTCCAAAACCTCCAAAGGACTCCGCAATGATTTAACTTCAGCTTCATTGGAATTTGCAAAAGTTGTGACAAGTACTTCAGACCTCGACGAAGTTCTTAAAACTCTACGAAAGACCAATTCTAAGGAATAGCCCTAGGCTTAAATTTTAAAATGTCGGGTGGGGACGAGGTTGTGATAACCTATACGAGACCCGACGAGGTTTTGAAAACCAAAGGAAAGATTGACAACTTTTACGTAGACAAAAATTGGGTAAGTGGACACAACTTTTGTAGGGAGTCAAAAGATGTGGTAATGTTGTACCCAAACCAATTTTTTTGCTTCATTAAGGCATTTTGCTTAAAATGGTCTAAGCCTTGTAAAAATGATGTCAAAACTCAGTTTTTGGGCAAATCAAGTATGGGCTTTTGGTTAGTGTGATGTTAGGAAGATACTGGCAAAATTTGAAATTTTTGAAAATTAGGTTTTCCGAACCCCTGTTTTTAGGTCAAAAACCCTAAAAATAGAAATTTGTCAGAATTGGTTGAAATTAATGTTTATTGGCTTATTTCGCATCATGATCACATTGGTAAAGTCAGTTTTAGTTAAAAGTCAGTTTAAGCCTAGTGGGTAGTTTTCACTTTTTCAGGAGAAAAGTTAGGACCCCCGAGGTCGTGAATGCCAGTTGGCCAGTACCAGGTGTCAAAATCTAAGCCTGAAACTCAAAGTAGAAGATTCTATGGAGAAAGATGCTGTAAAAGATGCATCACAATAGAGGGGATTTTCAAATGGCGAAAATTGGAAAAAATTATTCTAAGTTTGGAACCACTTCACTTTGTAACATGGGAGACACTTGTGCAATCAATGTGCAAGTCAACTTTGTAGTGTCTGTACACGTAAAAATGGTAAAATACAGTCACGCACATGCATGAGCAGCAGTAATGCTTCTATGTGATCAACTCAACAAGCAACGCGATGTTCGCAGAGCGAGAAGTGGAGAAAATTATTAAGACTAGAGCAAATCTGCGCCCCTGTAGCTCAGGGGCACCCTTTAATTTGGAGGCTTAGATTCAGTTGTTTCTGGTTGCAAATACATTCATTCTCTCCGGTTTTCAGTTAGTTTTCTGACAAGCTATCAAGCGAGTCCATCCGATTTGCGGAACTCTGTCAATTGGAGGTGGAAGCAAAAGTTAAGAAGAATTTACACATTACAAAGACAATCAAATTTGCAGTTTTTGCACCCCTGTAGGTCAGGGGAGGCCTTGAATTAGACATGTCAGATGGATGAATTCACAAATTCCGTTTCTGGGGCATCTCTTCTGATTTAGCCCAACTTCGCGATGCATCCGATTGTGAGATCATCAGATGTGCCAAGTGACCGTGGCAGTTGTTCTAGCGAGCACGTAAAGTAGAGGGAAAATAAAAGTGGAAATATCAAATTGTACCTCTATAGGCCAGGGGTGCCTAACCTTTTGGCTAGCTAGATGAGGTTTTTAGCAGTCATCGTCTTCACAAGACCTATGTAGAATCCTTCTAGCTATTCAACGAATCCAATCGTTAGCCCTCAGGGTTTATCAAACGACCGTGGATGAAGAATCAACGAAAAATACTAAAGAATGAAAACAAGTAGGGAAATGGCAGTGTGGAATTTACATACTCCCTTGAAAAAGGCGCCATTCTACTGGAGGTCTTAGAAGCAGTTTTCTCGCTTCGTCACTTCTAGGAACATCTCTTCCAAGTTGTTCCAGCTTTGCAATAAGATCAACGACGTGTGTATCAGAGTAATCCAACTCCCGATGGCGAGGGTCAAAGTACAATGTTTAGTTGAAAGTTACAATTTGTAAAATCAGTCAAAAATGCATTTTGCTCTACAGATGAGGGGCGACCTTGCGTTGAGGGCCTTAAACTAACTTTTATACGCTGCACATACAATCATTCTTTGTGGAATTCTTCTAGCTATGCGATGGATCCAACATGTAGTCGACAGGAGTCATCATTCACTGACAGTGGCAGATAGAAGCACGAAATGGCAAAACAGAAAATTGGCTGTCTGGTGTCACGTGCACTCTTTTTGAGAAAGGTGCCCTTGTTTTTGAGGTATTAGACTCAGTTTTTAGCACTCACAACTTCCAACAGACATTTCATCAGAGTTGTTCTAGCTACACAGTGGATGTGTTGGCTTAGCTCTAGGATCAACCAGGCACTTGGAGATTAGAGTTCAATAGAGGTTGTGGTGACATTTTCAACGAGCTACAAAATAGGAACTTAGCTAAAAAACTCGACTTTTGAAGGACGCCTAGAAAGTCAAACTTTGACTTTTTGGAATTGTTGGCGTTTCAATTAGCACCTCTGGAGTGCTTATTGGAAACGGACAGCTATTGCAAGTGTGTTAGTACATGCTCTTCGGATTATAGAGAGGAAGATCTCTCTTTGCTGATTTTATACTGTAAAAAAAGGGGTGTACTAAGATTTCCTATCTTTTTACTCAGCGGCAGGACACAAGGGTGCATAAACCAATGCGCCGTAGCTAAGCTTTTTCTCTGGTTTCCGCAGATCTTAACTACGACTAACTAAGCTTCTAAACTATCCTACCTCCTCAAGAAAAACAGAGCATGAGGGCATAGGAGCAAAATGGTATGGTTGGATCACTTGAATCCTCCGTCTCAATGGAATATGGCCGAGGCTCTGAACCTTCGGATATATACCAAGATAGGGCTCGATACAAGCAAACACTCGTTACGGTAAACTGGATCTGAGACTTGCCAAGGAGGAGGAACCCCTATCAGAGGTATAGGCTTGGAAGCAGCTCACTGGAAACAACAAGGAACGATGGCCTTTCTAACAGGATTCCCGAGGAGGTGACGACACCTGTCCAAAGTCTAGGCTGCAAGAAAGATCATTAAACAACATCAAGCGATAATGATTGATGACAAAATATCCAAGGAGGCGACGACACCTGTCCAAGGAGGAGATTGAAACAATGCACTATTTAAAAACAAGACTTTGAATAACTCAAATAATTAGATCAATCAAGCTTGCACCATCTGATTTATTCTTTAAGATTCTTCAAAGAATTACAAAGGTCGGGACAGCAAAGGCACGAAATCATGCACAATTGTGATCAACCAACGAACTCTCATCCAAGAGTGAACAGATATAAACAAGCGAACTCTGGCAACAGTGGCGCAGCAATTTTGCTAACAAATAAAGGTTAAACAAATAAAGAACCTAAGGCTCTTATTTATAGAAACTCAAAGGAGTAGGCAACCCTAAAATCTCCTTGAGTTAACAAACAGTTCTTGCCAATCAGCAAGATATTATTCTATGTCTAAATGTAGGTGAGCAAACAGTTAACTGGAAATCTACTTCAGTTAATTGAAACTAAACAAAAGTCAAACTGGAAGTCTACCTCAGTTGACTGATACCTAACTAAAAGTGAACTTATGTTACAAATGTGTCTCCAAATAGACATCCACCTTTTGAGGAAATCTGAGATCCACAAATCGTGGGAGTCAAATAGACATCCTAGATTGGTGGGATCTGACATGCATGATCTGTGGAGATCTGGAGTCAACTTGGAAAGGGGCATCAAGTTGACTTCAGTCATCATTAATGCTATTTGGAGGGTAGGACGTCCTCCCTTGGTGCTTTACACCTCTTCACCACTGGTCAACAAAGTCTCTATCCAGTCATTGTCCTCTTCGGCCTCCGGGCAATTAATGCTCTTCAAGATGACCATGTGGCGTCTAAGCATTTCTTCACCCGTCGTAAGCTGCTGATGATAGGTTATGCATTGGGCAGCTGCTTCATCTAACTGGACAGACATGGCTGCAATTTTGGCTAATTTGCAGCCATTGGAATCTTCAAGGAATGAAGATCGGATGACATCCTGGAATCGTGTCTGCACGGTTTCAAGTTCCACATATTCTCCTCCTTCCCGCTGATATTCTAACTCAGGGAAGGATATTACCAACGTTCTTGCGAAGTTGATAATATTGGCGACGAAGCGTCTATAGTCCATCAGCTCCACAGAGTTGGCATCATAGGCTCTCACCTTGTATGCCACCTGTTCTTTCCACTCAAAGAGATGGTGTTTATTTT